>JACEEZ010004960.1:0-50000 GCA_016584305.1 Chionoecetes opilio
ATTTCATCTTTTGGTTGCCATGGAACATTGTCAATAATTGCACCCAAATTTAAAATATTTTCTTCCTTTACCAAAATGACTTTATACCGTTTTTGGTCAAATCTTTGTAACTTTTCGAGAAATCTGTACCTAACAAACAACGGGACAGACAAAGACAGTGGGGGGAAAAAACAAACCCCCCTCCAAATTGGTTGGCGGGGAAATGACAAGGTTTAAAACCCTTTCCCCAAAATTCTCATCATACAAAGGTTGAGCTGGTGTTTTAAATTATTTTAATGGTTACACATCGCTGGGGGAACTAGGTCAAAACTTTATTAGCTACCTCAGGGTATAAGTCTCTCTCCTCCTTCCCCCTCTCTTCTCTCTCTCCTCTTCTCTCTCTCTCTCCCTCTCTTCCTCTCTCTTCTCTTTTTCCCCTTTTTTTATTTGAGTGGGAGAGAAAAAAAACGCTTAGTGGGTTTGAGCTGGAAAGCATCAGTTTTTTAACAAAGGATTACTTTTAGGTGTTCTATCGTAATGTTAATCAGATGGGGGTACAAACAGCGTTCCCGGGAAAAATTTATAAATTACCGCTGACTGCAGAGAGAGAGAGAGAGAGAGGAGACGGGAAAATCCCGCGTGTAGTCTCACGGTCTTTGTAGTTCCTTATTTTTTTGTCTTATGAGAAGAGAGAGAGAGAGGAGAGAGGAGGGGGAAGAGAGAGAGAGGAGAAAAGGAGAGAGAGAGAGAGGGGAGAGCCCCACTATGGTAACCACGAGCGGCCTCATGCAGCACTCTCTTCAGGGTTGACAACGCTAAATAGAAAACTCTACTTTACCCCCGTCCCTTTTGGGGTTTTATCGCCCTAATGTAATCAGTGTTCGCTTGGTGCCGCTGCCCCAGCTCTGGCACCGCTGAGCACCCTAAGTGACTGTGTAAAGAAGGGGAGAAAGGGAAAAGGCAAAAAAAAAGGAAAGGGAAAAATTTGGGACAATATAGGGAAAAGGGGGGTTGAAATGTACTTAGTGGGTCTAAAAATAGATGACTTCAGAGGAGGGATGGAGTTTTTCCCTTTTGGTTGTAACGGGGCTTTGGGAAAAGTCTGGGAAATCCATCTAAAGGGGGTTTCACAAGGAGGAAGCGATGGATTGAAGTCCCCCAGGAACACTCAAGATGATCCGTGCGTAGCCCGCATTAGAACCCCATCTCCTGTTAGGGGAAATGCCTCACATTACATAAGAACAAAAAAATATGAAGCAAAAGAGGCTGGAGACCTACACGGGGTTTATTTATTAGTTTTTGTGCCCGGGTAGTTCCGTGGGATTGTTTGACTATTTGGTCCGCGGGGGAAAAACATTACAGTATTACAGTAAAAACATTACAAAAAAAAGAATGCAATTGAACAAAAAATGGGAAAAATACATGATGTACGGACAGTAAGCTGTGGGGGTTTTAAATATAACTACACTGTCTCAAAGGCCTGTGAAAATTAAAGGTCGCAGTACTTTGCATTAGAGCAACTATGAAAAAGATTTAAAATTTTTTTGGTGTTCGTCCCTGCCCGCAACGGCTGTCGCGAGGACTCCCAAAGCCGCTGGGAATGTGATTCCTGTAAAATGACTCACAGAAACGTGGCCTGTCCCCCCAGCACGCGGTAGATTGCCGCCGCATTTTTGCAAGCGGGCAAGCAGTAGAGAGACTTCGCTAGACAATTACATCACTCCCCTTTTTGAGTGAATAATTCATTGATTTAGTGTATTTCTAATGGCGCGAAAAAAGTTGTCCTGTGAAGTGGGGGGCTCAGGGGCAGCGTTAGATGAAGCCAGGCCTGTAGCCTTCTTTGTCGACCGGGGGTAAGAGTCTTTTTCCAATTTCCACTTTCTTGTCCCCGCAGTAGTGGGTGCGGGGAGGAGCACCCCACCCCCTGTACATGGTTACTATTTGGTCCCTTTTACACCACGGTTATGGGGGTTTGTAGGGGGCGTGGATACTTACCTGGGGGGGCGTGACCCAAAGGGGAAAATTTTACGGGAACTACCTCTGCAGGCCAGGGCCCTTGTAGCTTCCCTTATTTTTTTATGTTTTATATATATGCTTTTAAGAGAAAAAAAGGAAGTGTGTAAAGTTTTTAAACATAGTTGGGCCTTCGTTTAAAAGTGGTGTCGCTGCAGGGTGCGCAAGAAGTCTGTACAGAAAACAAGTGGGGGCAAAAAAACTTGGGTGGCGCATTCCCAGGTTTTACTAACTCCCCGACTTTATGCAACTAAGAGTCCCATTTTTTAAACCAAGTTTTTCGTTACTTTAAAAATCACACTCTAAAAGTCTGTCATGGTTAAATGCAGACCTAAAAAACCAGGTTAGCGTCGCAATGAGTATAAGTATCATGCGTCATGTTTTGAGATGCTGAATGTGGATGTGTGTCTCTAATCTGGACAGAAACTTTGAATCATCTAAAAAATTTTGGATGGACAAGGAATTCATGTCTAAAGTTAATATGAATGTAAAAAGCAAGAGTGAAGATGTCCCTTGCAAACCATCCCTTAGATAATTTTCTAGTTGTGTTGAAATTTTTAACAAAATGACAAGTAGTAACAGGGGGGGGAACTTCAGCACAAAGCCAAAACTTATTACAATAGTTAGTGATATAGTAAGTGTATAGAAGCCTAATGGATAAAGTTGGAAAAAAAGGGGAAAATTTAAAAATACCATCTTCAGTACTGATTTTAAAACATTATTAAGTTTTGTACCCTTCTGTTTAAACACTACCAAGACCAGAACGAAATTTCCATTGAAATTTAGCTACTTTTAGACAATTTTTAGTGAAGGGTTTAAAAAGGAATATTTTTAGATAGACCTGTTTAGTATCCTTGTTTACTAACTAATTTGGTATATTAAGTTAGTTTTTGTAATTTTATGGCTAACAAAAAGACAATTTTTTATAGCAAAGGAAAGATCTGGGGGTGAAGGGGGTTTTAAAAATATATATAAAAAAAGGGGTAATTTTAAATACTTTCCAATATGACTTACAATTCTTTAGCTAAAGTATAAAAAATAAAAGTACGTCAATAATGTTCCCCTTTTGGGTTTAAAGATTTGGATAAAATTGATGTATAAGTTTTTTCATGATAGACTTACATATGTGGGGAAGGAAAATACCATGTGTAGGTCTCAGGCCTCTTGGCTTCCTTTGTTTCTTTTGTTTTATTCTATGTGTAAATCTGTCTTTTTTTTTTTTTTTTTTACATCGCAAAGGAGGGGTATGAATGTATTATGTATTTGAATGATTTATATGTATTTTGAAAGATGATATATGTATGTATGAATGATGTATTAAAGTATGTAGAATGATGTATATAGTATGTTATAGTTGTACACGCCCCAAAGTCCTTACAGGGTTTACATAAGTTTGAGGTAAATTGATCGTGATGATATATACATTACGTGCAAGTTGTCATGATGGATACAACTGAACTAAAAGGAGGTTCATCTGTGTCTCAAAGCCTCCCTTAAAACTTTTTAACTGACCCTTGGGGACGTGATAAAAACCATGATAAAAGCAAAAACCCGCCTTCTTGTTAGGGGGTGAGGGAGGGGTTTGGCCGTTGTAGGGAGGATAAGGGGGGGTTCCGGGTTTTGTTTGTGTATGGTTGCCAAAAAGGGGTTTTATGTGGGAATGATTGAGCATGTTATCAGGTGTACGTGTGTTCTCGCCCCCCCCGTGGAACCAAGCATAGGGATGTGGTAAGTAAATAGTTTTATAATTTTTGGTTTGAAGTAGTAGCAGTAATAATCAGAATTAGGTTTTTTTGAAAATAGTATATTTTAAGTATTTTTGTAGTAGCATAAAAATCGGGGAGTGTTTGAGAAAAAAGTAGTATTTATAGATGTTTCATGTTTATCATTATTTTTATGTTTTTCACCAGGCAGTAGGTTTTTAGTAAGTAGTATTGTAGTAAATTGTGTAGTACAGTAAAAATCAAGCAGTTTTATGTGACGGAGGGGGTAATTCCTTTAACCTTTAACCCCTTGAGGCCCAAAACGTAATTTCCATTGTAATTTGGCTACCATTAACGATTTTTAGTATATATAAGAAATATTTATAGATTTTAAAATGTGAATTAGGGGTAGTTCCTTGAAATTTATATTTATTTTGTCACCTTGCCCCCAGCTTAGCAAGACAAGATATTCTTTCATAAAATACCATGACCCCCTATAGCATAAAAACTTCTTAAAATGTTTAAAGTCAATTTCCCATGATGTCTTATGAGGTTAGAGGGGGGATGATACCTTTCCCCCTATCCTACCATTGCCTCAAACCTCCTCCCTGCTGCCAGACCCCTTTCCCCCACTGCCCCCATGTCTTCCTTGGCCCTTCCAAAAGAAAAAACCCCATTGATTAACTTTTATTCCTGTTCTCTTTTTCCCATGGAAGCATAGAATTATCCCCCACAGCTACAGGAACACCCTCTTTCTCCCACTGATATAAAATTCAGTGTTTTTTCCTCCTTTCAGAATGTTTAGAGGAACCAAAAATTTTTACCCCATCTTTTTTTTTCCTCTGGAAGCATAAATTTCTCCCACACGAACACTATTATTTCTTTTCCCCTTACACTATTTCAGTTCTCCTCCCTTTCAGAAAGTTATTAGGGAACCAGCGCAAGAGTCCCAGGGGGAAAAGGTTTTTTATACTGCCCCCTTTCCTAAGCTGCCAAATTTCCGACAGCCCCACTTCTCATTCTTCCCGCTCCACCACCCCATCCAAAGGTAGGTCATTTCTCTTCAGTAAATATAAAAGAAAATAAGGAAATAGAAAGGACATATCTAAAGTCGCAATGCACTGTCTTTTTGCTACTGGTAATGGTCTTAATGGAGGATCTGTGAAAGAGTGATAGAAAAGAGTATACGGCAGGCGGTCTTGGTACTGCTATGGTAATAATTGTCTAGCAAAAACTCCATTCACTAGTAATGTCTATTCATCAATAAGAATCTCCATAGGCATGCAAGGCAAATTGTTCACCACTGAATATGCATTGGACGGAGGCTGCATTGGACGGGCAGGGCTGCATTGCCGGTAGGCTGCATGACGGTAGGCTGCATTGACGGTAGGCTGCAATTGCACGTCAGGCTGGCATTGACGTAGGGATGCATTGGACGGTAGCTGCATGACCCCCCCCCCGGTAGCGCATGACGGTGGGCTGCATGACGGTGGGTCTGCATTGACGGCAGCTGCATTGACGGCAGGCTGCATTGACGGTAGGTGCATTGACGTTTGGGCTGCATTGACGGTAGGCTGCATTGACGGCAGGCTGCATGACGGTAGGCTGCATTGAAGGAGGCTGCATTGACGGCAGGCTGAATTGACGGGTAGGCTGCATGACCGGTAGGCTGCATTGACGGCAGGGCTTCTGCATTGGACGGTAGGCTTGCATTGACGGTAGGCTGCAGACGTAGGCTGCATTGACGGTAGGCTGCATTGACGGCCAGGCTGCCATTGACGGTAGGCTGGCATGACGGTTGGGCTGCATTGACGGTAGAGCTGCATTGAAGGATAGGCTGCATGACGGCAGGCTGCATTGAGACGCAGGATGCATTGACGGCAGGCATGCATTGACGGCAGGGCTGCAGTGACAGCAGCTGGCATTGACGGCAGGCTGCATGACGGCAGGCTGCATTGGACGGATAGGGTTTTTGTTTTTTTTTTTTTTGCCCCCATTTTGGGGGACGGCAGGCTGCATTGATGGTGGCTGCATTGACGGCAGGCTTGCATTGACGGCCAGGCTCTGCATTGCGGAAGGCTGCATTGACGGCAGGGCTGCATTGACGTGCAGGCCTGCATTGACTGCAGGGCTGCATTGACGGCAGGCTGCATGGACGGTAGGCTGCATTGACGGCAGGCGCATTGGACGGCAGGCGCCATTGGACGGCCAGGCTGCATTGACGGCAGGCGGCATTGAACGGCAGGCTCATTGACGGCAGCGCATTGACGGCAGGACTGCATTGACGGTAGGGCGCATTGAGGCAGGCTGCATTGACGGCAGGCTGCATTGACGGCAGCTGCATTGACGGCAGGCTTGCATTGGACGGTAGGCTGCATTGACGGGTGGGCTGCATTGACGGTAGGCTGCATTGGACGGCAGGCTGCATTGACGCAGCGCATTGACGGTATGCTGCATTGACGGTAGGCTGCATTGACGGCCAGGCGTGCATTGACGGTAGGCTGGAATTGAGGGCGGTCTGCATTGACGGCAGGCGCATTGACGGTAGGGGTGGTGGGGGCCTGCATTGCGGCAGGCTGCATGACGGCAGGCTGCATTGACGGTAGGATGCATTGACGGTATAGGCTGCATTGACGGTAGGGCTGCATTGACGGAAGGCTTGCATTGCTGACGGCAGGCCTGCATTGACGGCAGGCTGCATTGACGGCAGGGCTGCATTGACGGCAGCTGATTGACGGCAGCTGATGCTATTGACGGCAGGTCTGCATGACGGCAGGCTGCCATTGACGGCAGGCTGCATTGACAGGCAGGCTTGCATTGACGGTAGACGCATTGACGGCAGGCCTGCATTGACGGCAGGCTGCATTTGACGGCAGGCTGCATTGACGGCAGGCTGCATTGACGGAAGCTGCATGACGGTTAGCTGCATTGACTCAGTGGGCCTGCATTGACGGCCAGGCTGCATGACGGCAGGCGTTCATTGACGGTAGCTGCATTGCAGTGGCGGCATGACGGCAGGCGGCATTGGACGGAGGGCGTGCATTTACGGCAGCTGCATTGACGGTGGGCTGCATTGACGCAGGGCTTTGCATTGACGGTGGGCTGCATTGACGGCAGGCTGATGACGGTAGGCTGCCATTTACGGAGGCTGCCATTGACGGTGGGCTGCATTGACGGCAGGATGCATTGACGGCCGCCTGCAATGACTTTAGGCTGCATTGACGGTGGGCTGCATTGACGGCAGGCTGCATTGACGGCAGGCTGCATTGACGCAGGCTGCATTGACGGCAGCTGCATTGACGGTAGGCTGCATTGGGACGGTAGGCTGCATTGACGGTGGCTGCATTGACGGCAGGCTGATTGACGGCAGGCCTGCATTGACGGCAGGCTGCATGACGGTAGGCTGCATTTGGGACGGCAGGCTGCATTGGGACGGCAGGCTGCATTGACGGCAGGCTCATTGACGGCAGGCTGCATTGACGGCAGGCTGCATTCGACGGCCGGCTGCATGACGGTAGGCTGCATTGACGGCAGCTGCATTGACGGAGGCTGCATTGACGGTAGGCTGCATTGACGGCAGGTGCATTGGACGGCAGGCTGCATTGACGGCAGGCTGGCATTGCGGCAGGCTGCATTGACGGCAGGCTGCATTGGACGGCAGGCTGCATTGAACGGCCAGGCTGCATTGGACGGCAGGCTGCATTGACGGTAGGCTGCATTGACGGAAGGCGCATTGACGGCAGGCTGCATTGACGGCAGGCTGCATTGACGGCAGGCTGCATGACGGTCCAGGTGCATTGACGGCCAGCTGCATCGACGCAGGCTGCATTGACGGTAGGCTGCATGACGCAGGCTGCATGACGGCAGGTCTGCATTGAAAAAAACGGCAGGCTGCATTGCCGGCAGGCTGCATGGACGGTTAGGCTGCATTGACGTGGGCTTGCATTGACGGTAGGCTGCATCGACGGCAGGCTGCCATGGACGGCAGGCTGCATTGGACGGTAGGCGCATTGACGGTAGGCTTGCATGACGGCAGGCTGCATTGGACGGCAGGCTGCCATTGGCGGCAGGTGCCATTGACGGCAGGCTGCATTGACGGCCAGTGCTGCATGACGGCAGGCTGCATTGACGCAGGCGGCATGACGGGCAGCTGCATTGACGGTAGGCTGCATTGACGGCAGGGCTGCATTGCCGGCAGGCTGCATTGACGGGGACAGGCTGCATTGACGGCAGGCTGCAGTGACGGTAGGCGCATGACGGGGGCTGCACTTGACGGTGGGCTGCATTGACGGCAAGGCTGCATTGACGGTAGGCTGCAATTGACGGAGCTGATTGACGGCAGGCTGCATTGGGACGGTGGGCGCCATTGGACGGCAGCTGCATGACGGTGGCTGCATTGACGGCAGGCTGCATTGACGGTAGGCCTGCATTGACGGTAGGGCTGCATTTGACGGTGGGCTGCATTGACGGCAGGCTGCATTGACGGTAGGCTGCATGACGGAGCTGCATTGACGGTGGGCTGCATTGGACGGGCAGGCTGCATTGGACCGGTAGGCTGCATTGATGGGCAGGCTGCATTGGACGGCAGGCTGCATGACGGTTAGGCTGCATTGACGGTGGGCTGCATGACGCAGGGCTGCATTGACGGTAGCTGCATTTGACGGCAGGCTGCATTGCGGTAGGCTGATTGACGGTAGGCTGCAATTGACGGCAGGCTGCATTGACGGTGGCTGCAGGACGGCAGGCTGCATGACGTTAGGCGCATGACGGTAGGCGCATTGACGCAGGCTGCATTGACGGCAGGCCTGCATGACGGTGGGTGAATTGACGGCAGCTGCATTGACGGCAGGCTGCATTGACGGTAGGCCTTTGCATTGACGGCAGGCTGCCTTGACGGCAGGCTGCATTGACGGTACGGCGAATTGACGGCAGGCTGCATTGACGGGTGGTGCCTGCATTGACGGCAGGCTGGCATTGACGGCAGGCGCATTGACCGGGAGGCTGCATTGACGGCAGGCTGCATTGACGGCAGGCTGCATTGAGGCAGGCTGCATTGCGGCAGGCTGGCATTGACGGTGGGCTGCATTGACGGCAGGCTTGCATTGACGGTAGGCTGCATTGGACGCAGGCTGCATTGGACGGCAGGCTGCATTGACGGTGGGGCTGCATGACGGCAGGCTGCAATGACGGCAGGTGCATGGACGGTACGGCTGCATTGACGGCAGGCAGCATTGACGGCAGGCTGCATTGACGGTAGGCTGCATTGACGGCAGGCTGCAATTGACGGTGGGCTGCATTGACGGAAGGGCTGCATTGCCGGCAGGTTGCATGACGTAGCGCATTGACGGCAGGCTGCATGACGGTGGGCTGCATTGACGGCAGGGCGCATGACGGTAGGCTGCATGACGGTAGGCTGCATTGACGCAGGCTGCATTGACGGCAGCTGCATTGACGGGTGGGCTGCATTGACGGCAGGCTGCATTGACGGCAGGTGCATTGACGGTAGGCTGATTGCGGTGGGCTGCATTTGGACGGTAGGCTTGCATTGACGGCAGGCTGCATTGAGGCAGGCTTGCATTGACGGTGCGCCATTGACGGTAGGCTGCTTGACGGTAGGCTGCATTGACGGTAGGCTGATGGACGGCAGGCTGCATTGAGGTGGGCTGCATTGACGGTAGGCTGCATTACGGTAGGCTGCATTGAGCAGGCTTGATGACGGCAGGCTGCATGACGCAGGCTGATTTGACGGCAGGTGCATTGACGGTGGGCTGCATTGAAGGTGGGCTGCATTGACGGTGCTGCATGACGGTAGGCTGCATTGACGGTAGGCTGCATTGACGGCAGCGATTGAAGTGGGCTGCATTGACGGCAGGATGCATTGACGGTAGGGCTGCATTGAACGGTAGGCGGCATTGACGTAGGCTGCATTGACGGTGGGCTGCATTGCGGCAGGCCTGCATGACGGCAGGCTGATTGGCGGTAGGCTGCATTGCATTGACGGCAGGCTGCATTGACGGCAGGCTGCATTGACGGTGGGCTGCATGGACGGTAGGCTCTGCAGTGACGGCAGGACTGCATTGACGGCAGGCTGCATGACGGCAGCTGCAATGACGGCAGGCTGCATTGACGGCAGGCTGCATGACGGCAGGCTTGCATTGACGGCAGGCTGCATTGACGGCAGGCTGCATTGACGGCAGGGCTGCATTGGACGGCAGGCTGCATTGACGGCAGGCTGCCTTGACGGCAGGGTGGCATGGACGGTAGGCTTTGTTGCATTGACGGCAGGCTGCATTGACGGGTGGCTGCATTGACGGCAGGCTGCATTGACGGTAGGTGCATTGACGGTGGGCTGCATGACGGCAGGCTGCATTGACGGCAGGCTGAATTGGGCGGTAGGCTGCTGACGGCAGGCTTGGCATTGACGGCAGGCTGCATGACGGTGGGCTGCATTGACGGCAGGATGCATGACGGTGGGCTGCATTGACGGTAGGCTGCATTGAAGCAGGCTGCATTGGACGGCAGGCTGCATTGACGGCAGGCGCATTGACGGCAGGATGCATTGACGGAAGGCCTGCATTGACGGCAGGCTGCATTGGACGGCAGGCGCATGACGGCAGGCTGCATGACGGTAGGCTCATTGACGGCAAGGCTGCATTGACGGTATAGGCTGCATTGACGGTAGGGCGCATTGACGGTGGGCCTGCATTTGACGGTGGGCTGCATTGACGGTAGGCTGCATTGGACGGTAGCTGCATTGAGACGGCAGGCGCATTGACGGTAGGCTGCGCTGCAATTGACGGTAGGCCGCATTGACGGAGGCTGCCATTGAACGGCAGGCTGCATTGACGCGGCAGGCTGCATTGACGGCAGGCTGCATTGGACGGTAGGCGCATTGACGGTAGGCGCAATTGACGGTAGGCTGCATTGAGGTGGGGCTGCATGACGGTAGGCTGACATGACGGCAGGCTGCATTGACGCAGGCTGCATTGACGGTAGGCTGCATTTGACGGTAGGCGTGCATTGACGCAGGCTGCATTGACGGTAGGCTGCATTGACGGCAGGCTGCATTGACGGTCAGGCTGCATTGACGGCAGGCTGCATTGACGGTAGTGCTGCATTGGACGGCAGGCTGCATTGGACGGCAGCTGCATTGACGGCAGCTGCATTGACGGTAGGCTGCGTTGCGGCAGCTGCATTGACGGTAGGCTTGCCATCAGTAGTGGTATTTAGTGAATGCATTTACTCCATTCTCTTTCAGCAATCTTTTTTCTTCTCATATTTCCATCATTATGTTTCTCCTCATTTCTTCCTCAGATCCATTGTGTTGTTTTCTTGCTTTCCATAAGTACCTCATCACAACATCATATCCTCTCCATATACCTCACACAACTTCTTAGCATAACTCTCATCCATATCTGTGAAATCCATATGTTTATGTCAAAATATTCATATTATCCTAAGCTAAACACAGGTGACCTTTATATGGGACTGGCAGGACATTCTATGACTTATCTTATTACTATTATTATCAGCTCTTAGAAGTGGCTCATACAGACACAGGTACCAAAGTAAGTAAGTAAGTTTATTGCCATTACAACGTCACCCAAAGAAAATTAAATACCATGTAAAACAAAGCTATAATGATGGCACGGTCTGTCCAACATCAGCTCCTAGACAGACAACGTCACACAGGTACAGGACACACACCCCTTGAGGCACTGAGCCCAACACAGCAAACAGGAACCACCACGAGTAGGTCTCACGGCCTCTTATAGCTTCCTTATGTTCTGATGTTCCAACACTTGCCTGTCAGGAAGAGCATCCGGGGCGTAAAACTCATGCCACAAAATTACTTGATGAACGCCGACAATAAGAAGCGTATCATCGACCATCTAACCTCATAAGACATTACGGGAAAATCTGATTTTAAACAGAAAGATGATGATGACACTTGGCGGCCCTCGGTGAGATGGTACAGCGGCGGCGTGATATAAACAGTCGTCGCTGAACCCATTTCATCAAGGGAGGCCACAGTCCTACTCAGACATGTATTGGTATGCTGGGAGGGAAAGAAGCAGTACTGGGGCAATCACACACTCCCCTTGAGGTACGGCAGGGCAGGGGTGGCAAACCACCAAACCAACTCAACTTCCGCAAACGAATTTCCGCACAACTTAACCCTTCACTTTCCCCACCGCAAATCGCAATCTGCAAACCAATTAGTAAACTCTCACTTTAAGACCCAATTGGGGGAAGGAGGTGACGTTATATCCGAAAGTCTGTTATATTCGAGGGATCCAAACTTCTTGCACATATCAAACTGTTCGAAAGATGAGTGTGAAAGTTCGCTATTTCCAAACCATTTCTGTTAAATGGAACTTGTTTTATTAGATGAAAGTTTTTTTCTTTCATATTTTTCATAATTATACTATATAATATTTTTTTCTCCTCTCTCTTCCTCAAATCCATTAGTGTGGTTTTATGGCCTATCACAAGTACCTCATCCCACAAGATCCTATCCTAATCCATATACCTCATATCTCACGCAACTTCGTACCATAACTCTCATCCATTATTTGTGCAATTCCAATTATTTTGTAAAATTATCATATTTCCTAGTTAAACAGGTGACCTTGTATGGAGTGGAAGGCATTCTATGACTTAATCTTATTTACTTTATTATCAGCTCTTAAGAAGTGGCTCATACAGACACAGGTACCAAAGTAAGTAAGTAAGTTTATTGCCATTACAACGTCACCCAAAGAAAATTAAATACCATGTAAAACAAAACTATAATGATGGCACGGTCTGTCCAACATCAGCTCCTAGACAGACGCAGTCACACAGGTACAGGACACACACCCCTTGAGGCACTGAGCCCAACACAGCAAACAGGAACCACCACGAGTAGGTCTCACGGCCTCTTATAGCTTCCTTATGTTCTGATGTTCCAACACTTGCTTGTCAGGAAGAGCATCCGGGGCGTAAAACTCATGCCACAAAATTACTTGATGAACGCCGACAATAAGAAGCGTATCATCGACCGTCTAACGACTCTAACCTCATAAGCCATTACGGGAAGATGTGACGTTGAACAGAAAGGTGATGATGACACTTGGCAGCCCTCGGTGAGATGGTACAGCGGCGGCGTGATATAAACAGTCGTCGCTGGACCATTTCATCAAGGGAGGCCACAGTCATACTCCTAATTATGAGCACTTGGTTCAATTGACACTACGCTTTTCCTTGGCACCTGTTCCCCTTGAGGTAGTGGGGAATACTGACCCTAACCCTTGGCAGCCCTCGGTGAGATGGTACAGCGGCGGCGTAATATAAACAGTCGTCGCTGGACCATTTCATCAAGGGAGGCCACAGTCCCACTCCAGACATGACAAGCTATGCCGGGAGGACAGGAGCAGTGGAACAGCCCTCGGTGACATGGAACAAAGGCGGCGTGATAAGGACAGCCGTCTATGACCTATTTCATCAAGGGAGGCCACACTCACACTCCAGACACTTAGCTGCCTGGCTGTCCTGGCTCAAAGGTAACCAGCTTAACAAGCACTCCAGCAGTGTTGTAGGTCTCGAGACTGGTCTTGGTCTCGAGACAGGTCTCGAGACCAGTTTGATGTGGTCTTGGTCTTGATCTTGGTCTCGAAGCTTCTGGTCTTGGAGTTTGGCTCGAGACCAGGTCGAGACCAGGATTAAAAAGTGCATTGCGGCGTGGGGAAGGTCAGAATTTATTATCATACACGGAGAAAAACCATGGCTATTTCGATTCACGGCACGCCATACAGCGTTGTACTGTCTATAGATACTGCCTGACTAGGTGAAGATGCATGAGCTGAGCCCTGCGAGCGCTGATAGAGTGCGTGCGAGTCGAGAGAACATGCATGACGTGGCCATTCTCGCAGTGATAATCTCCGTTTGCACGCACGCATGTTTGCAGCTATGTTCACCTCCGTGGACGTCATATATGTGTTAGGCCCTATGCAATCCCGCACCCTTCGTCAGTAAACATACATGGTTAGCTAGATCGCTGAAAACGTAACCATAAAAATTGCTATTTTCTTATGTTTGTTTCTTCACTGCCATACCGAAGCAATGTGAAAGCAGAAATATTTGAACCTAGATGCTTTCAAGTGTTCACATATATAAATTTTGAAATATATTTCCTCCCTATACGTTCCCTTACCCACTTGTACCAGAGCTCATAAGAACATAAGAACATAAAGAAAATAAGGAAGCTACAAGAGGCCGCGAGGCCTACCAGTGGTAGTTCATGTCACCAACCCTACCTACATCCACCCTTTCATCCCATCCCTGATACTTATCCAGCCCCTCTTTAAAGTTTCAGAATGACTCGGCACTAAACTACCTGTCACGAGACTATTCCATGCATTCACACCCCAATTTGTGAACCAGTTTTTCCATAGTTCCCTTTCTTAAATCTACGCTTTCCCCTTGAAGTCCGCTACTTCTTGATTATACCCTGGTTAAAAGCCGTAAGAACTTTTCCTACCTATACCTTTATTAAATCCCTGTCCACTTTAAAACTTCTATCGATCGACCCTTACTCTGCGCTCTCGAGTGAGTGTAACTTTAATAATTCAATTCTCTATCAATAACTAAAGTTACCGCATCCATTGTTCATTTGGTCATCCTCTATGCACTGTTCTAAAACAGGCTATATCCATCGATAATATGGGAGACCAAATCTGAACAGCCATAGTTAGTTGAGGCCCTGACTAGAGGCAGATAAAGCTTTAGAATAACTCCGCACTCTCTACTGTGAACAACTTTTTGGTAGTGAATCATAATACTACTATTAGACTATTCTCTGGCCTCAATACATTTATTTCCTAGGTCGGAGGTTCTGTGCTTCACCCTCACTCCAAGATCTTTCACCGTCTGATCTTTACCGCGGATACATTGCGTATGGGTATCTATTACCAGGGTTTTTTTATACCAACGTTCATAACAGCTGCATATCAATATTAAAATTCCATCTGCCATACTGACTGCCCACTCGTATAACGTTTATCTAAGTCTCCTGCAATATGTTTACATAGACTGTGATCCAACTCATCCTACCTACGTAGTATCATCAGCAAAACTTGCTGATTCACTGACTAATCCACTATCCAAGTCCGTTGATGTAAATCAAAAAATAGTAAGACCAAAACAGGCCCTTTGTGGAACGTCAACTTGTCACCAGTCCCCATTCAGATTTAGAACCATTACTTGTACCTTGGTGCCTATTACTTAGCCAAAGCTCTGAATCCAAGAAGAACCTTCATCTATTCAGATGAGCTTAACCTTATTTAAGAGTCGCTCGTGTGGTACTTTGTCAAATGCTACTAAAGTCCCGATAACTATATTATTACTCCTATCATTAATCTGCGTTATCATAAATTTCGATAAAAACTCATAAAGTGGTGAAAAGAAGACCCTTGGTGAAATCCAGTTGTGCAAATCATTGATCAAACTATTGTTATCTAAGTGCTCTCTCATCGTTTTTTGCAATAATAGATTCCAAGAATTTTACCCACATGACCGTTAGACTTACGGGTCGAATAATTGGGATTACCAGTCCTCTGTCTCCCTTCTAAATATGGAAAAAACATTTCCTGTTCCTCCACCAATAATGGCACATCCGCCTATCTCAACCGATTTCCTAAAAAACTGTGCACTAACGACAATAAACAACCTCCTTGCATTCCTTTAAACCCTGGGATATACTTCATTCTGGTCCTCGCGATTTAAAATTCTTCATTTTATCTATACCTCTTCCACCATTCCCTAGTTATCACAAATCTTTGAGTTTCTCCTCATCGCTCATTTGTAACATCTGTTCAACTATCAGGTATCGTTCTGTGTATCCTCCTCCGTAAAAACGCTTAAGAAAAAATCCATTTTAGACTATTACACTATCTCATCCGTATTTAAGACCTCACCCTGTCCGACATTAACGGGCCAAATTAATTCCATTGTCTTGGTTATATATGACCTGTATAAAACCCTTTGGGTCCCCTTTTCGCCTGTCCTGCTACTTAATCTCATAATTGTTCTTAGCAAATCGAGTTAATTTCTTCATGTCCTTGCATCACGTTATCTGTTCTTTGTTTAACAATCCTGCCTTGACCTAAATAAATGTTTCTTTTTAACTCCAAAGTTGTGTTTAAATGTAGTGGTCATCCAGTTTGGATCACTCTTGACCTTATTCTCCCATAAGGAATATTATTGTTCTGTCCGTCCCTTATATCCTTACAAAATGAGGTATAATCCTCCTCAGCCCCCGGACCTCACTTCAGTCTAACCGCTGCATAATTAACATCCTCAGCCCCCGACTCACTTCCTATCTAAACCGCTCTAATTACCTCAGGTGCCCTTTCTAATCCTCCTAGTTGGCCTTTCCAGGTGTCATCGCCCTGTCCAACCTCGTGAAAAATTTATTTTGACCTCCATCCCACACCTCATTATTAATAACGCTAGGTGTCTTCCTTAATCTAGCATTAATTATGGCCTTCTGAAATTAGGTATATTCGATGCTTATTTGCCACTAATTCTCCAATTCCCATTGTAAAGCTAAATGGATCTCATTACTGGTCGCTATTATCTACATTTCACGACCTCCACCATTTGTAACTAAATCGTTCTCTATTTTGTCAGCAATAGATCTAGAATATTATCTCCTTCTAGCTAGGCTCTTGACTTGCTGACTTAGGAAGTTTATCCTGGATTAAGTTTAACAATTCCATCTGGTCGCTGTCACCTATGATTAGATGCTCAGTTCTAATTAATTTTTTAGAGTAAATGCTCCACCACGCATAGGCGATTAGATCTGCAAGACCTGTTTATTCTTCCCATATAGGAGCTGAATCCTGTCTTTACATAAGTTTGGAGGCCTATACACTACACACAAACATTTTCTCAGTTCCCTTGTCGTAACCTCTCATCATATCAGACTCTATGCTGTAATGTGTTTTATAACCCTTATTAAAACCAACAAAACTGGCAATGTATCTCCCTTGCATAATAGCGCAACTCGTCCACCTCGTCGCCTACTCTGTCCTTGGAATAACTTATACCAGCTATTCTCGACTTCCGGATAAAATACCTTCTGACATATCCCCAAACCAGTTTCTGTTAATGCTATTAATATCAAAATCCTTACACTATTTAGTCTCTCAGAAAATTATCTTGTTAAAAACTTCTACAGTTGTATAGTAACCTTCAAGCCAATTCCTCTCTTTTAGTCAATTTTCCCTTATCTTTAACTAAACCCCTCCTTCTCTCTCTTCTTACGAATCACTTTAGTTCCTGCCTTATGATACTTCCGTCCTAGGTCGCAAGTTTCCGTATCCCGTTACCTTAGTGTCTAAAACCCAGGTTCTCTATCTTTAAAAAAGCCTCTCAGGCATTCTACCTCCCCTTCAAGGGATTTCAGACAAAGATCTGAACTCCTTTCCTCGAAAAGTGCACCCCCCGTCCCGCGGTAGAGGTTGTTATGCCAGAAAAGAGGCACCCAGCTGTCGACAATAGGCCAACCATTGGCTTTGCAGCAAGTGCCAGTGAGCAATTCACCGCAATAGCCCTGGAGTAACCACAAGTCGCAACAAAAGCGTTTGGAAGGACACCACACACCACAGGGAACCCTACACCTGTCCCCTAACTTTACCTACCAGCTTTCCCTGAACCGCCGTAGCAATTCCTCACTTTCTGACACACTTCAACATCATTTCCCCAGCGCTCAGGTACAACGATGGGCTTTTTCCCTTGGCCGCCCTGCACTCAACTATCTTGGCACTAACATAAAACTATCCCCCTTCCCTGGGTAACTCACCGACTCATGGCATCCCTTTCTCTGTCACAGAACATGCTGTCGAGATGCCTAACCTGGACTGTTCAACCAACAACCAAGATTTTACCTTGTGTTAATGATGTATCGTATACTTTACTTACCTCCGTATCTTCCTCTTGCAGCCCAAGAGAACGAAAATAGGTTTCGTGCACACAAAATGGGTCATTTGCTTTACCTTTATATCCTTCGGGGCGGGCTCCATCGATCAAACTACCTTCCAAACACTAATCCCGGGGAGACTTAATAGGAACCTTAGTAGTCGAACGAGTCACATCCGCTCTGGTTAACACTCGGATACATCCCTGCATGTACCTCTCCACCACTCGCTTGGACTTCACTCCCACCTTAAGAGAACGTTAGTCTCTATTTCTTGCTTCTTAACAACGCTTTTCAATTCGTTCACTTCACTGGCAAAGCTCCTTTTAGGTCTCGATCGCCTCCAGAATAGTCTTAAAGCGCCCCTCCCAACCATTCACTACCACTCTCCTCGACCCTTCTCCCTCCCTCGACCACACTAGTTTTAACCTCAGCATCCTTCAATCCTACCCACACTACACTCTCAACCACAGCAGAAAGCCACACAACAACATTTCTCCCTCTCCGCCTCCACCAAAACACGCTCCATCGCAGACGTAGCATTCTAATCCGCACGAGATCAACCAACACAACCTCACCCTCGGAGATTAATGTCAACTGCTAGTTAGTCTTAGCTCGCTAGTCGTTAGTAAAGACTGCGTTAAACGACCGAGTAAAACTGTAAAGGTAAGAAAAAAATTTGCAAAAGGTACACTAGTAGTAAAACTGTATTTGTTTGAATATACTTTTCCTATTTGCCTTCCTATTTTTCTTTTTACAGTCCTTGATATTAATGAGCCCAACACAACTAAAAAGGAAACTATACGTGTAGGCCTTCCCCCCCACAAAAAAAAACGGCCGCTTGTAGCAATCTTATTGTTCTTATATGTTCCCAACCCATTGCCAGCCACTCACACGGGATTGTGAATACAGTGTCGGCGTTGATAAAGACAGTAGTCTCTGTACATGTCATCAAGGGATTTGCCACAGTGCTTTACTCAAAACCATGCATGCATCTTGGGAGGGCTGGAGCAGTCCATGGACACACAGGGGTGGGCAACCGGGGAACGCAAGCAAAAATCCTTCTGCCCCGGCAGACCATAACCCGTACTTTCCGAAACATATGCAAGTCAATTACATCATATTTTCAGTGCTAATAGTGCAAACACATAGGTGAAACACTTGGTAATGATTACCAGCTCTTACCAGAAGTGCCTCATGCTGACACAAGTTTTTCCCTTGAGAGTCCACATGGACCATTATGGACCTGTGACCATAGTTATGGTTACTTAGCTGGGGAACACACACACACGTCTTGATATACTCAGCCCAACCCTTGGCAGCCCTCGGTGAGATGGGACAAAGGCGGCGTGATGAGAACAGCCGCCTGTGACCTATTTCATCAAGGGAGGCCACAGTGTTACTCCTGACACCACATGCTATGCTGCGAGGTTAGGAGCAGTACTGGGCACACACACCCATTGGGTTACGGCAGGACAGGGGTCTTGAATACAACCTTCCATGCACAGATAGGGTTTAGATATACGTACAGCATAAAGACAAGTATAATCAAAGACCATATACTTTACCCAGTCATTTACTCTTCTCATACAAACCATGTCTACAGGCGACAGGAACTACCACGTGTAGGTCTCACAGCCTCTTGTAGCTTCCTTATTATCTTATGTTCTTATGTTTACAGGTGATGAGGGAAGACTTACCAGAGTATGGAGTTACAACACAGTATGCTCAGACCACACAGCCACAGTCCCCCCGGCTCCCAGCACTGGTGAGGATGACGCCAGGCCCTGAGTAGGCAGTGTTACAGCATCAGGAATGTCCTTTATAGCCCTGTGTACCCCCAAGGCTCTGTAGGGCTCCTGGCTGACTTGTGTGGCGTGCTGGACAATCCTTCACAGGTAATGAAAAGTACTATATTCATCCTATATTCATGCTATATTTATACTACAGTAAACCCTCTATAAATCGGACCAATTGGAGGTGATCTCTGTCTGGCTTATCCGAAAGTTTGGATTAAACGAGGGTTGAAAAACTGGTGTATTCCGCTGGCCCCCTGAGCTCACCCAAACTCTCTAAAACACGCTACAGTGTGATAGGGTCTAATGATAAATAGTGCTTATAGTATGTATTATATAATTACCAAAAATTCGGTACAGTACAGTATTGTAATGTATGAAAGAATGAATTAAAGAAATACATTAAGGAATGAATGATACAGTACAGAATGATACAGTACAGAATGATACAGTACAGAATGATACAGTACAGAATGATACAGTACAGAATGATACAGTACAGAATGATACAGTAACAGGGAAAGATTACGTACAGAATGATACAGTACAGAATGATACAGTACAGGAATGATACAGTACAGAATGATACAGTTTCAGAATGATACAGTACAGAATGATACCGTACAGAATGATACAGTACAGAATGATACAGTACAGAATGGGTACAGTACAGAAAGATACAGTCAGAATGATACAGTACAGAATGATGCAGTACAGAATGATACGTACAGAATGATACAGTACAGAAGTATTTCAGTACAGAATGATACAGTACAGAATGATACAGTACAGAATGATACAGTACAGAATGAACCCGTACAGAATGATACAGTACAGAAAGATACAGTACGAATGATACAGTACAGAATGATACAGTACAGAATGATACAGTACAGAATGATACAGGTACAGAATGATACAGTACAGAATGATTACAGTAACAGAATGATACAGTACAGAATGATACAGTACAGAATGATACAGTACAGAATGAACAGTACAGTGTTAACTCCATGTGCCCCCGGTTTCCCCCGCCTTATAACCCGGGGTTTATTTCCGATTTATGAATAGGTCCGGAGCCCTAGAAGAGTCCGTTTATCCGATATTCCGAATATAAGGCCCCGATTAAAAGAGAGTTTACTGTATTTATACTGTTTATACATATTCAAAGACCCTGTATACAGTATTTTTTGTAAGTCATACAAATTTTAGCTTTTTAAAAAAAAATTAAAATTTTTTTCTTATTTATCGTCCCATTCCCCCCTATCCAGGGCCCCCTCTTCAGAACATGAGTGCAATACAAGGGGGGCTTCTGAAAAATACTAATAATTCTATTTTATTTTTTATATAATATCTTTTCAGTGGAGATATTTTTTATTTAGTGGCTAGAGGGGTGTAGGGTTAGCACTTTTGTTCACAACTGAGATTATCGGGATGAGAGCAAAAAGGGTTAAATTCCTTTGCGGGCAGAGACCATTTGCCCTTGCCCCCTACACGCTTACCCCCCTGTTCACCTAGCAAGATTAGTATATGTGAGGGAGTGGAGGGGAAAAAACCCGGGCGGGAGTGCGGTGGTTTTCCCTTCATCCTGTAAGTTGGTGTGTGTGTGTGTGTGGGTGGTTTGTTTTACTAGTTGTATTGGGGGAAAGGGGTTTACATGGTGTGGGGGGGTCCTTTTCCCTTGTCTAAATGGGTAAATTTGCTTTAAAAAAATGAATACTTTTGCACAAAATTTTAAACTGTCCAGGCTATTCCAATTAAATGAGGATAGATTACCAAACTCCACGTGTAGGTTCACACCCTCTTGTAGTCTTATTTTCTTATGATGGGGAAAACTGTCCCTTTCCTTACGTGAAAGACCAAAAAACTATTTTGCACTCCCCCCCAAAAAAAAAAACACTGTTTTTTGCGCCTGTCCCCCTTGAGTAGCGGGGGGGAGACGAACCCCCGGAGCCCCGGGAAATAGTCAGTGGCGGTATATAGGGAGTGCCGCTGTACCTTTATCGGGGGGCCCTGCAGTCACACTCCAGAAACCGCGTTATGTCTTTTTTCAGTTTTTTCCTTGAAGCCTATGCGCCCCTAGGGTTTTTTATATGGGGGGACGTGTGGTTGGCCCCCCGCCCGTTGGTTGGGCAGGCTGGATTTTTTATAGGACACCGTGATGGTAAGCTGAAGGTCCGTTTTTTTATGGTAGTTACCCCCGTTTTAAGGGGGGTTGGCGGGGGGGGGCGTTGCTCTCTCCCCTTTTCCCGCTTCTCTTTGCGCTGTGGGGTATGGGGTTTGTTGGGGGGTGGGGGGGGCAGCCGGTCAAGGGGGACTGTAGCATTTCCCGGCCTTCGAGCTGCCCTGGGTGTAGTGTAAAGACCCGCCCTGCTCCCTGGGGGGGGGGGGGGGGGATTTCAGCGGTACAATGCCCCGGGCCCTTGTTACCTTTGACCCGACAAGATCCTCTACGACGTAACAGGCAGGGGGACAATCACAATTCGGCAAAAAATGGGGAAGGGGGCCATGGGCCCTGCCCCCCCCCCCAAAAAAAGTTCTTTCCCGGTAAGAAATCAGAATGCACTAACAGTCGGTTACAAAAAAGATCACAGGTTCTAGGATTTTTACCCGCCCGTGTACCCTTACCTTGTGCTGCTGCTATACTACTACTATACTACTTATACTATACTAACTACTACTACTGCTACTACTACCACCCCACTACTAAATATAACCTGCTGTGACCTGCCCGTGTACACCTGTACCTTTCTGCGCTTACACTACTACTACTACTTTCTACTACTACCTAATACTACTACTACACTGCTCTACCACCACCCCTACTATACTCTACCTGTTGACCTGCCCGTGTACCCCTGTACCTTGCTTTGGTGGCATGACTTACGTAATGCCTTTGGGCAAGCATCTAACACTACCAAAACTATTGTGGGAGCAGTATAAAAAAAAAGTCCCTTTAGTAGCAACCCCCAGGGTGGGCGTGGTTGGTAAGTCACGGATGGTTTTGGGAGAGTCCCCCCGAAATTTGGTCAGCGGTTCGAGTTTCCCAGGTTCGTCCTGGCGTGGTGGCGCTTTGTATAGTCAATAACCTTGTAGTTGGTACTTGCAAAGTGTCTAGATAGGATCAAAGTATCTTATGTCTTATCTTTCAGTAGCAGATAAGAGAAATAAGTCCTGAAAAAGGAAATCGGCTGATGGCAGAAAAATGTACCCTGCAGCGACTAGCGAGAAGCCTGGCGGGTTTACTAGACTGGCGGGCGGAAAAAAAAACAATTCTGGCTCCCCCCGAAAAAAATTCTGGGTGCGCCCCTGCTTACATACTCCCTACATGACATGCAATGCTGGGAGGACAGCAGCTTGGCAGCCCTCGGTGAGATGATACGGTGGCGGCGTGATATGACAGTCGCCTCTGTATCATTTCGTCAAGGGATGCCACATTGCCACACTCACGCTCCAGACATGTACCTGCCTGGCTGTACTGGCTCAAGGTGACCCAGCCAAGCAAGCACTCCAGGCAAGAACAAGGCAGTGAGACCCACACACAGGCACACCAGAACACAAGCACAGGGACAAATGTCACAAGAGTGGAAATGCAAATAAGGTGTCGTGCCAGGCAGTGCCGTATCTCTCAGGTCACCACTCCCGATTTTCTGTATTTCTGTGTTTTTCTCCCTTGTTTGTCTACCGTTGATTTTTAGCCCTACAATGGTACCTGACTGTTATCTAAGAATAGCAAGGTATAGGACTGCTTATTATGGTCGTACATACAGTATCTCACCCAAGGAGTCCAGTAGGGTGGATGTAGCAGATCAGGAAACTCTTTTGCGGCAACTGTAAGTATTTATCATAAGAGACTGTGTTGTGTCTAATGCAAGCCCAGTATTGTAAAGGGTCTATTTCAATCATGGTGCCTTATGGTCTGAATTGTTTTGGCGCCATTAATCTGTACACTTCCATGAATACAACTTTTTAATGTGATAGGAAGCGTTTTTCTTGTCCCAGTGAGATATTCTTGGTGGTAACTTTGCTTCATGGATGAGATGGAAGTTGGAAGCATTTTTATATCCCAGTATAGCAATTATTGTAGTGGTATTTTATCCATCAGTAATGAGTTGCTATGGTGAGCCCCTATGTAATTTGATAAGGGTGGCTGTTTTGTCACGAGATATCCAGTTTTGACGTATTGGGGTCAAATTACAATGTTGAACTGTACTGTAGTGAAAAGAGGTTTTACTAAATTATATCTATTCATTCATTTATAACTTTTGTATCATGTACCAATCTAAGACGCGTTCTGCTGTTAAATTGTCCGTTTGTGTATTAAAATCTTATAATCTTACCTCATTAATCCAAAGTCTAATCATCTCAAACACCTATTTAACATATAGGGAGCAGAAACATACTAGAAACTAAAGCCCTACGTATATTATTTCAGTCCATTGATTCATAACAAAATTAACAAACAGGGAGTATGTAACATTGATAATACGTACTCATGAAAACTAGCAATGATAGATTAACTTCATTCGCGAATAATAAGGATTCTTTTTACAGCACAAGGCAGCTGTTCATTCAGTGTATCTATCTGTAATACCAGTTCGGCCTTCAAAACCGATTGGTATAATTGGAATGGACTCAGTCATGGGGTAGTTAGTGGGGAGTCAATAGGGAGTTTTAAAAAGAGGCTGGACAGTGTTATGGATGGGGATGAAAGGTGGATGTAGGTAGTGTTAAGTAACAGGAACTACCACGTGTAGGTCTCCCAGCCTCTTGTAGCTTCCTTGTGCTCTTATAACCTTAGCGGAGGTAATGATGATAAGGCATTAAAATCTACGGGGTTAAAACGATGAAACATGGTAAGGCGTCACCGCAGACTTTTCTCTCGTCCTTGCCTCATCGCCACGACGGCTGGAAACACTGGCCACCGGGTTTAAGACCTTCTTTCACACCACATAAACCATCACAGTAACTATACTCTGGTTTTTTTTTTACGAGGTGAAAAATCCTGACCCCTTGCTGCTACCTACCATAAGACCCGTTCGCGTAAGGGGAGTGGAACCATTCGTAAGCCAAAAAGTTAATAACTACTCCTAAATATTGTCGGATTGAGCTGAAATATAACATGCAAGTAGTGCTGTCAAAATCAATGGGGGTCTGTGAAACAAACTTTTTGAGTAGAACAAGCCCTTAATGAGTAATTAGCGTAATGATTTAATTAGTGTTAAATAAACTTCGGTTTCACAATAACTTCTGTTACTTGTTGTAGACTCTGTAACTTCTGTAGACTAGGTATTTTAAAAGCACTTTGAGCTCGCTGCCACGTTCCAGCCGCAATAACTGAGCCAAAAGCAAAGGGGCCAGAGGCTGGACGCCTATACTTGATTTCAGCTGTATTTTATCATAGTTAACCATATTATCAGGTAACCCTCACTCACTTTCCCTAGTAACTCAAGAGATAATCAGTCGAACGCTTATCACATTAGCACAACGTCGTAGGCTATCGCAAACCTGATAACAGTAATCTTTAATAAAACTATACCGCTATACTATTACACAAAGGGTATATAATTAAAATCACTAACGAAATAGAACTGACTAAATGAAATACTGAGAAACTGTCTGTTTATGTAGGAAAAAATATACGCATGTGTTGTATGGTATAGCGTATTACTTATTAATATTCTTGTTATCGGGAAATACTACTACTACTTGAGATACGGGAGTTCTGAGTGGGTAACTTGGGTGATAAGGATTACAATAACTAGATTACATATTTGTTGATAGATTGTATCCTCCTTTTAATGAATACTATTTTTCCATCCTCTTTCGGCAAACAGACCACTACCGTACATTTATTTTCACTTTGTTCAGCATACACGGGACTGTATCTCTTTATACCAGCGGTTCTTACCCTGGGGGGGCGCTAGGAGGGCGTGGGTAATTACCTAGGGGGGCGTGAAAGAGAGAACAAGGAAAGACAGTCAAGTATTTAACATGAAGCTCGGCCTTGGCTTTAACGTGAGTGTCGCTGCGAAGGTGCGCGAAGAAAGTCTGTACAGCGAAGCAAGTGTAGCGGAAAAACTCTGCGGTGACGCTTTGCCAGGTTTCACTAACTACAGACTTTTAGGCTAGAGTATTTTTTATTATTACTATTATTATTATTAGCATTATTATTATCATCATTATCGTTATCACCATTATCATTATTGATATTATTATTATATTAAACGTGATCTAACTAAATCTGCTGGGTATATGCAATGTGTTAATGAATAGTGATGTGACACAATAAGTGCTAATTAAAAACACGCATTTTTTCAGTTTTTTTTTTTATTCTTGATTGTTTTGAGACATCTTGGTTGAGGAAGTGAAGTGAGTGAGGCATGGAGGCAAGGACCCACTACTGAAGGGATGGTCCCCCCCCCTCTCTCTCTCTCTCCTCTCTCTCTCTCTCTCTCTCCTCCTCTCTCTCTTCTCCTCTCTCTCTCCTCTCTCCCCTCCTTTTCTCTCTCTTCTCTCTCTCTCCCCTCTCTCTCTCTCTCTCCTCTCTCTCTCTCTCTCTCTCTCTCTCTCTCCTCTCTCCCCTCTCTCCCCTCTCCCCTCTCTCTCTCCTCTCTCTCTCTCCCCTCTCTCTCTCCTCTCTCTCTCTCCTTCTCTCTCTCTCTCTCTCTTCTCTCCTCTCTCTCTCTCTCTCCTCTCCTCCTCTCTCTCTCTCCTCTCTCTCTCTCTCTCTCTCTCTCTCTCTCTCTCTCCTCTCTCTCTCTCTCTTTTCTCTCTCTCTCTCTCTCTCTCTCTCTCCTCCCTCCACACACACACACACACACCACCACACACCACAAAACACCAACACAAACACACAACACAAAACCCCACACACACACACCACACCCCACAACACACCAACACCAAAACACAACACACACACAAACCCACAAAAAACACACCACACACCACCCCAACACACCACACACACACAACAACACACACCACACCACACACACCCACAACACACAAAAACCCCCCACACACAAAAACACACACACCACACACACACACCACACACACCACACCACACAACACAACACACACACCACACCACACACCCCACACACACACCCCACCCACACCCCACCAACACACACCCCACACACACACACACACAACACCCCCACACACACCACCACAAAACACACACACACACACACCACACACACACACACACACACAACCCCACACACCACCACAAAACACACACACCACACACACCCACACACACCAACACACACACAAACACACAACCACACCACACACAACACACACACACACACACACACCAAAACACACACCACACACACACCCCACCACACACCCACACACACACAAAACACACACAACACACACACCACACACACACACCACACACACACAAAACACACACCAACACACACACAACACACACCAACACAAAACCCCACACCACACACACACACCACACCCAAAACACACACAAAACCCAAAACACCCCCCAAACACACACACACCACACACACACACACCCACACACACAAAACCCCACACACAACACACACACCCCCACACACACCACCACACACACCACACACACACACACCCAAACACACACACACCCACAAAACAACCAAAACCCCACACCACCACACACACACACACACACACACACACACACAACACACCACAACACCACACACCACACCACACACACACACCCCAAACACACCACCACACACACACAACCACCACACACAACACACACCCCCACACACACACACACAACACACACCACACACAACCCCACACACACACCACACAAACACACCACACACACACCCACACACCCCACCCCACACACACACACCACACACAACACCACCCACACACCACACACCCCACACACACACACCACACACCACACACACCCACAACACACCCAACCACCCACACACCACACACACCACACAAAAACACCAAAACACACACAGCCACACACACACCACACACACAACACACACACACACAACAAAACACACAAAACCCCACACACCCCCACACACCACAACACACACACAACCACACACACAACCAAACACACCACACACAACACAAAACCCCACACACCACAACACACACCACCACACCCCAACACACACACACACACACACACACACACCCACACACACACACCAACACACCCAAACACAAAACAAAACACCACACACACCAAAACACACACACCAACACACCCCCCACCACACAAAACCACAACCCCCACACCCCAAAACACACACCCACCCCCCCCCCAAACACACACACACCCCACCACACCCAACACACCCCCACAACAACCCCCCCCACACACCCCCACACACCCCCACCACACAACACCACCCCCACAAACACACACACAAAACCAAACACCACCACACACACCCCCCCAAAAAAACCCCACACCCCACCCCCCACACACACACACACACCCAACAAACACACAACACACACAAAAACACACCCCACACACCCCAAACAACACACAAAAAAACACCACAAACCCACAAACACCACAACACACACCACACACCACACCACACACACACCACACACACACCACACACCACACACAAAACACCCAGATAGATAGAAAATAGATAGTTTGGGATTTTTAATTGCCCACAGTTTTAAATCCCTAAATTACACATATATCTTTAATAAATAACAAAAACACTAAAGGGCCAAAAAAATGAAACTTCCCCCAAAATTTTGATTTAAAAAACCCTGTATTTCCAAACCAAAAAAAAATTCAAAAATTTACTACACACAAAAAAACCCTACAAACAAAAATTCACAAGCGGGCCGGGTTTGATCTACCCCCCTATGAAAGAAAAAAAATGAAATAAACTTTTAAACGAAAAGGGGGGAATATGCATTTTTTAATTAACTATTTAAAAACTTCATGAAAAATTTTGCAGGGGTTTATTACATCCCCTGAAATTAGAAATAGGGTAAATGAACAGAAATTAAATCTGAAAAGGTTTTTCTAATGTTTTTGTTTTTATAGGGCAAAACCTCTACCACATTTTGTTCTTTTTTTGAATGTCCCCAAACATACCCAGGCCTCCCTCGGAGGAAGGCGACCACGTCCGCGCCTTTTTCCAGCGCCCCCGTTTCCACTCCAAAATTTATGCCCAAACAGACTCAAAAAGGGTGTAAACGACATCCTATGAGGTCTTTTAATTATATGTTTCTTTTCAAAAGTCATGTCCCTTTAAAAATTCGGGGTTAATTTTTTTTATAAAAAATTGCATCTTTTTTGCCTCGGTTAGCAATTGTATTTTTACATTTACAACAAAAGGGGAAAAGTGGGGACTTTATTTGTGTCTTTGGGCCACAATTTTCCCAAACCCGGGGTATTTAAAGACTAACTTAAGAGCGAGGACAAGGGTCATCGTTTCATTTTAAAGTTTTCTTTTGACCACATACTAGATCCCCCCTTGTTTTTTTTTTGTGCCCTTAGAAGGTCGGCAGCGGGGGGTACCAACTCGCATAACATACATTATTGGAGGGGGCTCTCTTCCCCCAAACAACTCCTTCTTTGGGCCCAATTGTACAATTTTAAAATAAGGGTTTTTCGTCCAGCGCCTCCCCAAAGACTCACGCCATAAGTAAGAGGGACATGGGGCCGCATCGAAAAAACGCTTTTTACAAAAAAAGGGGAAATGCCCCTTTTTTTTTTTCGAATAAATGAGCCCAAATTTTAAAACTTGAAAAAAACCTTGTTTTGTGCATGTATTTTCACAGCAGATGACACCGAAAACCGTCACACGTAAAGGGAGCCCCCAATACACGTACCCGGGCTGCAGGGCTCCACCACAAACCCGTCCACGCACAGGGGGCTCGGCGTCCCCTGCTTGCCGTTTTTTCCACAAAAACTTTTTTACCTATATTTATCTTTTTCCCCTTTTCATCAAAAAATTTCCTTTAATATCAAACTTTTTTAAAAACCCGGGGGTTGCCCCTTTTTTCGTGGGAAAGTATCACCGCATCATCCATATACAACAATAGGGTGCGGGCCACCCTAAAAATGTCTCAGGACACTTTTTATCTCTCATCATTTTTCCCAACTCGCCCTACATAAAATTAAAAATGGGAAAGAAAAGATGTGGACAGACCTTGCCTTACCCCCGAGGTGGGGGGTTGACAACTGCACAGCCTAAAAACTTTCCGTGACGCGGAACTGGCAATTTAAAGCTAAAGCATCATCTTTCCCCACAACCTAGACGCTTCAACCCAAAAAAATTTTTGTCCTTGGCATTACGTCAAATCCCTTCAAAAAATAAATAAAAGACACAAATAATTTGGGTTTTTTTTTCCTCCTTGCGGAGTCTTTGGGAGAAAGCCAAAACGAAACAATTTTTTTCCGGGCATCCTCGCTTTTTTTTGTGCTCCCGGCCTGCTCCCCGGGCCCCCCAACCGGTTTAAACCCCCTGGCCTAGTCTATGACAGAGGACCATTTTTGGTCAGCTTGGTGATGGAGTTATTTAAACACTAATTCCCCATAATTATTTTTGGGTTTTCCTGTCCCCTTTTTTAAAGATGGGAAAAATTTTTTGCCCTGGTTTCCCTGAAAGGATCCCGACCACTCATGAAAACTCTGTTTAATAAGGGGAAAAATATTCCCAAAAAAAGGTGTACAGGCAACAAACGAACACAAACAAACCCCAACAAAAACACACACCCCACAACACACACCACCACCCCAAAACCACCCCACACACCACACACACACCCCACACACACCAAAACCCCCAACCCAACACACCCCACAACACACACAACGCACCACACACACCCCAAAAACACACCCCACAACACACCCCCCGACCCCCACACACCCCACACACACACACCACACACACACCACACACACACAAAACCCCACCCCACACACACACCCACACCACACACACACAACACCCCCACCCACCCCCAACCACCACACCACACCAAAAACACAAAACACAACACCACAACACACACCACACCACAACCCCACACCCCCACACCCACCCCCCAACACCCCCAAACACCCCAACAAACCCACACAAAACACAACCCCACACACAACACACACACAACACACACAAAAACCCCCCCAAAACACAAAACCCAACACAAACCCCACACCACACCAAACACCACCCCCACAACCCCAAAACAACACACAACACCCCACACACCCCCACACAAAAACAAAAACCACCACAACACACCCACACCCCACCACACACACCCCACACACACCACAACAAAACCAACACACACCCCACCCCACACAAAACCCCACACACACAAAACAACACACCCCAACAACAGACAACCACACCACACACACAAACACACAACACACAACACAACACACACAACCCCAACACCCCCAAAAAACCCCCCCCAAAACACACCACCCCCCCCCACCCACACACACAAAACACACAACACCACACCACAACCCCACACACACACAACCCCCACACAACACAACACACACACACCAACACAAAACACACACCCAACACAAAACCCCACACAAACCCCACAAAACACAACCCCACACACACACCCAACCCCAACACACCCCACACACAACCCCACCCAACACACACACAACCCCAACCCCAATACCACACCCCAACCCCCCCCACACACACAAAAAACCCCCACACCACACACACACACCACACACAAACACACACACAACACCCCACACAACCCACACACACCCCAACACAAAAACCCCACACACACCCCACACACACACCCACACACACAAACACACACAAAAACCCCACACAACACACACACCCAACACACACACCACAAAAACACAACACCACCACCCAACAACCCCACACACCACACACCCAACCCACACACACACAAAACCCCACCACACCCCACCAAAAAACACCCCACCACACACAAAACACACACCCCACAAACCACACACCCACACACCACACCACACACACACAAACACACCCCAAAAACAACCCACACACACAACCCCACCACCCACACACACACACAAACACAACCCACCCACAACACACACCCCCACACCAAAACACCCACAACAACCACACAACACACCAACACCACACACAACCCCCAAAAAAAACACCAAAACAACCCCAACCAACAAACCAACCCCCCAACCACAACCCCCCCCCCACCCAACCAACCCCCCAAAACCCTTTTAATTTCCTTTTCCCCCCAAAAAAAACAAACCTTAGTTCCTCCCCCCCATTTAAACCCTTCCCCCACCCCCCTGGGCCTTTATTTTTTTTGGTTCCTTTTTCTGGTCCTTTTTGATTCCTTGTTTTTCCAAACCCCCCTTTAATCTTTTTAAATTTTGTGTTTTTTTTTTGTCTTTTTTGGTTCTTTTTTTGGGCCCCTTCTTTTCTTCCATTTTCCCTTTTATCTTTTTTTTTGTGTATTTTTGTCCCCAATAATTTTTTTTTTATTTTAACCCCCTTACCCCTGTTTTTTTTTCCATCTTTTTTTTTTTTCTTTTTTTGGAAAATTTTTGTTTTTTTTTTGCCGATTTTTTTTTTTTTATTTTTCCTATTCGGTCTACCTTCCCTTTTTTTCTGTTTATTTTTGTGAGTTGTCATCATTACAAGTACAACCCCCTGACTTGTTACTGCTGAAGAAGAGAAGAGAGAGAGAGAAGAGAGAGAAAGAGAGAGGAGAGAGAGAGAGAGAGAGGAGAGGAGAGAGGGGAGAGAGAGAGAGAGGGGGAGAGAAGAGAGAGAGAGAGAAAGAGAGAAAAAAAAATATATATAACATTTAAATTTTAAATTCTTTAAAGGGCTCTGTCTCCCTTCTACTGACCAAAAAAAGGAAAAAAAAAGAATTTTTGTAGGTATTTTTAAAATAAAAGGAACAACCCCTTTAGGTCTCCCAAACCTCTTTAGCTTCCCCTTTTGTTTTTTATAATACCCACTAATACCTCTGTGAGAAAGACACCTTTTCCCCAAGGGGGAATTTGGCAGTGCGGGGAAACAAGTTCGGGCCCCACCTCTTTTGTTTCCTTTGGGGCCCCCCGTACTTCCCCATGAATCAGCGGTCATGACGTCACGCGCTGAGTAAGCTGTAAGGCTACCAGGATGTGTGTGTTGCAGGTGTCTTCCATCTGACGCCCCTGGTATTGCCGACTGCCTGACTAACACTGGAGCGATGGGTTCTCTCTCTCTCTCTCTCTCTCCCTCTCTCTTTTTTACTTCGCGATTTTCTTCCTCATTTTATCTCTCGTTTACAGGAACTACCACGTGTAGGTCTCTCGGCCTCTTGTAGCTTCCTTATTTTCTTATGTTCTCTCCACTTAATTATCTCTCCATAGGTGCCTCCCTCCCCTCCCCCCCACCCTTCTCCCCCTATTTTTTTTTTTCTTTAAACAGTTTTATTAAACAAACAGATTGGGGTTTAAAAATAGATAAAGGGTTTAAAACTAATTGGGTTTAAGACATTTCTTCTCTCCCCTCTCCTCTCTTCTCCCCTTTTCTCTCGTCTCTTTTTCTCTCTCTCCTCCTCTCGTCTCTCTCCCCCCTCCCTCTTTTTCTCTCCCCCATCTTCTCTCTCTCCCCTCTCTCTCTCTCTCCCCTCTTCTCTCTCCTCTCTTTTCTCTCTCTCCTTTCCTCTCGTCCTTTTTCTCTCCCTCCCCTTTTCTCTCTTTTCCTCTTTTCCCTTTTCTCTCTCTCTCTCTCCCCCTCTCCCTCCTCTCTCTCTCCTTCTGTCTCTCTCTCTCTCCTCCTTCCTCCCCTCTCTCTCTCTCTCTCCGTCTCCCCCTCTCTTTCCTTCTCTCCTCTCTCTCCCTCTCTTTTCCCCCTTCCTCTCTCCCCTCCCCCTCTTCTCCTTTTCTCTCTCTCCTCTCTCTCTTCTCTCTCTCTCTCCTCCTCTCTCCTTCAAAACCCCTCTTTTGTACATAAATCCCCTACCTCTTTACCTTTAGACCTGGGGTTTAGAGCAAAACCCTAAAAATGGGAACCCCAAGCCCAAAATGATTTTCGTAATCCCTTGTGCAGGCATCACATGCACAACAGAGTAAACTTGTCAAGAAACTAAAAGCTGGAAAAAAACTTACCAAAACATTTTTTACTGATGAAAACTTAAATCTTTCAAAAGTAACTTTTATAAAAAGCATGCTTGACAAATACAATGGGAAAAATTTTTAAAATCTTTACCCCATAAAAGTCCCAAATTTTTTTTTTTTTTTTTTATGGGTTTTTAAGATTTTTTTTTTTTTTTGCATTTTTTAAAAAGATTGGTTTACTATTGTTAAATTCCATTTCTCATCCATAAAATATTATATTTTTTAAAAAAGGCCTGACCGTCCCTTGCTATGTTTTTATGTTTTTAGCTTTTTAAGGGCCTATAAAAGGCCCTTTGGGTTATTGGCCCCGGGTTTAAACACTTATGTAATATGTTCCTATGTACAAAAATACATGGGCCAAAAAAATTATCAATATCAAAATCTCTCTCTCTCTCCTCTTTTCCTCCCTCCCTTTTCGGGTCTCGTTTTCTTTTCTCTCTCTCTCTTTATCTCCCTCTCTTCTCTCTCTCTCTCTTTTCTCTCTTCTCTCTCTCTCTTTTCTCTCTCTCTCTCTCCTCTTCTCTCTCTCTCTCTCTCTCTTCATCCTCCTCACTCTCTCTCTCTCTCTCTTCCTCTCCTCTCTCTCTCTCTCTCTTCTCTCTCTCCTCCTCTCTCTCTCTCTCCTCTCTCTTCTCTTTTCTCTCTCCTCTCTCCTCTCTCTCTCTCTCCCCTCTCTCTCTCCCCCCCCCTCTCTCTCTCCTCTCTTCTCTCTCTCTCTCTCTCTCTCCTCTCTCTCTCTCCTCTCTCCCCTCTCTCTCTCTCTCTCCTCTCTCTTCTCCCTCTCTCTCTCCCTTTTCCCTCCCCTCTCTACTCCCCCTCTCCTCTTCTCTTCTCTCCCCTCCCCTCTCTGCACAGGACTAAGGGGAAGGGACGTTCCAAATAGACACATAAGAAGCTTAACTCAATAGCCGACACTCGCAGGGCACAGCAGCGGACGGTGTTTTAAAGACTGGTTATCACGCTGCCATTGCAAGCTGATAGGGGTCCCGGCAGCATATTCTCCATGCCTTCGCCCTTTTCGGCAGGTGGGCGGCCCTCTACGCATGGCTGTAGCTCCGAAACTAACCACAGGATTTTCTTGAAAATAACCTCATTGTGATTCCCACACAAAATTACCGTTGAATTAGTCAACCTGAATCTAACCTAACCTAACCTTAACCGAAAGTTTGCAAACTCGTTAGGGTAAAAAAAAATCGCTGGCCGAAAAGGGCGAACGCATTGAGAATATGCGTCCTTTCACACTTGACTCATATCAGGAGGAACAATTAAACAGGTGGTCAAGACTACTACACACAGGGGCGCAGCCAGTAGTAGTGTAGTAGTAGTAGTAGTAGTAATAGAAGTGTAGTAGTAGTAGTAGTAATAGAAGTGTAGTAGTAGTAGTAGTAGTAGTGTAGTAGTAGTAGTAGTAGTAATAGAAGTGTAGTAGTAGTAGTAGTAATAGAAGTGTAGTAGTAGTAGTAGTAGTAGTAGTAGTAGTAGTAGTAGTAGTAGTAGTAGTAGTAAAAAACGTCATGCCAATCGAAACCGTGAAGAAAATTCACATTGCACAGGAAACGGGAGCGTCCAACTGGCTAACATGCTTGCATATCAGAACTAAAGGCTTCAGCCTCAACAAACAAGAATTCGTAGATGCCGTTGCTCTGAGGTATGGCTGGCCAGTGGAGGGGCTACCCAAAACCTGTGTATGTGGAGATCCAAACAGCGTCGACCATACAATGACATGTAAAAAGGGGGGATTCGTGTGGATCAGACACGATGAGGTGAGAGATTTGACGGCCAGCATCTTCAGGGAGGTATGCCGCGACGTCACCACCGAACCAACTCTCCTCCCCCTGAATGGCGAACACGTGCAGTACAGGACGGCCAACACCACAAACGAGGCCCGAGTGGACGTAAGTGCTCGTGGTTTCTGGACCAGAGGACAGAGAGCGTTCATGGACATCAGAATCTTCGATCCAATGGCCGCCTGCTACCAGAGGATCCCACTGGAAGCTGCTCACCAAAAGAATGAACGGAAAAACATCAGGAGTTATGGAGATAGGATCCGAAATGTAGACCACGGCACCTTCACACCCCTGGTTTTCACTACGTCAGGCGGGATGGGCCCCAAGGCCAAGTGCTTCTATTCAAGACTAGCAGATGTAATGGCAGAAAAGAAGCACCAGCCAAGGAGCCACGTTGTAGCCTGGATGAGGTGCCGTCTCTCCTTCTCCCTGCTCAGGTCTGCCCTCCTATGTCTCAGGGGTACTAGATACTCCGCCCCCACAACCGTCGATTTAGATGGCCTGAACTACCAGGCCACTGTAGTGGAGAGCGGCATATTAGTGTAGGTGACGGAGAGAGGGGAGTAAGTAGTGGAAAAGTAGTAGTAGCCTATGGTTGGATGCCACAGTCAGTAGCGATCAGAGTTGGGGCTACTGGCCTCCAGTTAATGGAGTCCGCAAATAAACAAGCGGTGGAGGTATCTGTAATTAAAAAAAAAAAAAAAAAAAAAAGTAGTAGTAGTAATAGTAGTAGTGTAGTAGTAGTAGTAGTAGTAGTAATAGTAGTAGAGTAGTAGTAGTAGTAGTAGTAGTAGTAATAGTAGTAGTGTTGTAGTAGTAGTAGTAGTAGTAGTAGTAGTAGTAGTAGTAGTAGTAGTAGTAGTAATAGAAGTGTAGTAGTAGTAGTAGTAATAGTAGTAATATAAGTGAAGTAGTAGTAGTAGTAGAAGTGTAGTAGTAGTAGTAGTAGTAGTAGTAGTAGTAGTAGTAGTAGTAGTAGTAGTAGTAGTAGTGTAGTTGTAGTAGTAGTAGTAGTAGTAATAATAGTAATAGTAATAGTAATAGTAGTAGTAGTAGTAGTAGTAGTAGTAGTAGGGTAGTAGTAGTAGTAGTAGTAGTAGTAGTAGTGTAGTAGTAGTAGTAGTAGTAGTAGTAGTGTAGTAGTAGTAGTAGTAGTAGTAGTAGTAGTAGTAGTAGTAGTAGTAGTAGTAGTAGTAGTAGTGTAGTTGTAGTAGTAGTAGTAGTAGTAGTGTAGTTGTAGTAGTAGTAGTAGTAGTAGTAGTGTAGTAGTAGTAGTAGTAGTAGTAGTAGTAGTAGTAGTAGTAGTAGTAGTAGTAGTAATAGTAGTAGTAGTAGTAGTAGTAGTAGAAATGTAAAAACACCCAGCACTTCATCATGCGCGTTGATGTATGGTTAAATCCACCATCTTGCCTCCCGTCCTCCCTCCAAGCCACTATCATAATACTAGTGTAAATAAGTGAATAAATAGTGATTACTAAATAGTGAATAATACTATAGAGGGCCTCCTATACTATAAGGCCTCTCGTCCTCCCTCCAAATCGTGCAATGGTTGATTCATCTCCTGGCTTCGTCCATGCTTGCACATACAGTAAAATAAGTCTTATGAAGTATATGTCATAATATGTGTCAATAGCAGACTTTCTACCCACAATTGCAGTCTTTCAGTCCTCCAAACATGTGACACACCGAGTATTACATCATGGATTTAATAAGTATTTGACATATAGGATATCCAATATTCTCGAATACGGCGAAATTTCAGGGGGGAGGGGCCTCGTCCACCACCCCCCTCTCCATGGCTGCGCTCCCGACTGACTCACACATCAGGAGAAGACAGGAGAAAGGACAGGAGAACCAGACAGGAGGTAAAGACAGTAGTACAGACAGGAGGTAAAGACAGTAGTACAGACAGGAGGTAAAGACAGTAGTACAGGCAGGAGGTAAAGACAGTAGTACAGACAGGAGGTAAAGACAGTAGTACAGACAGGAGGTAAAGACAGTAGTACAGACAGGAGGTAAAGACAGTAGTACAGGCAGGAGGTAAAGACAGTAGTACAGACAGGAGGTAAAGACAGTAGTACAGACAGGAGGTAAAGACAGTAGTACAGACAGGAGGTAAAGACAGTAGTACAGACAGGAGGTAAAGACAGTATAGTACAGAAGCCGTCCTAGCTATCAGAAAGCAGACACCGCATCATGAGACTCACCTAGCTTACTCGGGTGACAGAGAGACGCCTCGAGGCATCACTATTAACAAATAAGTGAAATGAAAGCGTACGTGTGTTGCATTTCAATTCCCTTCAGCCTCTCATCGCTTCTGAGGAGGCTATTACAAGAGGGTGAGGAGAAGAGCTTATGTTGCCGCAACGCGTGACGCACCCACCCACAGCCGTCTGAATAACATATGAACGTGTCGGAGAATACAAGCCTTCCTTCCCCTTTCCCCATCGGGCTTAGTCATGAGTTTCCTCTGCTACTGAGCGATCAATAAACGGAATCCCGCTCTGTGTGTCTCTCTTTGTTAGTGTAGCCTATAGTTAAAGTTCACCATACATCGATTTGATGACTGGTCTTTCAATAGATGTTGCTAGGTTCCTATATGTATTTCTTCACGTACTTCTATTTTTTCGTGACTATATTTTGTTTTGCATTGTAGCTATAGCTGGGTTTACTCTTTCTCTATTTCTGTCTATCCTTCTACTGTGTGTCTTTGTTAGTGTATAGTAAAGTTCACCAAAGATCGATTTAACCCCTTCACGCCCAGGTCTTTCCTTTGCTATATGCAATCGTCTGTTATTAGCCATAAAACTACGAAAAAGTAACTAAATAAACCAAATTAGCTAATGGACAAGGATACTAAACAGGTCATATCTATATAATATTGCTTATGTTCATTAAAATCGTCTAATGGTGGTTATATTACAATGAAAATTACGTTCTGGGCCTTAAGGGGTTAATGACTGGTCTTTCAAGTTTCAATAGATGCATACATATCTCTTTACGCACATGTGTATTTTCATGACTATTGTTTTGTTTTGTATCTCGTAGTCTGGGTTGATGTATTTATATCTGCAACGTGACAGGGGAGTCATTTATGATTATTAACTCTTGTATTAGTTAACGACTTTTCTTTTTTCACACAGATAGATAAATAGATAGATAGATGCTTTATTGACCACAGTATTGACAAGGGAACTCAATAAAATACCAACGAACTCAATAAAATTCAATAAAACGCAACAGAACCCAATAAAAACACACATTTTTTTCATTTTCACTCTTTTTTCCCCATATGATGCAGACAGAGGAGGGTTGAGGCATCAGGTGGTGAGCAATGGAAGTATAGACAAAACCATAGGCAAGATCTGTGGTTATATCAGGACGCAATGACATGACTGGTTGGTTGTAATGTGTGTAAGTACAGCCGTATATTATTTAGTATTATTTTCATACTGCTGTAATGTTTAAGAGATGTTTCGCTGCATATAGTTCTGTTTTAGTCAAGAAATATGCATCTGATGTGTATGTGTGTGTGTGTGTCAACGTGTGTGTGTGTGTGTGTGTGTGTGTGTGTGTGTGTGTGTGTGCGTGTGTGTGTGTGTAGTGTGTGTGTGTGTGTGTGTGTGTGTGTGTGTGCAGTCTGTGTGCGTGTGCGTGTGTGTGTGTGTGTGTGACTGTGTGTGTTCAGTCTGTGTGTGTGTGCGTGTGTGTAGTGTGTGCGTGTGTAGTCTGTGTGTGTGTGTGTGTGTGTGTGTGTGTGTATGTGTGTGTGTGTGTGTGTGTGTGTGTGTGTGTGGTGTGTGTGCAGTCTCTCGCCTCGTATATTCCACTGAGCAGACATTTATACTAATCAATTCAGCTCCCCATTTTTTTTTGGTGCACACGCACTCTTCGGTTGCGCTGAGACCACTGCAGGATGTCCATAACAGTTGTGCTCTTTGTTGTGCTAGACTAGTGCGGGACCATGGACGCCATTCATCAGTACGTCACTTCCATCATCGATCTATTTATTGTTCTAACCTCTATTCATTACCTCGCTGGATTACTATTTGTTTTGATAAGTGCATTGATATATGTTATTTCTGCTACCATCAACACTATAGTCGCCACTGCACTAATGTCGCCAGGCGCCATATATTAGGAATGTTAGCATCACTACAGCCTTGTATGTGCCACTGAAGACATGTACATAATATAAACTGCTGTGCATGCCTCTTTAGTGGCGCATGCACCGTACACGTCTGTAGTGATGCTAACATTCCTAATACATGTATGGCGCCTGGCGACATTAGTGCAGTGGCGACTATAGTGCTATTGACGGTAGTGGTTTTTTTCGTGTTCTGTAACTTCTGTAGTCTGATATTAGTGTTTTATTATTATTATCCTGACCCCGAGAGACTAATGATAGCATGTTAATACTTATAATAATAATAGTAATTTTATTTTCACCCGAAGGCATACAATAAAAACAACAACATAATATATTACCTATACGTACACATACATTTATACATACATACATACATATATTTATACATACACCTAGGCTACATGCACACATACATATACATTCACATACATACATCTATGCATACATACATATATCCATACATACACATACACATATATACATACACATACACACATATACATACACATACACACATATACATACACATACACACATATACATACACATACACACATATACATACACATACACACATATACATACACATACACACATATACATACACATACACACATATACATACACATACACACATATACATACATACACATACATACATCTATACATACACATACATTTAAAAAACTATACATAGCCTACAATGGCCACTTATGTTATGACCGTATATATACATTGAGGTTAATAATTTCGGTGAGGCTGGGTGTGAAATTCAATGACGTGCGAGTGAATGAGCTCTCGTTATTCATGTCCTTTTGTGCGGTGAAAGTGAGGGTGCCACGGGTCACCTTCACTCCAGTGGTGGCTTGGCATACAGACACACGCGTGCCACGGAATACCTAAGGCTGTTATAGCTCTCCTTTCACTCTATAGAACATATCTGTTTGTAGAGCGGCAACTCTATAACGTTCTTAACCCCTTCACACCCAGATTTTTCCTTTGCATAATCGTCTGTTAGCCATAAAATTACAAAAAGTAACTTAATATACCAAATTAGCTAATGGATAAGGATACTACAGGCTTGCGCGGATGATCTTTACGCCAGAATCTGTTCATCGAGATTTACCGCGCAGATTTAAAGTTGCTTCCCAAGCTATAAAAAAATGCAGAAGGCATGAATCGTATGTCTGACAGCGACGTACATCATCTTGCACACTCACCGGTGTGTGGGAGGGAGGGTTTCCCTCCCTCTCCTCCCTCCATAGGCGATTGACAGTTTGCATGATTTTGAACTTATAGCCTGCAGCGTTCACCTACATCCCGTGTTTTTGCCTGTTTTTGCTGGATTACATAATGGGTGGAAAACATACGGATGGCACAACGATTCAAGCAATCATTGATCTTTACAAGGCTGGGATCAATAATAAGGAAACTTGCAAGCTTAAAGGACTAAAGCTTAGAACAGTGCAAAATTTAATCCACCGATTTAAGGCTGGCGGAGAGGTGAATCTCCCGCTCCCAAAAAAACAACCTGGGAAACAAAAAAAAACTTGTAACAGAACCAGGAGCGTGTTAAGGCGACAGCTTGATGTCAATCCTAGCCTTACAGCCAGAGAACTGAAGGAGGAAAATCATACTCTTCTTGGTAATGTGTCGCTTCGTACTGTACAGGAAACTTTGAAACGTGACCTTGGCTACAGGTGTTACCGGGCGCGGAATAAGCCACTGATAAATGACCGCCAAAGGAAGAAAAGGCTTCACTTTGCAAAAAAATACAGAGATTGGCCTCTCGACAAGTGGCGGGCTGTGCTGTGGAGTGACGAAAGCACATTTTGTGTGAGTGGAGGAGGACCAGCAAAAGTGTACCGTCGCCCCGGGTCAGACCCCACCGAGCCTCGCTACACACGAACGACCACAAAACACCCTCCCAGTTTAATGGTGTAGGGTTGCTTTACTTTTCATGGTATTGGGAACTTAGTTATTTTCCCAAAGAACACAACTGTTAACAAAGTGGTGTATTTTGATCTTTTAAATGACCACCTGGAGGCCTGCTTTGAAAAGACACAGGCACAGATTTTCCAACAGGATGGAGCATCCTGCCACACAGCTCGAGATGTGATACAGTGGCTTAATGACTGCAAGATTGGGAGAATAGGTGACTGGCCAGGTAATTCTCCCGATATATCACCCATAGAAAATCTTTGGGCCATCATTAAAGGCAAACTCCGCTCACGTGACACCTCTACACTCCCCAAGCTTGAAATGGAGCTCCGAAAGTGTTGGGAAGAATTTAAGCCTGAGTTCCTTCAAAATCTTGCTGACAGTGTACCACGTCGCCTTCAAAGGGTCATCAAGAGGAAGGGCTACGCAACGAAATACTAACTACAATTGTAAGTGTTGATATTCTACATTATTTTGTTATAAACATGGTGCCTCATACGTGTAAACATTCCCTTTTCGGAGGCGCGCACTGATTATCCACGCAAACTGTAAACAGGTCATATCTATAAAATATTGCTTATATTCATTAAAATTATCAAATGGTGCCCAAATTACAATGGAAATTACGCTCTGGGTCTCAAGGGGTTAAGAAATAACTATGATGATTATAATAGGTTTTCACTTCTACGTATCTGTGTATAGAGCGGCAACTATAACGTTCTTAAGAAATAACTATGATGATAGGTTTTCACTTCTACTTATCTGTGTCTAGAGCGGCAACTATAACGTTCTTTAGAAACAACTGTGATGATATGTTTTCACTTCTATTTATCTGTGTCTAGAGCGGCAACTATAACGTTCTTTAGAAACAACTGTGATGATATGTTTTCACTTCTATTTATCTGTTTATAGAGTGGCAACTATAACGTTCTTGAGAAATAACGATGATGATTATGATAGCTTTGCCAGGCCTATTAAGTATATCAATATCACCTCAATATCTACCAGTGACTGCTGCATTCGTAGGAACAACACTTGCTACATATAAGTAAATTAATCTACTACCGTCAACAACACTATAGTCGCCACTGCACTAATGTCGCCAGGCGCCATATATATATATTAGTAATGTCAGCATCACTACAGCCTTGTACGAGTATGTGCCACTGAAGACAGGTACATAATATAAACTACTGTGCATGCCTCTTCAGTGGCACATGCACGTCTGTAGTGATGCTAACATTCCTCACATATGCATGGCACCTGGCGACATTAGTGCAGTGGCGAGTATAGTGTTGTTGACGGTACACCTTGTGACTCTTGCAACACCAATCCTGTCGCCGGCTGTTAATATTTGTCAAGGATAATAATAATACAATTAAGCCTTTATATTAGCCTTGTTATTATATTATCATTTATCACATTTTGGTATTATCCTCTCTCTCTCTCTCTATATATATATATATACACCTACCCTTGCTATTTTATCCTATCTATATTATCCTTGATATTTAGGATGCACCATGAGTCTTAAAGGGATGGGGGGCACTTGCTATATATGTCTTGTGTTGCCTTATGCATGACCTGTCTGAACTGCCTAGGTAAGTGTTTGAAAGTGTACCACCAACACGCAGGAATAATGCAGACCCCCTCGTGCTGTAGTGATAAACCAAGGCCAAGTTTTTCTGCTACCGTGTGTGTATATGTGAATATGAGAGGTGTGGGTATAAGGGTATATATAGGAGTATAAGGGTAGGGGAATATCAGGGTATTATTACTGGGAGGCAAAGTATAAGTAACGTTGAAACCAATGATAACGTTAATATACCAATGCCAAGTGTTGTGCCTGCTGCCGTGTGTGTCTGTGTGTGTGTGTGTGAATATCAGCCCAGGAAATTATGTTAGAGAGAGAGAGAGAGAGAGAGAGAGAGAGAGAGAGAGAGAGAGAGAGAGAGAGAGAGAGAGAGAGAGAGAGAGAGAGAGAGAGAGAGGAGAGAGAGAGAGAGAGAGAGGAGAGAGAGAGAGAGACGAGCGATGAGAGAGAGATGAGAGAGAGAGAGAGAGAGGTTGTTGGGAAACGTTGCAAGGGAGAATAACATGCTTTATAGACATAGCTGGAAGATAAAAAGGTAGCCATTAATCACACGTCACATGGTTAAACTGGACTGTCTTGAAGTATAGAACGAGTGCAAGGAAGCAGAGTAGATAGGTAGCTAAATGAAAGCAACGAGTGATAGTGAACTGTTGCTAAAGAATCTGGCAACTTTTCGCGATATTGATAGAAAGGAGGAGGTGATAACTGTACTAAAGCAATGTTATCAATACTACTGAAGGTGTGAATCGCTCTATATCAGCCAGCAAGTGAATGAAGGGTGGGGAGCGGTTGGCGGCCTCACGTGCGACTGTGTTTGTGAGGCAAAGTTTTGGTGCGGCCGCTAGGGGACGCCGCCTTACCCTGCCTCCCTTGCCCCTCCCTGCCTCACCCCTGCCTCTCCCCTGCCCCCTGCACCCCCTCCCTGCTAGCATGACTGGCCTTCAGTTGTCACACAAGAGCGAGAGGGGTTGGTGCTGCGATTTGTGCTCCTATAACTATGAAGGAACTACCCACCACTGTAGGATTTTACTCGACGTGCGGGGAGTGAAGAGTGTATTGAGAGAGTTGGTAAGAGACGTGAGGTGGTACTGAGCTGTGAAGTGAGTGACAGTGATTGAAAGAGGTGACTAAGGGCAGGTGGTTGAGGTGAGGATATCCCAGTGAACGAGAGTCGCGGAACATGGCCGACTCGGGAGGCAAGTTACCTGTAGCCCTCCTGAGCCAAACCTTTGCGTTGTGGGGGACTGGCCTTGCGCGGGCCACTAGCTCTTGAAGTGTGGCGGTGGTGGTGCCCTGTGGCGGGGTGGTGGTGAGGACAGGCGAGATGAAGGTGACGGTGTGCTTCGGCAGTGTGCGAGTGGTGGTGCCCTGCGGCGAGGGAGAGTTGCTGGTGCGGGACCTCATGAACAAGGCGACCACGCGATACAAGAAGGCCATAGCCAAGGTACGGAAGCACAGTAGAGGTCCTAGAAGGTACACACATACACACACACATAGGGTAGAGGCTTAGCTAGGGGGTAAAGAGGCTCCAGTTCACTCTTTGTTCCCCGTCTGGACACATCTGGTATCACTTCCTGCTGGCCGCTGCCCACACCTGGCACTGGCCGGGCATAGGCGAACACTGCCCATGGCCTCGTGTCTAGGGCTACGGGGGCGTTGTAGTGCCTGCCTCCTGGGACACACACACACACACACACACACAGACACCAGTGACCTATTTACTCAGCACATAAACCCAGTGGGATGAATGTTTGTTCGCCGCTGGGGGGAGGAAGGAAGGAGGGGCTAGAGGGAGAAGGCCGCTGGTTCCTTGACGGGGCTCGGTGCAGGAAGGTCGCCTGATTTAGCTAAACAGGATGCGTGTGTGTGTGTGTGTGTGTGTGGTGCCATGATTGTTTTATTACCTGCACACCGTCACACCGCGTCGTTGGATCATGAGGAGACTTGAACGTGGGACCGCTCACTCCTTTCATATTGACACTGCCTGGATTACCATTAAGATTATTATTTCGGTATTGTTATCATCGTTGTTTTATTACACCACGTCATACTGAGTCGCAGGATCACGAGGAGACTTGAACGTGCTCGCAGCCGCTCACACCTTTGATATTGACATGGGTTACAGGGAGTTTCGTACACAAGTTGTTTCGTACCCAGGTTTTGTTAGTTGTTTCCTACACTGATTTTGAGTTTTTCCGTACATACCTGGTGTCGAATCGTAACTCTAGTAGTAAAGTTCAACTCTGAGCTGAGTGTACGAAACGACTATGGTTTCATATAGATTACGAAACAACTTTTTGGTGTACGAAACTACTTGTGTACGAACTGACTGCACCCCTTGACATGGCACAGGCAGGGCCGGATTTAGACCTTCGGGGGCCCCTCAACATATAAATTGAATTACATGACAAATATAAAATGAACTAAAATTAATAATAAACCGTATTTTTCGAGAAAAAAACAAATGTTAGGTTCCCAAGAAGACGTCTGATTTTAATTTTCTCAATTTTATTGACTAAGAATAAATGACTACAATTTTGAGTTAGTAATATAGGCCATATAGTGATATCAATTACTGGTGATCACTGATCAGATAAAGTATAAAGTGTTGTGGACTTGTGGTGCCTTTATTTCTTTTCTTTTTCGGGCCCCCTCTGGCAGGGGAGCCCGGGGCAATTGCCCCCTTATAAATACGGCCCTGGGCACAGGGCCCCCGAAGCCACCAAGGGGCCCCCAAGCTGCCATTATTTGCTTTTTTTAAAGAATCATGTCTATTTTCCTCTTTGAAAGTGCACCAGATTGATGCATTTAAATATTCGAGGCGTGCCCCCGGGCCACGTTAGAGGGCTTGGAATCCCCCCACCATAGTTTTACAAAATAGGGCCCAAACACCATTTCGCACAGGGCCCCAAAAAGGGTAGAAACGACACTAGATATTGACACTACAGTTATTAACATTACCTTTATTAGTGTTTTGGTTTTGTCACCATTGTTGTTTTATGTTTATTAGGGTTTCGCCCCCCCCCCCCAGACCCCCCTTGCGTTATTTTTTTTATTTCCTGTGGCTGTTGTAGAGTTATAAATGCTGCGAATGGTCAGCTTAATAAGTTGAGGATGGTTATAACTACCTGCCTTGTAATGCATTAATTAACACTGCTGCAAAACCCTGTATTTTCCACTCTAGCAGTTCGTAACATTGCACACTGGTGATGCAATGCCGTGCTGTAACACTAGACAGGCGGCCCATATATTGTGCTTATCAGTGACTGGCATAAAACACGCTATGGCAGAGGCAGCATGAGTCATATGTGTTTAAAACTACACGTAAAGCTGCCTAAATGTTGTCTTCAGTGGATTTGCAGCATTGTTCCTGTTATTGTAGCTTCCTTATGTTCTTATTTCTTGTAGTTCAATACTTTTAAATCATTGATAACTATTTTGTCCTTAATGTTAACGTCTACAGTGATTTTACAGCATTGATTACAGTTATTTCTTGGTAGTTCAATACGTTTAGATCATTGATAACTTATATTTTTTCGACTCCTTTTATTGTAAGACTTGTGGGAGTTAAGATTGGCCTTGTGACCAAATTTAGCATGCATAGTTTCATATGCAACAGGTGGTGAGTAAATAGTTTTGTGGTGATACTGTGTGTGTGTGTCTGTGTGTGTGTGTTTGTCTGTGTACTGTGTTTGTGTGTGTGTGTGTGTTAGTGTGTGTACTGTGTTTGTGTGTGTGTGTGAGTACTGTGTTTGTGTGTGCGTGTACTGTGTTTGTGTGCGTGTACTGTGTTTGTGTGTGACTGTGTGTGTGTGTGAGTGAGTGTACTGTGTTTGTGTGAGTGTGTTTGTACTGTGTGTGTGTCTGTGTTTGTGTGAATGTGACGTGTGTGTGTGTGTGTTGAGTGTACTGTGTGTGTCTGTGTGTGTGTGTGTGTTGAGTGTGAGTGTACTGTGTGTCTGTGTGTGTACTGGGTTTGTGTGTTTGTTTTTGTTTGTATATATATATATATATATATATATATATATATATATATATATATATATATATATTATATATATATATATATATATATATATATATATATATATATATATATATATATATATATATATTTATATAATATATATATATATAATATATATCTATTATATATGTATATATATATTATATATATATATATATATATATATAGGTATATAGATATATATAGGTATATAGTATATATAGGTATATAGATATATATATATATATATATATATTATATATTATATATGTATATATATATTATTTATATATAGTATATATATTATAATATATATATATAGGTATATATATATATATATATATATATATATATATATATAGGTATATAGATTATATATAGGTATATAGATATATATATAGTATATAGATATATATATATAGGTATATATATATATATATATAGGTATATATATATATATAGGTATATATATATATATATTATATATGTATATATATATATAATATAGATATAATATAGGTATATAGATATATATATATATATAGGTATATATATTAGTATATATAGGTATATATATATATATATATATAGGTATATATATATATATAGGTATATATATATATTTATATAGGTATATATATATATATATATATTACAGGTATATATATATATATATATATATATATATTATATATATATATATATATATATATATATATATAATATATGTGCGTGCGTGTGTGCATGTGTCCGTGTGTGTGTGTTTAGACGTAACAGTGTCATCATCAGTACTGAATGACTACGTTGGTGTTACAGTCCTTGAGAGAGAGAGAGAGAGAGTAGAGAGAGAGAGAGTAGAACACGTGACTAGGTAAGTAGACTGGTAGGGGGGGGGGGACACGGGAACCACCTCAAAATGTGCCAATACCGACCTTGTTACTCCGTCTATACAACTCAATGTCCTATAACCGTGCTTGCTCCAACGGCCCGAAATGAATGGCTGGAGCGTTCGAGTTGCCGTGTGTGGCTTGGGACGGACGGGAAGGTTTGGGAAATGATAGTTAAATGCATTAAATATGATATCCCTATGACACTAGGGGTTGATATTAGCTGTGTGTGTGTGCGTGTTGTTTTGGGTTGAGTGAAGGAGTGTTAGAGTAGATTATAGTGTCTTATAGTGATGGAATCGTACTAAATGCATGTGTAGCTAAACGGAGGGAGGGAAAAGGGAGTGTGTGTGTGTGTGTGTGTGTGAGTGAGTGAGAGAGTGAAAGGAAGGTAGGGACTAGGGAGAGGGGGAAGGAGAGAGTGAGAGGTAGGAAGGAGAGAGAGGGGGAGGTGGGAGGGGAGAGAGAGAGCTGGGAGAGGCAAGGAGGGAGGGGGTGCATTCACCATTCCCCCTATAGAGTTTTGGCGCCAAAATTTCCCACCACCACACACACCCCGCCATACCCACACAGATAGCGGGGTGATAAGCGGGCAACCTCCCACGCCCGCCCCGCCCCCATTTGAGTGTTATCAGTACAACCCACCCACACCCACCCCACCCACCACACCCCGCCTTCCCCTCCTATAATAGCAGGCTTCCGAATTCCTGTGTGCTAACGGCTGTGAGGGTTTCCGTGACGGTCTAACAGGGCGGACGAAGTGAAACTGGGTGATTTTATTTCGCCCGAAGGTATAGACAGCAAAAATAGAAAATATATAATAATAATGATAATTTTATTTCGCCCGCAGGCATAGACGAAAAATATAAAAATAAACTATAAGTGCAGTAACAACCAATACAGTCTGGGGGGTTTTAATGAAGTCACCTGAACTTTTAATTCGTTCTCATCATAAGGAGTATTTCTAACCCCTACAACAAGGGGGTCTGGGGGGCGCAATTTCCTCCTCAATGACGTTAGGTTACGTAATTAATGTCCAGGCTAGATTATTTAACTAGCAGGGGGGGGGGGTCTGGGGGGGGCAAACCAAAAATACAGTAATTTAAGTAATATAATGTGCAACTGTGACGTCAGGAGTTTAAATAACGTACAGTTCTTACTCATGGCTGCCTGAGGTGGTTAAGAAGGGAGGCTTGTAGGGAGATTTGAGGCATTCTTGGGTGCGGGGGTGGAGGCATTTGTGTCCCGTGTGCGCAGTGGGGGGGTGATGGGGGGATACCTGACTACGCATTCCTTTCACGCTGCACTTTCCATCACACCTCACTCCTGTGTCCTAGTTAGATTTTGTTCTGTGTGATGTGGGTTAGGAGACGTGTGTATAAGTGTGTGTGTGTGTGTGACTGTATGTGTGTGACTGTCTATGTGTGTGTGTGTGACTATGTGTGTGACTGTGTGGGTGGAGGGTATAGTCTAGATAGGGTAGAGTAGGTAGATAGGTAGAGGGTTAGGGCAGAAGACGTGTGTGTGTGTGTGTGAAGGGTGTGGGTGGCGCTTAAAGTCATGGGCTCTGTGTGGTATTCCTAGGCAAGTTGTTTTACATTCTGAGACGGTTACATTTATTTTCTTAATTTATTTTTATTTCAGTTTTTCTCTGTACCTGTCCTTACCAATAGAGCTCCCTGCACTATTCTAACACCACCACCTTCATCTGTACATGCGTCCTGCTTAGCTAACTTATTGAGAGAGAGAGAGAGAGAGAGAGAGAGAGAGAGAGAGAGAGAGAGAGAGATATAGAGATGCTAGTCACTATATAAAGGTCCTACTCAGTTTATTCTAAAGGACATCTACTGGAGACCCTATAATCGCCACTACCGTTAACAACACTATAGTCGCCACTGCACTAATGTCGCCAGGCGCCATACATATATAAGGAATGTTAGCATCACTACAGCCTTGTATGTGCCACTGAAGACAGGTACATAATATATACTACTGTGCATAC
>JACEEZ010004960.1:57500-78319 GCA_016584305.1 Chionoecetes opilio
GTGTGTATCTGACTGTCTGTGTGTGTGTGTATCTGACTGTGTGTGTGTCGTGTATCTGACTGTGTGTGTGTGTGTATCTGACTGTCTGTGTGTGTGTATCTGACTGTCTGTGTGTGTGGTATCTGACTGCTTGTGTGTGTATCTGACTGTCTGTGTGTGTGTATCTGACTGTGTGTGTGTGTGTATCTGACTGTCTGTGTGTGTGTATCTGACTGTCTGTGTGTGTGTGTATCTGACTGTGTGTGTGTGTGTATCTGACTGTGTGTGTGTGTGTATCTGACTGTGTGTGTGTGTGTATCTGACTGTCTGTGTGTGTGTGTATCTGACTGTGTGTGTGTGTGTATCTGACTGTGTGTGTGTGTGTATCTGACTGTCTGTGTGTGTGTTATCTGACTGTGTGTGTGTGTGTATCTGACTGTGGTGGTGTATCTGACATGTCTTGTGTGTGTGTGTATCTGACTGTGTGTGTGTGTATCTGACTGTCTGTGTGTGTGTGTGTATCTGACTGTCTGTGTGTGTGTATCTGACTGTCTGTGTGTGTGTGTGTGTGTATCTGACTGTCTGTGTGTGTGTATCTGACTGTAGAATCAAATCATGTGGCATGAAAAGTAGTAAATCTGGCTTTAATTTTTGATTTGTTTTGCCTTGTGTGTAGACAAATCATATACGCTTCTTAGTAAAAAAAAAAATCATGGTGGGCTAATGAGTGTTAAGCCCTTCACGCCCAGATCTTTCCTTTGTAGTAGTAATAGTTAAGCCCTTCACGTCCAGATCTTTCCTTTGTAGTAGTAATAGTTAACCCCTTCACGTCCAGATCTTTCCTTTGTAGTAGTAATAGTTAACCCCTTCACGTCCAGATCTTTCCTTTGTAGTAGTAATAGTTAAGCCCTTCACGTCCAGATCTTTCCTTTGTAGTAGTAATAGTTAAACCCCTTCACGTCCAGATCTTTCCTTTGTAGTAGTATATAGTTAAGCCCTTCACGTCCAGATCTTTCCTTTGTAGTAGTAATAGTTAAGCCCTTCACGTCCAGATCTTTCCTTTGTAGTAGTAATAGTTAAGCCCTTCACGTCCAGATCTTTCCTTTGTAGTAGTAATAGTTAACCCCTTCACGTCCAGATCTTTCCTTTGTAGTAGTAATAGTTAAGCCCTTCACGTCCAGATCTTTCCTTTGTAGTAGTAATAGTTAACCCCTTCACGTCCAGATCTTTCCTTTGTAGTAGTAATAGTTAACCCCTTCACGTCCAGATCTTTCCTTTGTAGTAGTAATAGTTAAGCCCTTCACGTCCAGATCTTTCCTTGGCTATACAAAATTGTCTTGTCTGCTGTTAGCCATAAAATTACAAAAAGTAACTGAACATACCAAATTAGTTAGTCGACAAGAATACTAAACAGGTCATATCTATAAAATATTGCTTATAGTCACTAAAAATCGTCTAGTGGTGGCCAAATTACAATGGCAATTACCGTCTGGGCCTCAAGGGGTTAATTGAGCGACGGGCCTGCACAGTGCACGTGAACAGCCTATTGCATCACACCTTTTGTTATCTGCAAGGCAAGAATTTACGCTTATCTTTCTTATCCACACGTTTAAATCACGTCTTTATCTATCAAATCATCGTTGGAATTTCTAGCAGACGATTATAACTAACAAACTTTACCTAATTTTAAGTTCCGGAATGATTTCAGTATAATAGAAAGTAAAGTTCTAGATTATAACTAACCAACTTCCTATTTCTGTGTGTGTGACTGTGTGACTGTGTGTGTGTGACTGTGTGACTGTGTGTGTGTGACTGTGTGTGGTCAGGCAGATGGTGGCTAATGACAATTATTTTTTTAATCCAGTGTACCATTCACCCGAGGGACTCTGACTCTCTCTCTCTCTCTCTCTCTCTCTCTCTCTCTCTCTCTCTCTCTCTCTCTCTCTCTCTCTCTCTCTCTCTCTCTCTCTCTCCCTCTCCCTCTCTCTCTCTCTCTTTGCTCTTGCTTCTACAGTTTTTTTTATTTTCCTAGACATTTATTTCTTTATATTTATTTATTTATCTATTAGTCTTTTTGTTGTGTGTATTTGCTATAACTATTTCTCTACAATTTTCTAAAGTGTTTGTGAAGAAGTATGACGATTTTCACTGTTTTAACTTCCAGAATTGTTTGGGTGATCAAAATAAGGTGCAGGATGTCAACTATTCTCACTTCCGGTATTATATCAGGAAAAAGAAAAAATATTCAGGATGCCAAAAATGATTGTCAATGACCTTGGTTGCATTTGTGTCATTTCTTCCCTTCCTTACGTGTGTGTGTGTGTGTGTATGCGTGTGTGTGTGTGGACGTGTGGGTGTGTATGTGTGTGTGGGTGTGGGTGTGGGTGTGGACGTGTGTGTGTGTGGACGTGTGTGAGTATGTGTGTGGGTGCGTGTGTGGGTGTGTTTGGACGTGTGTGTGTGTGTGGACGTGTGGGTGTGTGTGCGCGTGGGTGTGTGTGCGCGTGCGCGTGTGTGGGTGTGAGTGTTGTGTGTGTGTGTGTGTGTGTGTGTGTGTGTGAGTGAGTGGGTGTGTGTGTGTGTTAGTGTGTGTGGGTGCGTGTGTGTGTTTTTCATTATAGTAGGGTATAATAGTAGTAGTAGTAGTATAATAGTAGTAGTAGTAGTATAATAGTAGTAGTAGTAGTATAATAGTAGTAGTAGTAGTAGTAAGTTTTGAATTTTTCTTCAATTTTCTTCCCTTCCTTACGTGTGTTGTTAGTGTTCATTTTTTAAAGTTTTATTATTATTATTATTTTTTTCGAGTGTGAACATTTTTATCGCAAAATTTCGTGTTTAAAATTTTGGATTCCATTTTTGTATTTTTTTTTCGCGTCCTTACCTGCGTGTGCTTCAAGTTTTTAGATATTTTTATTTTGCCCTGGGCCAGACCAAATAGTGTAGTGAGTGTAGTGTACCCGCTGAGGTCAGGTCACTGAGGTCACTGGGATAAAGAAAACGGAAGTGACGTCATGGGAGACCGGAAGGAAGGGGGGAAGGGAAGGGAGGGAGGGAAAGAAGGCAGAGGGAGGGAGGTGGGGAAGGGAAGGGGATAGTAGGAGGGAAGGGAGGGGGGAGGGGAGAAGAGGAGGGGAGGGAAGGAAGAAGGAAGGGGGGTGGGTAGAGGGAAGGAAGGGGGTGGACAGGGAGAGAGGGAAAGGGGGGGGTAGAGGGAAGGGGGGGGAAGCAAGCAGAAGGTTATGGCTAATGTGTGGTGGAGGAAGAGGAAGAGAAGTAATCGTAGTGTTGTAGTGGGGAAAAATGTGGTGTGTTTTGTGTTGTTGAGGAAGGAATGTGTGTGTGTGAGCGAGAGAGAGAGAGAGAGAGAGAGACTGTGTGTGTATGTGTGTCAGAGAATTAAGTATCACGTAACACACATACACAGTCACTCGAGTGTGTGTGTTACGTGTCTTACTTTAAGGGCGAATGCATTCGCCCTATAGTCTATTATATTTGCTATGGTCAAAATGCCCAGTGGTCACGTGGTGTTGTGTAGTGGTGATGGTGTGTTGTGTAGTGGTGATGGTGTGTTGTGTAGTGGTCACGTGGTGTTGTGTAGTGGTGATGGTGTGTTGTGTAGTGGTGATGGTGTGTTGTGTAGTGGTCACGTGGTGTTGTGTAATGGTGATGGTGTGTTGTGTAGTGGTGATGGTGTGTTTGGTGGTGATGATACGAGTAATCTGTACACACGTTGAACATTGAGTGCACCAATCAGCTGCCCCGTAGCAAAGGGGGAAGGCAGGGGGCGTGGCATCCTTAGTGCATTTTGACTAGATTAAAAATAAGATAAGTCTATAACAGTCAGGGCGCGTCCACACGTGTGCTCAAACATGCGCTGGCAACATGGAAGCAACATATTACCAAACAGGCTGTGAACTGTTGTGTCCAGATCATGTTGTAAGCCATAATAATAATAATAATAATTTTATTTGCACCCGGAGGCATACATAAAATAACAAGAACAACATAATATATAGACATGAGGGAATGAACTTACGTACTAAAGCAAATAAAACATTATATATACCTACATGATAAGTGTGTCATATTGTAGCAGCGTGTGTGAGGTCAAACTGTTGATTGTTAGCGTGAATGACAGTAGTAGTTAGTAGTAGTAGTAGTGGTGGTGGTAGTAGAAGTAGTAGTAGTAGTGGTAGTAGTAGTAGTGGTAGTAGTAGTAGTAGTATTTAGTGGTAGTGGTAGTAGTAGTAGTAGCAGCAGTAGTAGTAGTAGCAATAGTAGTGATGGTGGTGGTAGTAGTAGTAGTGTGGTTGTAGTGGTGGTAGTAGAAGTAGTAGTAGTGGTAGTAGTAGTAGTAGTAGTATTTAATAGTAGTAGCGTGAATGAGGATTGGAAAGCCTGAGGAATAGATCCATTTTGTTGTATAGATCACCATGCAGACATAGTTTTAGGAAGTCATATGTGTTTTGTAGCAGGGGCGAATGTGTCTTAGTGTGTGAGGGAAGCCTACTAACACACCCTGCAGCTTAACCTTGGCAGGATAATGCATGGCGAAGAGGAGACATGGTGGTAGTGGTGCTGGTGGTGGTAATAATAATAATAATAATAATAATAATAATAATATAATAATATTTTTTTTATCGCCCGGAGGCATACAGACAAAAACAAAGCAACAAGAACAAGACAAGGAGTTAATTTAAGTACTAGAGAGAAAAAACCCTCATAAGATAGGCACATCAGGGGACATAGTATCAACGTGCATATAATACATAGGCATACATACAGGGTAGGCTAGTGTGTGTTGCGCCTTTTTTGTCCATGGTGTGTGTCTCATTTTTTGTCCATGGTGTGTGTCTCATTTTTTGTCCATGGTGTGTTCTCATTTTTTGTCCATGGTGTGTGTCTCATTTTTTGTCCATGGTGTGTTTCTCATTTTTGTCCATGGTGTGTGTCTCATTTTTTGTCCATGGTGGGTGTGTCTTTCTCATTTTTTGTCCATGGTGTGTGTCTTTCTCATTTTTTGTCCATGGTGTGTGTGTCTTTCTCTTTTTTTTGTCCATGGTGTGTGTCTCATTTTTTGTCCATGGTGTGTGTCTCATTTTTTGTCCATGGTGTGTGTCTCATTTTTTGTCCATGGTGTGTGTCTCATTTTTTGTCCATGGTGTGTGTCTCATTTTTTGTCCATGTAGTGTGTCTTTCAATTTTTCCCCATGGTAGTGTGTTTCTCATTTTTTTTCCATGGTAGTGTGTTTCTCATTTTTTTCCCATGATAGTGTGTTATAACGTTAATGGTGCAGGGGAGTCTTATAAGGCTTCCCTCACACACTAAGAGACATTCCCCCCTTCTAAGTAATCTATTATCACATATGACTTCCTAAAACTATGTCCCTCAGAGTCGTGGTCTGGGTGGGGAGGAGCCTTCAACTTTAGTATAGGTTCCTTATACTATTAGAATAGTTCATCCATTCAATACCTACAGCCTAACTATGTCTTATCTATATACTAATAACGCAATACCTATGTCTTCCTAACACTATGAGAGTGGTGGGGTGGGGAGGAGCCTTCAACTTTAGTATACTGTTCCTTATACACTTAGGTTAGTTAGTACATTTAATTATAACAAAATAACTGTCTTCCTAACACAATGTCCCATAAGAAGGGTGGGGTGTGGAGGAGCCTTCAACTTTACTATCCTGTTCCTTATACTCTTAGATTAGATAGTGAAATACATGCAGTTGTAGTAGAAGGCCAGTGGGTCTGTTTGCTGTTTTGAAATTTCCATTGTAATCCTTTGTAAGATATGCTACCGTAGATAACACTAAAGTCGCCAGGACAACGTTTTTTTTTTTTATGTACAGACGTGTGGTGGCGTTAATACTTACATTTCATCCATGATTCCATGATCCGTACATACATCCATGATTTCAGGAAAGTTAGAAGGGGCTATCTGGAGAGAGTGTCATTTTGTGTCTTCATCTGTGTCATAGTATATGGCTATAAATGAACAAATGACAAAAATAAAACCGAGTGGCGACGTTGGTAACGGAGCTACATTAAGGTCGCCATCTAGTGTTTATGTTCTGAGTGTCCTCCCGCCGTCGTCGTCGCCCGAAAAATAACGAGTAGCGAAATTTGAAACCGTATATACTTGCAGCTACAAAGCATAAAACAACGCTGAAACAGGGTAGATTATACAGTCATGATATAAACTACTGTGTATCATCTTCAGTGGCACAGACACAGCAGTAGTGATGCTATAACTCGTAATATTTGGCGCCTGGCGACATTAGTGCAGGTGGCGACTATAGTGTTATCTACGTACGGTACACAGAATTTCCTGATTGTTATGGGAAATAGTGCAGTAATATCTTAGTGTTCACTCTATATTCCTTAATGTTTGCCTAAGTACGTATCATGGCCGCATTACTTTGGCAGTCCTCATGATTTAAAACCCAAGTGTGTAGATCGCCATTGCAAATTTAGCAGACAATAAAAAATGTTGGGGTTAAATTCAAGTGTTTAATAAAAAAAAATATAAATAATGATAATAATAATTTTTTTTTTATTGCCGTGTCTTTCTGGTTAAACTACGTCACTAAAAAATCTGAAAGTCACAAACTCACAATGAAAAAGATACGTCTACACATAAACCCTATTTGAACAACGTGCTTAAGCCATAACATTGCTACTGAAAATACTGTTGTTATATATATTATGTAAAGCCTGTCACTCCTTTATAATGCTTCTCAAACGTTCCTAACATATGCATACGTAATATTAAATCCAATGCGACCTCGTATTAAACATGTAGTGTGTGTGTGCGGGGGGGGTGCTATAACTGTGTGATGTGTGGGGGGGGGGGTGCTATAACTGTGTGTGTGTGTGGGGGGGTGCTATAACTGTGTGTGTGGGGGGGGTGCTATAACTGTGTGTGGGGGGGGGTGCTATAACTGTGTGTGTGTGGGGGGGGTGCTATAACTGTGTGTGGGGGGGGGGGGTGCTATGACTGTGTGTGTGTGGGGGGTGCTATGACTGTGTGTGGGGGGGTGCTATGACTGTGTGTGGGTGGGGGGCTATAACTGTGTGTGTGTGTGTGTGGGGAGGTGCTATGACTGTGTGTGTGGGGGGGGGGCTATAACTGTGTGTGTGTGTGGTGGGGCTATAACTGTGTGTGTGTGGGGGGGGGGGGGTGCTATGACTGTGTGTGTGGGTGGGGGCTATAACTGTGTGTGTGTGTGGTGGGGCTATAACTGTGTGTGTGTGGGGGGTGCTATGACTGTGTGTGTGGGGGGGCTATAACTGTGTGTGGGGGGGGGTGCTATGACTGTGTGTATGTGGGGGGGGCTATAACTGTGTGTGTGGGTGTCTGTCTGTCAGTGTGTATGAGTGACTGTGTGTGTTAAGCTTCTTTCCCAGATGGTATGTATGTATATTGTTCTTTAAACTCTCTCTCTCTCTCTCTCCTCCTCTCTCTCTCTCTCTCTCTCTCTCCTCCTCTCTCTCCTCTCTCCTCTCTAGATCTCTCTCTCTTCTCTCTCTCTATCGTGCTTGTGACTCATTGTATTTGCATCGCTCTGTGTGTGTGTGTGTTAGTGTGTGTGAGTGTATCTGGATGTCTGGATGTGTGTGTGTGTTAATACGTAAATACATAAAACATGACCTTGCATTTCCCTCCTCCTCCTCCTCCTCCTCCTCCTCCTCCTCCTCCTCCTCCTCCTCCTTCCTCCTCCTCCTCCTCCTCCTCCTCCTCCACATAAGGAAGAGAGGAGGAGTAAGCTTCTGCTATTATCTCTCCTCCCCTTCTCTTACTACTAATTGATGTGAATAAACGACAGCTATGTGTGTGTGTATCTTTCTATCTGTCGTTCTGTGTGTGTGTGTGTGTGTATCTGACTGTGTGTGTGTATGTTATAAGGTCAGAGGAAGGGAAAAGGACGCTGCCCCATCATCTCTTAATTAGGGATGGGAGTGGAAAGGGAAGGGACAGGAAAGGGCAGGAGGAGGGAGTGCAAGTCGGAATGATTAAATAAAAGTTTGGTGCCTGCTCTCGATTGCTTGTTTTTCCCTTTTTTTATGGGGTGATCCGACCGCGCGCACACACAAGACACACACACACACACACACACACACACACACACACACACACTGCATGAGTTGCTCGGTGGGTTAGAGCGTCCGGCACCATTCTGTGGTCCGCCGTTCGATCCCCGGCCCCGCTCATTTCTGGGAATCTTTCACTGACTAATTCTGACGGTTACTGTCGTGGCCTTCTCGGAGGCCACGTTACTGTCCCCCTTGAGCAAGGGGATGGATGTGTGTGTGGTGTGAGGTCCCAGCGTTACCCAAAGGTCGGTAATAATGAGCTCCAAGGCCGCACCGGGAGGGTGAAACTGCCGATCGCGAGTCCGGATCGTATGGACAAGACCATGGGTGAATGACACACACACACACACACACACACACACACACACACACACACACACACACACACACACACACACACAGCCATAAAGAGAGAGAGTTAACCTGAAAACAAACAGAATGAGGAAGAATGTGTTTGTATGTATGTATGTTTGTGTGTGTATTGTGTTTGCATTGGTTGTGTGTGTGTGTGTGTTTGCATTGGTGTGTGTGTGTGTGTGTGTGTTTGCATTGGTGTGTGTGTGTGTGGTGTGTTTGCATTGGTGTGTGTGTGTGTGTGTGTGTTTGCATTGGTGTGTGTGTGTGTGTATTTTTGGTGTGTGTATGTGTTGTTTGCATTGTGTGTGTGTGTTAGTTTTGGTGTGTGTGTGTGTGTATGTTTGCATTGGTGTGTGTGTGTGTGTGTATGTTTGCATTGGTGTGTGTGTGTGGTTATGTTTAGCACTGGCCAGACTAGAATACTTCATGTAATATTTTAATTGACAAATCACCGTTATTGGATAGTTGCATTGTGTCTGTGTTTGCTTGTCTCTCTGCATTGTCTCGTCTCTGTGTGGGTCTTTCTACACTGCTCTCGTCTTCAGTAAATTTTCCATCCTTTTGTCTCTCTCTCTCTCTCTCTCTCTCTTCTCTCTCTCTTCTCTCTGTTCTCTTCCTCTCCATCCTCTCTTCTTTCTCTGTCGCTTCTTCTCTCTGTCTCTAATTGGAGGGAATGAGGAAGAGAGCTATTGGTCAGTTTCCCGCGCAGGTGGACGAGAGAGAGAGAGAGAGAGAGAGAGAGAGAGAGAGAGAGAGAGAGAGAGAGAGAGAGAGAGAGGAGAGAGAATGGTGGTGATGGTGGTGGTGAGCTACTGACATGCATACAACAACCACAAACTATAAGAGAGAGAGAGAGAGAGAGAGAGAGAGAGAGAGAGAGAGGTAAGTTCCCTCCTATAGTTTACCTCTCCTCCAACTTAAGTATGTCTGCAGTGAAGTAATTACACTAATAGAAACTAGAATGATAAACTATTTCCTGCTACTACTACTACTACCACTACTACTACTACTACTACTACTACTACTACTACTACTACTACTTTTACTACTACCCACTACTACTACTATACTTACTACTACTACATATCTTTACTACTTACTTTCTATACTACTACTATTTTACATTTTCTTACCTACTACTACTACTACTACTACTACTACTACTACTACTATATACTATTACTACTACTACTATACTACTCAGATACTTACCACAAACTAGCATCAAAGCTATCAGCGATTTTTCAAACATGAACTCGGGTTAACCTAAGACTAACCGTGGCCTTAGACAGACATTTCAGTTGCTTAAACATTTTTCCGGGGGTTATATAATATCATTAGACTTGGATCGGGGACAGGGTCGTGGCTGTCTAACAATTCCAATATGATTTTCGTTAATCTTCGACCAATCTGAGACTAAACCCCCCTTAAAAAATTGATATGTCTGTCTAAAGCCTTGGTTAGTCTTGGGTTAGCCTAAGTCCATGTTTGAAAAATCGGCCGATATGTCAGACAGAGTGAGAGAGAGAAAGAGAGTGTGTGTGTGTGTGTGTGTGTGGCGACAGTAACCATGGCAACGCACAGATAAACAACACACCCTTGTCTCACGTCGCTGTCCCACACAGCCAGCCAGGTAGAGTACTGGTGTGTGTTACCTGGCCTGGTTATCTCCCATACACTGCCAGGTATATCTATTACTACCTGCTCATTCACCTTACTCTATATACCTTTTACGCTTATACTTTTCTCTACACTTACTACGTACACACAAAACACACACACACACACACACACACATATACACACACTCACACACGCCGCGGGTGTGTGTATATGACCGCCACGATGGTCAAGTTGATAGCGTCCTGGCCTGCCATTCTGTGGTAGCCAGTTCGAATCCTCGTTACTCCCGGGGATTTTCCACTGACAAATTCGGGCGGTTACTGTCCCCCTTGAGCAACGGGATGGGAGTGTGTGGTTTGTGAGGTCCCAGCATTGCCTAAGGATCGGTAATAATGAGCTCCAAGCTCGCACCGGGAGTGAAACTGGCGATCGCGAGTCCGGCTCGCGTAGACAAGACCATGGGTGAATGACACGCACACTCACTCACACACACACACACACACACACACACACACACACACACACACACACACACACACACACACACACACACACACACTTCCCATTAACATTGCAGATTGAGAAAATAAATGGATACATGAAATATAAGAAAAATAATAATAACAAAATCAATAAATGACGAGCAAGAAAGAAAAAAAAAGAAGGAAAAAGCCCCGATTGCTGTTGCTTAATGCCAGGAGGAAATGAGGCCAGGCAAGGAACCCAGCAGATCAATACACACATTAACACACAAAGGAAATGTCATTACAGGAACAATAGTTAAGTACACAGGAAATAAAATCAATATTAGGATGAATATATATATAAAAACAAATAATTGAATGTAGTGTAATTAAGGAGAGAGAGAGAGAGAGAGAGAAGGAGAGAGAGAGAGAGAGAGAGAAAGATTGTCAGAAGCTTAAATTGAACCTGGAATGAAGGGAAGGGGAGAAAGAGAGAGAGAGATTGACAAACGTGAGAGGACCCAGGTGTTATATGAACCCCTCTCTCTCTCTCTCTCTCTCTCTCTCTCTCTCTCTCTCTCTCTCTCTCTCTCTCTCTCTCTCTCTCTCTCTCTCTCTCTCTTTCTCCCCTTCCCTTCATTCCAGGTTCAATTTAAGCTTCTGACAATCTCCTCTCTTCTCTCTCTCTCTCTCTCTCTCTCTCTCTCTCTCTCTCTCTTCTCTCTCTCTCTCTCTCTCTCTCTCTCTCTCTCTCTCCTCAACCCGGAACATCAACTGTCATCACTTGTTGCAATCACCACCATTATTACCTTCTCCTCCTCCTCCTCCTCTCCTCCTCCTCCTCCTCCTCCTCCTCCTCTTCCTTTCACCACCATCATCATCATCATTCTAGCTAGAATTAAGAGTGTCAAACCCCCACACACACACACACACACACACACACACACACACACACACACACACAGACACAGACACAGACACAGACACAGACACAGACACAGACAGACAGACAGACAGACAGACAGACAGACAGAGAGAGTGTTAATTGAGACTAAAATGTTACTTTACTGTTGTGTAGTTAAAAGAGGAAGAAGAAGAAGAGGAGGAGGAGGAGGTGGTAAAAGGGAGAAGAGGAGGAGGAAGAGAAGAAGAAGAGGAGGAGGAAGAGAAGAAGAAGAAGAGGAGGAGGAGGAATGAAAGAGAAAGTAACGAATATAAATAAGGATAAGAATGAAGGCAATGAAGACAAAGCAAGAGAATAAGGAAAATAGAGGACAAAGATGGAAGAGAGAAAGAAGGAAGGAAGGAGGAAGGGGAGAAAGAGATAATTAGAATAGTATATGCTAAACGAGGGAAGAGGGGAAAAGAGAAAGGGGGAAGTGAGAGAGAGAGAGAGAGAGAGAGTATTGGGTCCTGTCCGAATATGTTTGTCTTAAAATCGATAAATGCCGTTACAAAAAGCAGATGTTCGGGACACACACACACACACACACACACACACACAGACACAGACACACACACACACACGGACACACACACACACACTTTTTTTCCTCATATGGTCATTCCCACGATTATTTTTGCTAGGGTACTAAATTATGTAGTTGCATCTCTCTCTCTCTCTCTCTCTCTCTCTCTCTCTCTCTCTCTCTCTCTCTCTCTCTCTTCTCCTCTCATCTTCTCTCTCTCTCCTTTTTACTCATCATACATCAAAAAATTTTCTTCCCCTTTTTAACGTTCATACTACTATTTTCTTAATATTCTCTCTCTCTCTCTCTCTCTCTCTCTCTCTCTCTCTCTCTCTCTCTCTCTCTCTCTCTCTCTCTCTCTCTCTCTCTCTCTCTCTCTCTCTCTCTCTCGTATAAATTAAACACACGAACAAACACACACACACTTGAAAACTAAACATTTAAACAACTATAAAAAGACAAAGAAAGCAATTTAATTAACCGTGTTCGTACCCTCTCTCTCTCTCTCTCTCTCTCTCTCTCTCTCTCTCTCTCTTCTCTCTCTCTCTCTCTCTCCTCTCTTCTCTCTCTCTCTCTCTCTCTCTCTCTCTCTCCTTCTCTCTCTCAATCAAGGGGGTAAAATATATACTAATTTCTTAAGATTGATATTTTTTAGTTACCCGTCAAATAGTTTTTTTTCTTTTACTAAGAGATGAATACAGAATAATTTTACCCTTGATTTATGTGTTATCTTTTGTATAGGCATTGGCGGGCTGGAGTGTGTGTGTGTGTGTGTGTGTGAGGGGGGGGGGGTCGGAACGGATCGAAGTTTGTCACAAAGAATCAAAACCATTTATCATATCCTGCATTCAGAGAGAGAGAGAGAGAGAGAGAGAGAGAGCGCATGCAAGTCAAGGTCACATGACAGCTGTTGCTCGTTGGCACACACACACGCACACGCACACACACAGTCACACACAGTCTCACACAGTCTCACACACACACGCGCGCACACACACACACACACACACGCACACGCACACAGTCACAAACACACACACACAGTCACACACACACCGTCACACACACAGTCACACACACACACACACACACACACACACACACACACACACATGGTCCACAGCAAATAAATGGTCCATGGTCCATTTTTTTGTGGTACACATAGAAAGGAGGAAAAACTAGAAGGCCTTGATATAAACTCATTTAGAGAGAGAGGGAGGGAGTCTCATACTAAATCATGACCTCGCAATTATAGGGTTGTTGATGATGAAATAATGGGGAGTTTTCTAATAAGCTCACGCTCAAGCCTGTTTCTCGCGCTCTCATATCCTCTGCCCTTTGAGCGTGAATGATCTATCATTTACCGTAAATTTCCTGTACTTTTTCGGGACATATCAGAATTACCCTTCAATACAACAACTGAAACAGTTCTTAATAAAAAATGTAGTTTATCATTTTGATTTTCAGCACTTGAAGAAAATATTGGCAAAACAGAATACTTGAAAACTCAATTTCTTAAAATCGTCATTTCATGGAAACACTGCACGTTCAAGCTGAATGAAGCTTCAGGAAGTATGTACTTGTATGTAAGCTTTCACTGAGTACCTGTTTTGGGTGTATATGTCTCTCTTACGACGAACATTTAACCAAGAAGTAATTTAAGTAATTGGCACCTCAACGAACAGTCCTCTATCGAAGACAATACATGGGTCTTGTTTACTTGTTGTCTTGAAAAAGAGCGGGCTGCAGGAACGCATGCATCCGCCGTTATCTGCCTCACCTGTGCCTTCCTGAGGAGACAGGTCAACTACCACGCCTGTAATAGCATCATAGGACATCACCAGGGCTCATAGTGTTCCCCAAGGGATCCTCGCAGCCCTAAAACAAGAACAAAACAAGACTCTTCCCCCCAGCCGTGGATAAGAAGAAGTGACTGATATCAGATCCCGACATCGGGATGGTTTCTTCGGAGATGCTGAACGCCACACTATTTCTTGGTTAAATGTTCGTCGCAAAAGAGACAGACACATCCAAAACAGGTACTCGGCGAAAGCTTACATACAAGTACATACTTCCTGAAGCTTCATTCAGCTTGAACGTGCAGTGTTAAAATGAAATGACGATTTTAAGAAATTGAGTTTTCAAGTATTCTATGTTTTGCCAATATTTTCTTCAAGTGCTGAAAAACAAAATGATAAACTACATTTTTTATTAAGAACTGTTTCAGTTGTTGTATTGAAGGGTAATTCTGATATGTCCCGAAAAAGTACAGGGAGTTTACGGTAAATGATAGATCATTCACGCTCAAAGGGCAGTGGATGTGAGATGCGCGAGAGACATCTGGCGGCTTAGCTTTGAAAACTCCCCATTGCATCGGGGCCATTTAAAATCTTACATTTCGTCTTTACATTAATTTTGGCGTTGTCATGTATATTATTTTACCCGTGCACACACACACACACACACACACACACACACACACACACACACACACACACACACACACACACACTTTGTTTTAGCCTCGTCACCGTATCCTTCCATCTCTCTCTCCTCCCCACTATCTCTCTCTGTCTCTCTCTCTCTCTCTGTCTCTCTCTCTCTCTCTCTCTGTCTCTCTCTCTCTCTCTCTCTCTCTCTCTCTCTCTCTCTCTCTCTCTCTCTCTCCACTTCGTTAGCTTGTTAAAATTAAAAGGATAATTGGTTGTGGTTGTGGTTGCAGCTTTGGCTTGGGAACTTATTATTATTATTATTATCATTTAAACATTATCTAAGCTTGTAGTAGTAGTAGTAGTAGTATAGTAGTAGTAGTAGTAGCACCACCCCTACTGCCAATAACAAAATCATACAAGGAAAGCCAAGAATATAAAAACACCCTATTCAAAATTCTATTCAGACTCTTTATAAACCCATTCTTAGCATTAGGAGCACAGCAATAGCCTCTTCAATCCTCTATCAACCCCTTCACGCCCAGATATTTCCATTAATATATAAAATCGTATGTTGTTAGCCATAAAATTACGAGAAGTAGCTTAAATATTCCAAATTAGCTAATGGACAAGGATACTAAACAGGTCATATCTACAAAATATTACTTATATTCATTAAAATCGTCTTATGGTATGCCAAAATTACAATGGAAATTACGTTCTGGGCCTCAAGGGGTTAACAGGGTTCGCTGTGAGTGTATCTATAGATCTATAAACCCATTCTTAGTATTAGGGTCACAGCAATAGACACACACACACATACACTCTTCAATCCTCTATTAAAAGGGTTTGAATCCTCTATTAAAAGGGTTTATTACCTCCGCCAACGAAGTTGGAGGGGTTATGTTTTCACCCCGATCTGTCTGTCTGTCTGTTTGTTAGTGTACAGGATTTCTCGAAAAGTTACGAATAGATTTGGACCAAACTCGGTACACCAAGTCTATTTGGTATAAGGAAGAACTGATTTAATTTTGGATGAAATCTATTGACAACTGTTGCCATGGCAACCAATTGATGAAATATTCGGCAGGAGGTATGCGCTCATACTGAGTGCATGTATATATATATATGTATATATATATAGTATATATATATATATATATATATAATATATATTTTTTTTTTTTACTTTTATATGCGGGCGGAGGTATGCGCTCTACTGAGTGCCCCCCCCCCTCCCCCCTAGTTGTTAGTGTATCTATAGACTCTAACTAACTGACACGTAATAGTAATCTAATCTAACAAGTATCTAACATCTAATCTAATCTTATCTTAATAATAATATAATCTAATGATCTAATATTATGTCATTTTCTTATATTCATTTCTTTATTTGTAGGTTTTTCTTCATTCTTTATATATATGTATTTTTATTTGATCCTTATATTCTTTCCTTTATTTACAGGTGAGTGTGCAGACCAAGAGTAAGGAAGAGGAAAAGGAGTCGAAAATTGAGTCTGTTTGTAAGGTAAAGTGACAGAAAATTTGGTGTAGTTACGTGGGTTTTATTTGTATATTTTTATTCGTATTTTTTGGTGATTTTGGTTAAGATATGGTGGCTTGATTGTTTTATTCTCTCTCTCTCTCTCTCTCTCTCTCTCTCTCTCTCTCTCTCTCTCTCTCTCTCTCTCTCTCTCTCTCTCTCTCTCTTCTCGTCTATACGTCCGTTGGAGAACTTTTAAAATGAAAAAAATGAGTATCTAAAAATTATAATAATGCAAGGAAGAAAGAAGAGTGAAAACGAACTATTGAGAGAGAGAGAGAGAGAGAGAGAGAGAGAGAGAGAGAGAGAGAGAGAGAGAGAGAGAGAGAGAGGGCAGGGAAAGGGAGAAACGATTGATATAGGACGAGAGAGAAAATTAGAGAGATTAAGATTTGAAAGAAAAGGAAAAGGAATACGAGTAAAGAGAGAGAGAGAGAGAGAGAGACGAGATTTTTCAAGGTTAGAGTGAGGAGAGGAAAGGCAGGGGTGGAGTGCCGGATAAGAGGGAGGGAAGGGAGGGAAGTGCCGGATAATGGGGGCGGGGGGGGAGAGAAGGAGGGAAGGAAGAATATGAAAGAGAAGGAAGGAGGGAGGGAAAGGAAGGCGTTAAAAAGTTGCTACACTGCATAATGTAAAACGATTTGGGCGTCGGCCATTAAAAAGTGTGTGTGTGTGTGTGTGTGTGTGTGTGTGTGTGTGTCATCGCTACGGTCCCCTGTGGTTACCCTCCTCAACGGCTTCTTTCTCTCTCTCTCTCTTCTCTCTCTCTTCTCTCTCTCTCTCTCTCTCTCTCTCTCTCTCTCTCTCTCTCTCTCTCTCATATGCAAATCATGGGTCCTGCATTTTTACTCTCCCCATCTCCATCATCTCCTAATTGGCTTAACAGGAACTACCACGTGTTGGTCTCACGGCCTCTTGTAGCTTCCTTATTTTCTTTGGTTTTTATTCCCTTATCACACAGACATGCAAACACACTTTAGTTTGGACGCATTAACACATCCGTGTGGCTCGGTTGGTTAGGGCGTCAGGCATCATTCTGTGGTCCGGCGTTCGATCCCCGACCCCGCTCATTCCCGGGGATATTTTCACTGTGAAATTTGGGCGGTACTGTCCCACTTGAGCAAGGGGATGGGTGTGTGTGGTGTGTGAGGTCCCAGCATTACCCAAACAAAGATCGGTAATAATGAGCTCCAAGCTCGCACCGGGAGGGTGAAACTGCCGATTGCGAGTCCGACTCTCGTGGACAAGACCATGGGTGAATGAATGACACACACACACACACACACAAACACACACAAACACATACACAAACACACTCACACACACACAACACACACACCACACACACCTGCATCCCCCCCTACCTTTACCCTTTATACACGTGTGGCCCCCCCCCCCCCTGCCCCCTTTCTCTCCCCTGCACACACCTGGTCCTCACACCTCAACAATAGACTTCAATAAGGGGGAAAAATGAAAATACTAACTGGGTACCTTTGTGGTGGCGGTGGTGGTGGTGGTTGAAGAGGGAGGAGGAGGAGGAGGGAGGAGAAGAGGAAGAGTGAAGTAGATAGAGGTAAGAGAGGTGGTAGAGGAGAGAGAGATGAAGAGGAGGAGGAGGAGGAGGATAGAGTGAAGGAGATAAGTTAGTAGTGGAGATAGTGGTAAGAGGGAAGGAGGAGGAGGAGGAAGGAAAGATAAAAAAAGGAGGAAGAGGAAAAGAGGAAGGAAGAGGAGAATGAAGGTGAAGAAGAAGAGGAGGAGGAAAGGAAGACGAATACAAAGGAAGAACAGACAGCAACAGCCCTACTGGACCAAACGAGGCTGCCTGTGTGACCACTTGCTACCACTATAGTTTCTACGTGTTAGAGGTGCAAGCATAGTAAAGTTGAAGGCTCCTCCCCACCCACCTCTCAAAAAAAGTGAGAAAAATAACAGCCACCATGCAGTGTTGACACTGCCACGGTATTGTACGGCAAAGATTGAAGGCGAGACTCACTCTGAACTAAAGAAGGGAGAGAGAGAGAGAGAGAGAGAGAGAGAGAGAGAAGGAGAGACATACTCTAAACTAAAGCTAACGCTACAAAAAAAAAAATTACGTGTTGCCGAAGTCATGGAGTGTGGCAGTTGATGCAAAGTATTGATCTAGTTTGTTCTTCAACGCCTCAACCGTGTTACTATTAACTACTTGTGCTGGAAGAGGAGGAGGAGGAGGAGGAGGAGAATGCATTACCTATGATAATGGATAATGCATGGAGGAGGAGGAGGAGGAAGAAGAAGAAGAGGAGGAGGAAGAGGTAAATGATGCATAAGAATGACATCATTTTATATATTAGGGAAGGTTAGGAGGTTCTTATAAGCCCCCTCCTCCTCCTCCTCCTCCTCCTCCTCCTCCTCCTCCTCCTCCTCCTCCTCCCTCCTCCTCCTCCTCCTCCTCCTCCTCCTCCTCCTCCTCCTCCTCCTCCTCCCTCCTCCTCCAACCTTTTTCCCTCCCCTCCTCTTCTTCCTCCACTTTTCTCCCTCCCTTCGTTCCACATATTCCCTCCACTTCCTCTCTTTAACTACCTCTTTCCTCCTCCACCTGAGAGAGAGAGAGAGAGAGAGAGAGAGAGAGAGACATACAGACAAAAAAAGAGCAAGAGAGAGAGAGAGAGAGAGAGAGATACAGACAGAAAAAGAGCAAGAGAGAGAGAGAGAGAGACAGAAAAAGAGCGAGAGAGAGAGAGACAGAAAAAGAGCGAGAGAGAGAGACAGACAGAAAAAGAGCGAGAGAGAGAGACAGACAGAAAAAGAGAGAGAGAGACAGACAGAAAAAGAGAGAGAGAGAGACACAGAGAGAGGAGAGAAGAGAGAGAGAGAGAGAGAGAGAGAGGGGGAGCAATGCAACAAGGAAAGGGGACAGAAAGGGGAGGAGCGATATAGGAGAGAAAGGGAAGAGGGGGAGGGGAAGATAAATGAGGGGAGAGGTGGGGGGGGGCGATAAAGATTAATCACCACACTTGAAGAGGACAGATGGGGAGAAGTGTTGTAAAAGGGAGAGAAGAGGAGGAGGAGGGGGGGGATGATTAGGGAGGGAGGAAAAGGAGGAAAAAGGAATATGATCAAAATAGAAACAGATCATAGACCCAAAAATGCCGTGAATCTATCTTTTTAAATACTTAGGTCAAAAATTACTATTTATTGTAATATATAGATACAAAATATCAATAACAATGATACTACTACTGATAATAATGGGACATAGAACGTTTACTTCCATTCTGAATTCGTATTATATGTCAGAAATAAGTTTATGGTAAAGATGGGGCATACGCTAAGCTGCGCGTGGCCTCGGTGCTCATCTCCGTGGCATCAGCCCTTGAGCCTGTGGTACCCCGGGACACAGGGCTAGTGTGACATCCGGGTTACCACAGTTACCTTCCCCAGGTTTCCCCAGGTACCCATTGATCCACCATCCCAGAAAGGAAGGATGAACAGCTGACTGGGCTGCACGCCGACTAGAACCCGCAGATTCGTAGGTGCATTAGTCGCCACTGCACTAATGTCGCCAGGCGCCATACATATATAAGGAATGTACCCTTAGCATCTTTACAGACTTGTATGTGCCACGGAAGAGGCATGCACAGTAGTTTATATTATGTACCTGTCTTCAGTGGCACATAAAAGTCTGTAGTGATGCTAATTATTGGAAGAGTTTGTGTGCGCGTGGCCTCGGTGCTCATCTCCGTTGCATCAGCCTTTGGGAAATTAGCTGGGTAAAAAAGGTATAAATTTGAGGGGAGGGTTAAGGGAGGGACTATATAGAGGGGAAGGAGTGAGGGGTGTGTATGCATATTGGGGGAGTGTGTGTGTGATGGGTAGGGGAAGAAAGGCTATACATTAGAGGGGAGGGGAGGCTGTGTTATGCAGGGGTGAGGAAATTATGTGCCTGAGTGCGTTGAGATAGCCAGCTGGGAGGAAGAGAGAGAGAGAGACAGACAGACAGACAGACAGACAGAGAAACAGACAGACAGACAGAGAGACAGACAGACAGACAGACAGACAGACAGACAGACAGACAGACAGACAGACAAACACAGAGAGAGAGAGAGAGAGAGAGAGAGAGGAGAGAGAAGAGACAGACGAGAAGAGAGAGAGACGAGAGAGAGAGAGAGAGAGACGAGACGAGAAGAGAGACAGACAGACAGAGAACAGACAGAGAAACAGACAGACAGAGAAACAGACAGAGAGACAGACAGACAGACAGACAGACAGACAGACAGACACAGAGAGAGAGAGAGAGAGGCAGACAATGATACAGACAGAGAGAGAGATAAAAACAGACAGACAGACAATTTCAAATCATTTTACATATTATGGGATTAAAAAAAAGAATAGTTGATATATATAGAAATAGCAAAGTGTACGTAAAAAATCTTCAGTAACTATTATTATTATTATCATTATTATTGTTATTCCAAGAGGTATTTAAATGACACCCTTAATGAAAAATAATATAATAATAATAAAAATAAGATATATCGATATAAATAAGATACATTGAAATGACAGATATAATTTCTTGTATATAAAACACAATGTATCTCAAAACAATCTGCAAAAATAATATTGATATTGGAACTAATAAGGGAAAAGAGATGTGTCAGGGTACGTAGGAGAGAGAGAGAGAGAGAGAGAGGACGTAGATAGTTTCAAAGACGAAATTAAGAAGTGTGACAAATTAAGTTAAGTGTTACAATAAGTGTTAATGTGAAAGATATGTACCACAACCTCTCTCTCTACTCTTCTCTCTTCTCTCTCTCTCTCTCTCCTCCCCCTCCATACCTCTATACTTCTCCTCCAACTCTAACCCCTC
>JACEEZ010004961.1:0-12145 GCA_016584305.1 Chionoecetes opilio
TAATTTTTTTGCTATAAACCCCTAAATTAGTGTTTTCAATGATTTAGCTATTATCGGTGATATATAGCTGTTTTCCTACAAATTGAAGAATAAAAATCCTTTTTTTAGAATAATTTGCACCTATAAGTAGCTTACATTACATTAAGCCAATAAATAGAAGAGTAAGAGGTTATTTATTGTGATATAACGTATTTGCAAGTGTTTTTCATAGTTTCTTGTAAACTGTAGCGTTATTGTATATATACAAGTAGTTTTAATTATTATATTGCTATAAACCCATAAAATGTAGTGTTTTCAATGATTTTAGCTAGTTATCAGTGATATATAGCTGTTTTCTTACAAATTGAAGTATACAATCCTTTTTTTAGAATAATTTACACCTATAAGTATCTTACATTACATTAAGCTAATAAATAGAAGAGTAAGAGGTTATTTATTGTGATATAACGGTATATTGCAAGCCTTTTTCATAATTTCTTGTAAACTGAAGCGTTATTGTATATATACAAGTACTTTTACTTATCAGATTGCTATAAACCCATAAAATGTAGTGTTTTCAACGATATTAGCTATTTATCGGTGATATATAGCTGTTTTCCTACAAATTGAAGTATACAATCCTTTTTTTAGAATAATTTGCACCTATAAGTAGCTTACTATACATTATCATAATAAATAGAAGAGTAAGAGGTTATTTATTGTGATATAACGGTATATTGCAAGCGTTTTTCATAGTTTCTTGTAAACTTTAGCGATATTGTATATATGCAAGTAGTTTTACTTATCATATTGCTATAAACCCATAAAATGTAGTGTTTTCAATGATATTAGCTATTTATCGGTGATATATAGCTGTTCTCCTACAAATTGAAGTATACAATCCTTTTCTTAGAATAATTTGCACCTATAAATAGCTTACATTACATTAAGCTAATAAATAGAAGAGTAAGAGGTTATTTATTGTGATATAACGGTATATTGCAAGTGTTTTTCATAGTTTCTTCTAAACTGTAGCGTTATTGTATATATACAAGTAGTTTTACTTATTATATTGCTATAAACCCATAAAATGTAGTGTTTTCAATGATATTAGCTATTTATCGGTGATTTATAGCTGTTTTTCTACAAATTGAAATATACCATCTTTTTTTTAGAATAATTTGCACCTATAAGTAGCTTACATTACATTAAGCTAATAAATAGAAGAGTAAGAGGTTATTTATTGTGATATAAAGGTATATAGCAAGCGTTTTTCATAGTTTCTTGTAAACTGTAGCGTTATTGTATATATACAAGTAGTTTTACTTATCAGATTGCTATAAACCCATAAAATGTAGTGTTTTCAATGATATTAGCTATTTATTGGTGATATATAGCTGTTTTCCTACAAATTGAAGTATTAAATCCTCTTTTTAGAATAATTTGCACTTATAAGTAGCTTACATTACATTAAGCTATTAAATAGAAGAGTAAGAGGTTATTTATTGTGATATAACGGTATATTGCAAGCGTTTTTCATAGTTTCTTGTAAACTGTAGCGTTATTGTATATATACAAGTAGTTTTACTTATCATATTGCTATAAACCCATAAAATGTAGTGTTTTCAATGATATTAGCTAATTATCGGTGAAATATAGCTGTTTTTCTACAAATTGAAGTATACAATCCTTTTTTTCGAATAATTTGCACCTATAAGTAGCTTACATTACATTAAGCTAATAAATATAAGAGTAAGAGGTTATTTATTGTGATATAAAGGTATATTGCAAGCGTTTTTCATAGTTTCTTGTAAACTGTAGCGTTATTGTAAATATACAAGTAGTTTTACTTATCATATTGCTATAAACCCATAAAATGTAGTGTTTTCAATGATATTAGCTATTTATTGGTGATTTATAGCTGTTTTTCTACAAATTGAAGTATACCATCCTTTTTTTAGAATAATTTGCACCTATAAGTAGCTTACATTACATTAAGCTTATAAATAGAAGAGTAAGAGGTTATTTATTGTGATATAAAGGTATATAGCAAGCGTTTTTCATAGTTTCTTGTAAACTGTAGCGTTATTGTATATATACAAGTAGTTTTACTTATCAGATTGCTATAAACCCATAAAATGTAGTGTTTTCAATGATATTAGCTATTTATCGGTGATATATAGCTGTTTTCCTACAAATTGAAGTATAAAATCCTCTTTTTAGAATAATTTGCACCTATAAGTAGCTTACATTACATTAAGCTATTAAATGGAAGAGTAAGATGTTATTTATTGTGATATAACGGTATATTGCAAGCGTTTTTCATAGTTTCTTCTAAACTGTAGCGTTATTGTATATATACAAGTAGTTTTAATTATTATATTGCTATAAACCCATAAAATGTAGTGTTTTCAATGATTTTAGCTAGTTATCAGTGATATATAGCTGTTTACCTACAAATTGATGTATAAAATCCTTTTTTTAGAATAATTTGCACCTATAAGTAGCTTACATTACATTAAGCCAATAAATAGAAGAGTAAGAGGTTATTTATTGTGATATAACGGTATATTGCAAGTGTTTTTCATAGTTTCTTGTAAACTGTAGCGTTATTGTATATATACAAGTAGTATTACTTATCATATTGCTATAAACCCATAAAAAGTAGGGTTTTCAATGATATTAGCTATTTATCGGTGATATATAGCTGTTTTCCTACAAATTGAAGTATAAAATCCTCTTTTTAGAAAGATTTGCACCTATAAGTATCTTACGTTACATTAAGCTATTATATAGAAGAGTAAGAGGTTTTTTATTGTGATATAACGGTATATTGCACGCGTTTTTCATAGTTTCTTGTAAACTGTAGCGTTATTGTATATGTACAAGTAGTTTTACTTATCATATTGCTATAAACCCATAAAATGTAGTGTTTTCAATGATATTAGCTATTTATCGGTAATATATAGCTGTTTTCCTAAAAATTGAAGTATACAATCCTTTTTTTAGAATAATTTGCACCTATAAGTAGCTTACATTACATTAAGCTAATAAATAGAAGAGTAAGAAGTTATTTATTGTGATATAAAGGTATATTGCAAGCGTTTTTCATAGTTTCTTGTAAACTGTAGCGTTATTGTATATATACAAGTAGTTTTACTTATCATATTGCTATAAACCCATAAAATGTAGTGTTTTCAATGATATTAGCTATTTATTGGTGATTTATAGCTGTTTTTCTACAAATTGAAGTATACCATCCTTTTTTTAGAATAATTTGCACCTATAAGTAGCTTACATTACATTAAGCTAATAAATAGAAGAGTAAGAGGTTATTTATTGTTATATAAAGGTATATAGCAAGCGTTTTTCATAGTTTCTTGTAAACTGTAGGTTATGTATATTAAAAAGTACTTTTTATTATCAGATTGCTATAAACCATAAAAAGTAGTGTTTTCAAGAAATTTGTATTTTTCGGGATATATAGCGTTTTTTTCAAATTGAAATATACCATCCTTTTTTTAGAATAATTTGCCCTATAAGTGCTTACATTAATTAAGCTATAATAAAGAGTAAGAGGTTATTTATTGTGATATAAAGTATATAGCAAGCGTTTTTTCATAGTTTTTTCTTGGTAAACTGTAGCGTTAATTTGTATATATACAAGTAGTTTGAAAAAAAAAAAGTTATCAGATTGCTATAAACCCCAATAGAAGTAGTGTTTTCAATGATATTAGCTATGTGTCGATGATATAATAAAGCTGTTTCTTCTACAATTAAGTATAATAGCCTGTTTTATAAATAATTTTGCACCTTAAGTACTTACATTAATTAAGCTATTAAATGGAAGAGTAGGAGGTTATTTATTGTGATATAACGGTTAATTGCAAGCGTTTTTTCATAGTTCTTCGAAACTGTAGCGTTGAGTGTATATATACAAGTGTTTTAAATTATTATATTGCTATAAAACCCATAAAAGTGTAGTGTTTTCAAATGATTTTGCTAGTTATTAGTGTATATAGCTGTTTTCTTACAGAATTGAAGTATACAATCCTTTTTTTAGAATAATTTACACCAATAAGTATCTTACATTACATAAGCTAATACATTACAGAGTAAGAAGTTATTTTATTTGTGATTAATAACGGTATATTGCAGCGTTTTTCAATAGTTTCTTGTAACTGAAGCGTTATTGATATATATAAGTACTTTTTACGCTTATCAGATTGGCTATAAACCCATAAAATGTAGTGTTTTTCAACGATATAGCTATTTTCGTGATATTATAGCATGTTTTCCTACAAATTGAAGTATCAAATCTTCTTTTTAGAATAATTTGCACATATCTGTTAGCTTACATTACATTAAGCTAATAATAGAAGAGTAAGAAGTTATTTAGTGTGATATAAAGGTAATATAGCAAGCCTTTTTCATAGTTTCTTGTAAACTGTAGCGTTTTTATTGTATATTACAGTAGTTTTACTTATTAGATTGCTATAACCCATAAAATGTAGTGGTTTTCAATGATTTTACTATGTTATCATTGATATATAGCTGTTTTTTTATACAAATTGAATATACAATCCTTTTTTTTAGAATAATTTACAACCTATAAGTATCTTACTTACATTAAGATAATAAATATAAGAGTAAGAGGTTATTTATTGTGATATAAAACGGTATATTGCAAGCGTTTTTCATAGTTTCTTGTAAACTGTAAGCGTTATTTGTATATATACAAGTAGTTTTACTTATTATATTGCTATAAGCCCATAAAATGTAGTGTTTTTTCAATGATATTAGCTATTTTATCGTGATTTATAACTGTTTTTCTAAAATTGAATGTATACGATCCTTTTTTTAGAATAATTTGCACCTATAAGTAGCCTTACATCATTAAGCTAATAAATAGAGAGTATAGGTTATTTATTGTGATATAAAAGGTATATAGCAAGCGTTTTCATAGTTTTCTTGTAAACTGTAGCGTTATTGGTATATATACAAGTAGTTTTAACTTATCATATTGCTATAAACCCTTACATGTAGTGTAATGATATTACTTTTTATCGTGGATATATAGTGTTTTCCTACAAATTGAAGTATACAAATCCTCTTTTTAAGAATACTTTGCACATATAAGTAGCTTCCATTACTTAAGCTATTAAATAGAAGAGTAAGAGGTTATTTATTGGGATTATAACGGTATATTGCCACGAGGCGTTTTTCATAGTTTCTTGAAACTGTAGCGTTTGTTGTATAATACAGTAGTTTTACTTATTATATTGCTATAAACCCATAAATGCAGTGTTTTTTCAATGATATTAAGCTATTTAGCGGTGATTATATAGCTGTTTTTCCCTACAAATTGAAGTATAAAATCCTCTTTTTAGAATATTTGCACCTATAATAGCTTACATTCATTAAGCTATTAATAGAGAGTAGGAGTTTATTTTATTGGGATATAACGGTATATTTGGCAAGCGTTTTCATAGTTTTCTTGTAAACTGTAGCGTTATTGGATATATACAATTAAGCTTTACTTATCAATTGCCTATATAACCCATAAAATGTAGTGTTTTTCAATTATATTAGCATAATATCGGTTGATATATAGCTGTTTTCCTACAAATTGAGGTATACAATCCTTTTTTCGGATAATTTTTACCTATAAGTAGCTTACATTACATTAAGCTAATAAAAGAAGAGTAAAGTTTATTTTATTGTGATATAAAGGTATATTGCACGCGTTTTTCATAGTTTCTTGTAAACTGGAGCGTTATTGTATATTACAAGTAGTTTTACTTATCATATTGCTATAATCCATAAAAATGAGTGTTTCAATGATATTAGCTATAATATCCCCCGGGGTGATATATAACTGTTTTCCCCTACAATTGAATATACAATCCTTTTTACGAATATTTTGCACCTATAAGTAGCTTACATTACATTAAGCTAATAAAATATAGAGTAGAGGTTATTTATTGTTGATATAACGGTATATTGCAAGCGTTTTTCATAGTTTTCTTGTAAACTGAAGCGTTATTGTATATAACAAGTACTATTTACTTATTAGATTGCTATAAACCCATAAATGTAGTGTTTTTCATGATTTTAAGCTAGTTAATCTGTGATATATCGCTGTTTTCCTACAATTAAGTATACATCTTTTTTTTAGAATAATTTACACCTTATAAGTATCTTACATTACATAGCTAATAAATAGAAAGAGTAAGAGGTTATTTCTTGTTGATATAACGGTATATTTGCAAGCGTTTTTCATAGTTTCTTGTAAACTGAAGAGGCTTATTGTATATCTACCAAGTACTTTTACTTATCAGATTGCTATAAACCCGATAAATGTAGTTTTTTCAATGATATTAGCTATTAATCGTTGATATATAGCTGTTTTCCTACAATGAAGTATTAAAATCTTTATTAGAATAATTTGCACCTATAAGTAGCTACAGTTACTTAAGCCAATAAATAGAAGAGTAAGAGGTTATTTATTGTGATATAAACGGTATATCCAAGTGTTTTTCATAAGTTTCTTGTAAACTGTAGCGTTATTGTATATATACAATAGTATTACTTATCATATTTGCTATAAACCCATAAAATGTAAGCGTTTTCAATGATATTAGCTATTTTCGTTGATATATAGCTGTTTTCCTACAAATGAAGTATAAAATCCTCTTTTTAGAAATATTTGCACCTATAAGTAAGCTTACGTTAAATGAAATCTATTAATATAAGAGTAAGAGGTTATTATTGTGCTATAGGTATTTGTACCGTTTTTCATATTTCTTGTAAACTGTAGCGTTATGTATATATACCAGTAGTTTTACTTATTATATTGCTATACCCATAAAATGTAGTTTTTTCAATGATTTTACCTAGTTTCAGTGATATATAGCTGTTTTTTCCTACAAGATTGAAGTATAAAATTCTCTTTTTAGAAATAATTTGGGGCACCTATAAAAGCTTATATTACACTAAGCGAATTAAATAGAATGGTAGAGGTTATTTATTGTGATATAAAGGTATATTGGCAATCGTTTTTTCATAGTTCTTGTAAACTGTACTTATTGTATACGTTATATATATACAAGATAGTTTTTTAATTATCATATTGCTATATAACCCTTAAAATGTAGTGTAATGATATTAACTATTTATCGGTTGATATATAGCTGTTTTCCTAAAAATTGAAGTATAAAATACCTTTTAGAATAAATATGCACCTATAAAGTAGCTTAAATTACATTAACTTTTAAATATAAGAGTGAGGGAGGTATTTATTGGGATATAACGGTATATTGCAGCGTTTTTCATAGTTTCTTGTAAACTGTAGCGTTGTTGTATATATTACAAGTAGTTTTACTTATCATATTGCTATAAAACATTTAAATGTAGTGTTTTCAATTATATTAGCTAATTATCGGTGATATATAGCTGTTTTCCTACATTGAGGTATACAATCCTTTTTTTCGGATAATTTTTACTATAAGTACTTACATTACATTAATCTATAAATAAAGAGTAAGAGGTTATATATTGTGATATAAAGTATATATTGCAAGCGTTTTTCCATAGTTTCTTGTAAAATGTAGCGTTATTGTATTATACAAGTAGTTTACTATCATATTGCTAATAAACCCAGAAAATGTAGTGTTTTCAATATATTAGCTAATTAATCGTGATATATAACTGTTTCCTACAAATTGAAGTATACAATCCTTTTTTTCGAATAATTTGCACCTATAAGTAGCTTACATTACATTAAGCTAATAAATATAAGAGTAAGAGGTTATTTATTGTGATATAAACCGGTATATTGCAAGCGTTTTTCAGAGTTTTCTTGTAAACTGAAGTGTTATTGTATATTAACAAGTACTTTCTTATCATATTGCCTATCAACCCATAAAATGTAGTGTTGTTCAATGATTTTAGCTAGTTATCAGTTAGATATAGCTGTTTTTCCCCTACAAATTGAAGTATACAATCTTTTTTTTTAGAATAATTTTCCACCCTATTAAGTATCTTACATTACATTAAGCTATAAATAGAGAGTAAGAGGTTATTTATGTGATATAAGGTATATTGCAAGCGTTTTTCAATAGTTTTTCTTGTAAACTGAGCGTTTATTGTATAATACAAGTACTTTTTACTTATCAGATTGTGCTATAAACCCATAAAATGTAGTGTTTTCAATGATATTAGCTATTTATCGGTGATATAATATCATGTTTTCCTACAAATTTAAGTATAAAATCCTTTTTTTAAGAATAATTTGCACCATAAGTAGCTTACATTACATTAAGCCAAATAAATAGAAGAGTAAGAGGTTATTTATTGTGATATAACGGTATATGCAAGTGTTTTTTCATAGTTTCTTGTAAACTAGAGCGTTATTGTATATATACAAGTAGTATTACTTATCATATTGGTCTATAAACCCATTAAAAATGTAGGGTTTCAATGATATTAGCTATTTATATCGTGATATATGCTGTTTTCCTACAAATTTGAATATACAAGCTCTTTTTAGAAATATTTGCCACCTATAAGTTAGCTTACGTTACATGAAGCTATTAACTTAAGAGTAAGAGGTTCTTTATTGTGATATAACGGTTTATTGGCACCGTTTTTCTAGTTTTTTCTTGGTAAACTGTAGCGTTATTGGTTATATACAAGTAGTTTTTAACTTATTTTTGCTAATAAACCATAAAAATGTAGTGTTTTCAATGATTTTAACCCTAGTTATCAGTGATATATAGCTGTTTTCCTACAAATGTGAAGTATAAACATCCTCTTTGTTTTAGAATAAATTGCACCTATAAGTAGCTTATATTTACATTAAGCTATTAAATAGAGAGGGTAAGAAGGTTTATTTTATTGTGATATAAGGTATACTTGCAATCGTTTTTTTTCATAGTTTCTTGTAAACGGTAGCATTATTGTATACGTTATATATATACAAAGTAGTTTACTTATCATATTGCTATAAACCCTTAAAATGTAGTGGTAATGTATTGAAGCTATTTAATCGGTGATATATAGCTGTTTTCCTACAAATTGAAGGTATAAAAATCTCTTTTTAAAGAATAATTTGCAACCTATAAGTAGCTTATTATTACATTAAGCTATAAAAGAAAGAGTGGAAGGTTCTTTAGTGGGATATAACGGTAAATATGGCACGCGTTTTTCATAGTTTCTCTTGTAAACTGTACGGTTATTGTGATCTATACAGTAGTTTACTTATCAGTTGCTATAACTCCATAAAATGTAAGTGTTTTCATGATAGTAGCTAATTATCGGTGATATATATAGCTGTTTTCCTCCCTACAAATTGATGTTATACAATCTTTTTTTTCGAATAATTTGCACTATAAGTAGCTTACATTACATAAGCTAATAAATATAAGAGTAAGAGGTTAGTTATTGTGATATAAAGGTAATTGCTTAGTGTTTTTCATAAGTTTTCTTGTAAACTGTAGCGTTTTGTAATATATACCAAGTAGTTTTTTACCTTATCATATTGCTATAAAAACCCATAAATGTAGTGTTTTTCCCCCCCCCCCCCCCACTGAATTAGCTATTTATTGGTGTATTTATAAAGCTGTTTTTCTAACAAATTGAAGTATAAGCCATTCCTTTTTTTGAGAATAATTTTGCCACCTATAAAAGTAGCTTACATTACCATTAAGCTTAATAAATAGAAGAGTATAGTATTTATTGTGATATAAAAGGGATATAGCAAGCGTTTTTCATATCTTCTTGTAAACTGTAGCGTTATTGTATATTTACAAGTAGTTTTTACCTTATCAGATTGCTATAACCCATAGCAGTAGTGTTTTCCAATGATATTATCTATTTATCGGTGATATATAGCTGTTTTGTTTTTTTCCTACGAGTGAAGTATAAAATCCTTTTTTAGAATAATTTGCACCTATAAGTAGCTTACATTACATTAAGCTATTAAATGGAAGAGTAGGAGGTTATTTATTGGGATATAACGGTATATGGCAAGCGTTTTTCATAGTTTCTTCTAAACTGTAGCGTTATTGTATATATACAAGTAGTTTTAATTATTATATTGCTATAAACCCATAAAATGTAGTGTTTTCAATGATTTTAGCTAGTTATCAGTGATATATAGCTGTTTTCTTACAAATTGAAGTGTACAATCCTTTTTTTAGAATAATTTACACGTATAAGTAGCTTACATTACATTAAGCTAATAAATAGAAGAGTAAGAGGTTATTTATTGTGATATAACGGTATATTGCAAGCGTTTTTCATAGTTTCTTGTAAACTGAAGCGTTATTGTATATATAGAAGTACTTTTACTTATCAGATTGCTATAAACTCATAAAATGTAGTGTTTTCAACGATATTAGCTATTTATCGGTGATATATAGCTGTTTTCCTACAAATTGAAGTATAAAATCTTCTTTTTAGAATAATTTGCACCTATATGTAGCTTACATTACATTAAGCTATTAAATAGAAGAGTAAGAGGTTATTTATTGTGATATAACGGTATATTGCAAGCGTTTTTCATAGTTTCTTGTAAACTGTAGCGTTATTGTATATATACAAGTAGTTTTACTTATTATATTGCTATAAACCCATAAAATGTAGTGTTTTCAATGATTTTACCTAGTTATCAGTGATATATAGCTGTTTTCCTACAAATTGAAGTATAAAATTCTCTTTTTAGAATAATTTGCACCTATAAAAAGCTTATATTACATTAAGCTATTAAATAGAAGGGTAAGAGGTTATTTATTGTGATATAAAGGTATATTGCAATCGTTTTTCATAGTTTCTTGTAAACTGTAGCATTATTGTATACGTTATATATATACAAGTAGTTTTACTTATCATATTGCTATAAACCCTTAAAATGTAGTGTAATGATATTAACTATTTATCGGTGATATATAGCTGTTTTCCAAAATTGAAGTATAAAAAACCTCTTTTTGAATAATTTGCCCCAATAAGTAGCTTAATTACATTAAGCTATTAAATGAAGAGTAATAGGTATTTATTTTGATATAAAAGGGAAAGCAAGCGTTTTTCTAGTTTCTTGAAAAGTACGTTTTGAATATACAAGAGTTTTACTTATCATATTTTCTATAAACCCTTAAAATGTTGTGAATGATTTAGTATTTTTCGGTATATTAGCTGTTTCCTACAAATTGAAGTAAAAATCTCTTTTTAGAAAAATTTGCAATTAAGTAGTTTCATACTTAAGTATTAAAAGAAGAGAAGAGGTTTTTTATTGGGGAAAAACGTATATTGAGCGTTTTTCATAGTTCTTGTAAACTGTAGCGTTGTTGTATATATACAAGATTTTACATTATATTTCTATAAACCCCCTAAAACAGTTTTTTCAATGTTTAGCTATTTATCGGTGAATATAGCTGTTTCCTACAAATTTTAAGTATAAAATCCTCTTTTAGAATAATTTTCACCATAAGTACTTTCATTACATTTAAACTATTAAAAGAAGGTGGGGTTATTTATTGGGATATAACGGTATATTGCAAAACGTTTTTCATAGTTTTTTGTAAACTTAGCGTTTTTTTGTATATATCAATTAGTTTTACTTATCTATTGCTATAAAACCCATAAAATTATGTTTTTAATTTTATTTGCTAATTATCGGGGATATTAGCTGTTTTTTCCCACAAATTGAGGTATACATCCCTTTTTTTGGGGTAATTTTTACCTATAATAGCTTACATTTCATTAAGCAATAAAAAAGAGTAAGAGGTTATTTATTTTGATTAAGGGATATTTAAGCGTTTTTCTAGTTTCTTGTAAACTTGTAGGTTATTGTATATTTAAAAAGTAGTTTACTTATCATATTGCTATAAACCATAAAAAGTAGTGTTTTCAAGATATTAGCTAGATAGGGGATTTAACTTTGTTTTCCTACAAATTGAATTATACAATCCTTTTTTACGAATAATTGCACCCATAAGTAGCTTAAATTACATTAAAACTAATAAAAAAAAGAGAAAAGGTTTTTTATTTGATATAACGGGAAATTTTTAAATTTTTTTTTGAACGTTTTTTTTCAATATTTTCCTTTTTTTTTAAACCCTTTTAAAGGCGTTTTTTTTTGAAAAATTTTTCAAGAATTTTAACTTTT
>JACEEZ010004962.1:0-23374 GCA_016584305.1 Chionoecetes opilio
CGTTGTTTAGAAAAAAGGAAAATTTAAAACCCAAAACCCCCTTTTAAATTTTTTAAAACATAAAATTATTTACAAAGGATTTTTTTTAAAAACCCCCTTTTTTAAAATTTAAATTAGTGTTTTTGGGAAAAATTGAAAATAAATTTTTCCCCGGGAAATTTTAAAATTTCAAAAAAACAAAGAACGAACCCCAAATTTATAAAAATTTTAAAAAGCAAAAACGCCCTTTATCGGTGGGAAAATTTAGTTTTAAAAAAATTCGGGGTTATTTTTTTTTTATAGTTTTAAATTTTAAAACCCTTTTTAAAAAAATTTTTATTTTTTTATAAATTTAATTTAAAGTTTTAAATTTTAATTTTTTATTTTTTAAAAAATTTAAAAAATTTATTGAATTAAAAAATATAAATTTTTATATATATATTTATATCTAAAAAATGATTATTTATATAAATTTAAAATTTTATAAATTTAAATTTATTTTAATTTTTTTTATAAATTTAATTAATTTTAAAATTTTATATAAAATATATAAATAAATAAAATTAAAATATGATAAATAAAATATAATATATAATAATAATAATTATTATATATAAATTTTTCTAATAAAAATATATAATAAAAATATATAATAATATATATATATTATATATATATATATAATATATATATATAATATAAAAATTATAAATATAATATATATTAAATATATATATTATAATATAAATAATATAAAATATATTATATATCATTTATATAATATATATATATATCTTATAGTATTTTTTGTATATCTTTAAATATATTATTATATTATATAATATTTTTTGCTATATTATATAATTTATATATAAATTTTATTAATATTAATTCCTATATTTTATATATTTATATATATAATTAAATTTTATATATATTTATATTATTTAATATATTTATTTCATATAATTATATATATATATATTATATTAATAATTATATCAATCCCTATATAATAAATTAAAATATATATTTTAATTAATTCCCCCCTTATTTTAAAAAATATTATTTTATATATTTTATATATAATTATTTATTTATATCTATATATATTTATATTTATATTTATATATAATTATATTTTAAATTTTATTTATTTATAAAAATATAAATTTAATATATATTTTATAATTTTAAAATATATCTATTTTAAATAAAAATATATATATTAATATATTATATATTTATATATATATAATTCTATATTTTTATTATATATATATATTATTATTATTATATTTATATTATTTATTAGGGTGCGCCGTGGGCCCCAATGAAAAGTGTTTAGATTATTTCAAATTTGGCGGGGTGTTTTTTTTATGTAAAATTGAATTTTAAAGGGTGTTTTGTCCCTTCAACTTTTTGGTTTGAGCCTTTTGCTATGCAAAAATGACTTTTAATTTAACAAAAATAGCTTAGCCCCGCAAAAGAAGGGTTCTTTTGCACCTCAGGACCGGGAAACCCACCCCCAACCCCAGCTGTGCCATGCGAGAGCACACGTGCAGTGTGATGCCCCCTGGCCAACAAGCCCCTATTTTAACCTGCATGGCTGTACTCCCAGGGATAAAAGTTGGGGAGGAAGTGCAATATGATACAGGGGAAAACAAAATGAGACGCAAGAAAAGTAAAAGCAGAAAAAGGAAAGCTTTGGAAAAGGAGGAAGCTGAAGAAGCGAACAGAAAGATGAAAAGGTCGACGCTTGAGCTGAGGACAGATTTTTCCTGGCCGGGCTAAATTTCACCAGGTTTCTGGGATGGGAGGGAGGAGCTTCACCCGCCCTCAGGGGAAAAGGGCAAGAAAACAGGAGGTCCCTACTGGTAACCGATGCTCAGGGAAGGCTGGGGTCCCGGGCACCCCTTATGATGCAGTATTTGGACGGCCAGCTGCAAGAAAAAACCAATGCCAGTCCGGAAACTGGCGCGCAAGCATCCGGGTTTCGACGTTCCCCCCCCGTGCTGCCCCTTGGCTTCGGATTCCCCGGGCCCTTACGCGACGGCCCCTCTCCCCAGACATGTCGTACCGGGTCTGCATCCTAACAAGCTGAGGGGCCAGGCAGGATGCCAGGGCATCGGCCGGGACCTGACCAGGGGAAGCACCCGGGTACCAAAATAGTTGGATTGGGTTACGATGGGGGGAAGGGCAAGACCGGCGATGGTGCCCGACAGCTATGGGAAACTGCACCCCCGGTTGAAGGGGGGAGCATGTGTTGACAGGAGCATCTGGAGGGACCTTTTGGGACTTTGTCCAGAGACCCGGTGCCCCCTGCGAAGCCTCGTTCAAGGGGGCTCAGGGTCCTATGATTTCTGGTGACAACGACCCACCCACCACTGATCGTACGCAAGGGACTCAACTGGGCCAACACGGGGGGAAGGTGGTACCACGCCCCTTTTGGGAAAAGGGGGAGCAAACTTTTTTGGGGTATAGCGTTTTGCAACAAACGAGTTCCCCTGTGCCACCTTATCACCCGCACGACGGGCCTACCCCATCTGACATGGGTTTTCGGGTCCGTGTGGGGGTCCTGTCCAGCTGTGAGAGCGTACAACGCAGAGTTCGGGAGTGCCAGGCGGTGAAGACTCACGAGATCCGGAGTAAAATTCCTGGTTTAACAGTCCCGCCACGGGCTCCTCCACTGGGCCAGGGTGTGAACGGGGGGTTTTTCCCCTCCCAGCTGCAGGAGATCAAATGTGGCAAGGGGTCCCACTACAGAGGTCACCACAGCCCGCGCTCTGTACTGGGCCAGAAAAACATGGGTTTCCATCATGGCAAAGAATGAACAACCCGGAAATCCCAGTCAAGTACTGTGCAGGTGCTTAAACTCTCTACACATTAATTCACCACAGACTAAGGACGGGCCCCAACAACCTCACGCGCTCAGAGTGATGAGGCGAGCCCAAGAGTCCAAAAAGCTGTGCCTTCACGTGCGGGGCAGGGCATGGTTCGCACACTCAGAAGGTCCCCCCTCTCGCTGATGGGGAGTCGAGTGGGACGACCGCAGGTTTTACCGTGACCCAATTTTTAAACTGAGGGGTGGGGAGGAGTATGGGGACACCATGTAAACCCCCACACACCCAGCTGAAAATTGTCACCCCATTTTGCGACACGTCAGCTGGCAGCCGGCCAGTGCAGAACGGCCCCTTTACCTGCCTGTCCGGGGTCAGATCCAGGGATCCTGGTCAGCCGACGAGTTCCGGAGTTCTCTATCAACACTCAGAGCCCGAAAGATCGTGAAGCAGGTGAAGAGGCTCGGCAGCAGTGGGGGGCACAGCCCGAACGGTTCACCGGGCTGGGGCCCCCCACCGGGGGACCATCCCTTCTTCAGTCTAAGAAGGGAATGATGGAACTTCTAACCCAAAGTAGAGGCTTTTGACACTGTGTGTAGGCCATAACCAAATGACAGAAAGAGCTTACCACGCTATTTTTGGAACTCATATTGGTGCATGATGAATACACAGCCCCCCGACACGCGTACTATTTAAGCATTTTTCGATAAGGGGGCAATATAAAAGTGCATTTTGCATAGTAAAAATTTTCTCAAATGCAAAAGGAAAAAGCTACAACGTCTGAATTCTATTTACATGGAAAAGCATGCAAAATTGGAAAAAGTTTTTGTTATACGGGTACCCTAATATATTATAATATTATATATAATATATAATATATTAAAATATATATATTAAAATAAATATATATATTATATATATATATATATAAAAATATGTTATAATATAATATAAAATAATATATATATATATAAAAATATTTTATATATAAATAATAATATTAATATATATATATAATATATATATTATATAATATGTATAGTTATAATATTATTATTATATAATAAAATATATATATTATGTAAAATATATATATTTTATATAATAATTATATATATATATATTATAAAATTTATAATAAAAATATATTATATATATTATATAAATATATTATATATTATAAATATAAATATTATATATATATAAAAAAATATATAATATATATATAAATATATATATATTATATATTTAATATATATGTATAAATTAACATTTTATATTTTATAATAATTTTATAGTATTTATATTATTTTATTAAAAATAAAAATAATTTTTTATATATATTATATTATATTAATATATATAATATAAAATTATATAATTATATATATTAATATATAAATATATAAAATATATATATACCCTATATATACATATATATACATATAAAAAATTTTTTTATATATTATATATTATATATAGTTATATATATAAAAATAAAAATAATATATATATATAATATATTTATATATAATACATATAATATATACATATATATATATATTATATATATAATAATATAATATATAAAATATATATATAATATATATAAATAATATATATTTTAAAATATATATATTTTATAAAAATTATTATATAATATATATATATTATATTATATATATATTATATTATATATTTTATTATATATATAATATATATATATAATTATTTTAAAATTTATATATATTAGTGGGCCTAAATGAAAAGTTTAGTCCCAAAGGGGGCCCCACGACGTGGAAGAATTTGGCCCACCCGGTAAATGTATGCACGGATCATGTCAAGTGAAAAACAAAAACAAAGCGACTCGGGCCGTGGGGGCTGGCCATAACTTCCATAGTAATTTTCCCCCCCTCAATACTTTTTGGGTAATACACTTGTGCTTAGGGTTTTCATTTTGTCGAAGTCGATATTTTGGGGTTAATCGAGTGCCCGTGTATATTAGCTGGTAAAGGGTCGTGCAAATTTAGTCATTCCATTGGGGTTGGGGTCCGACTTCGCCCGTATATGGCTGCGTAATTCCGGAAATCCCTTTTTAAAATGATTTTTCTTTCTTTTTTAGGAAAAATGGCGGCTACTAGAATTTTTGAATGTTTTTTGCTCGACAAGCCCCAAACCCAACATTTTTTGGTGCTCGCTTGCCCTCGGGGGAGCAAGTTTTCCCTTTTTCTTCTGACACCCCACTATTCAAAAAAAACGTCCTGATTCCGTGTCGGAAACGGGAAAAGCTGAAGGCCTCGGGGGAAGGCGAAGCGACAACGAAAACGAGCGAACATTAGGAAAAACGCAAAATAGTTCGAGGAGTCCCAACCCCTGAAGAAGATGGGAAACGGATACTGACGGGGCCGAGCTGAAGGGGAATTTTTAAAAGGGCGACCGGGAAGATTTTTTTCGACATCCCCACGCAGACGTTTTTGAAAGGGGGGAATTTTGGATGGGGACAAAAGCTTCCCTTTTCGCAGAGGAAAATCGTTCCTTCGCCCAGGGCCCGGGCTCGATGTCCCCGAAGTGGCGAAAAAAAAGAAGAAAAAGGGGGCCGCAAAGAATTTTAAAAAACCGCAAGGGGAGCAGGGGCTGAAGGGAACCCCTACTGGAGGGGGTCCTCTATCCGCGATCGGGCCTTTCCTCTGTCTAAAAATCGCCGGAATGAGGACGGCGACTTCAAGGCACCGGCAAAAAAAATTCCCCCCGGCAGCACCAACAAAAAACTGTCCCTAAATACGAGCTAACGTCGCCGGGGGCCCGAGAAGGGCGTCCGTGCGTCAGGCCTGGGCGCTTACATCGCGACAGCGGGGGGCTTGGGCCACATGCAGTCAGCTTGTCATTTCGCCGAGCACTGTCCATCGTTAAAGGACCAGGAACGGGAGCCCTTGCCATTAAACGGAAAGGGAGGCCTTTAAAAGGATCCCCCTCCGTTTTTTTCCCCACTGGACGGCAAACACTACGAAAGCGACTTCGAAATGGTTAGGGACCGCTGCCGGGTTGCGCCCGGGGGCAGAATTCGAGGAGACCTGGGAGCCCCTCGCACAAGATGGCGGGAAAAGAAGTCGAAAGGAATTTTTCCCGGAGGTGAGCGAGTCGGTGCCAGGGCAATCTTTGGGGCCTTTTTCCTTCGAACGGGGGCCCTCGAACAGCGTCATGCTCGCAGGCGCCTGTGTCACCTATAAATTTTCCTGGTCGCTCCTCTCTGGCTGGCACCCGGCCCCGTACTGGGGGTTTGTTCTGAAACGTCTTCGAAAGTGCTGGGGCCCCCTTCCCACGGGTCCCGGATCCTACCCTTCAAGCGCTTCCATCACGGGGGAAACCCCTTATCTTGGATCGTACCGACATTGAATGATGAGGAGCCACTGGAAAAACGCCCTTGAGCTCCCCCGCGTACAGAGGTTTAGTTCCTGCAAACTTTCCAAGGGAAGAACCCACGAGAGGACTACATAAACTCCTCCGCTGGCCCTTTTCCCCGGGAGGAAGCGAGGGCAGATCCATTCCGAGCTCCCGGTCCCTCCCCACCGAAAAGTGGAGGGCCCAAAGGGGCCTATACGCCGTAAAGAACGCTCTCCAACCATTGGGGCTGCCAGCTCGCTTCAACGGGCCTCCGCAATGGCGCGTTCGTCAGCCTTTGTACATACCACTGGCACAAAAGGGATGATTCCGGGGTACCTCCAAAGAACGCGGGACTCCTGCAGGGCCCCAACGATTTTTCCCGACAAGGAAATCGGGGCAGAGGGGCCAGGGCTCTTTTCGCCACTCGTATCTTTTAGAAGACCATCGCGCTGGCTTTCTTCGACGACAGAGTCGAGGATGGGGAGAAAACGCTGATGTGGGGGACCCTGCGTTCAAGAAAGGGATTTAAAAGGCCGAGGGGAAAAAGGTTTTAGAGTGACCAACCCACGACCCTGACGGTTCGTCCCATCGCACAAGCGGGTGTTCAAGCTGCTGACGGATCGGAAAAAACACTCCCAGAAACCTACTCGCGGACGAAGCATGAAGAAACCGCCCTCAGGGCTCTAAAAGGTGGCATGACACGCTGAGCGTGCCCACGCCCCATCAAGCAGTTTCGCCGGGCTGTAAAAACGAGGGGGCCCGCGCCAGTACCTCCTCGCGTCGTCAAGCACCACCCCCAGCGAGGTTTTCCCCAAACGGACCCAAGGGGGCCTGCTCGCCCTTTTCCCCCCTGAGTGCGATCAGAGGTGGTCAGGTAATCAAGTTTCCCATCAGTGGTCATAACGAGGGCACTGAAGAACCCGTCAGGGCTCTGAAGGGGGGTCCCAAAGAGGGTGTAAAGGATGAGGGCCAGTCCGTACCTCCTGGCTCGACAAAACCTACCGCAGCGAGGTTTCCAAGCGGCCAAAACCGCCTGCTCGGCCTCCCCCCTCTGAGTCTACGGGGAGTCTGTGCGCGACCTGAAAAATTTTTTTTGATTTTTTTGAAAGGGATCAAACGCACCATTTTAAATAAAAAAAAACGGGCAAAGTCGATATGGCGAAGTACTGAACTTTTATTTTTTTCCCCAGTAAATATGGAACACCCTATTTTGCATAATAAGTTTTAAATTTAAATTTTCCTATTCTTTCATAATAGCTTTTATAAGTTTTGAAAAACTTTTTTTGACAGTACATAATTTACCCCCTATTTGTTGTTGCAAAAAATTGTGTTCAACATATGGATTTGTAAATTTTGTACAAGTGTGGCTAAAATTTCTTATAACTAATATTCCAGTTTTATATTAATAATTTCGCATTTTTCCAGTAAATGATAACCGCAAAGCAACCGCAACCCGGTTGTCAAATCTGATAAAAAAGCAAATACAACCCCAACCGCGGTTGTGAAATTTGACAACCCCAAAAAACAAACCCCAACCCCCGGGGTTTTGAAAAAAGCCACCCCGATCCATCACAAATAAAATAAAAAAATAAAATAAACGAGGACGAATAAAGAAAAAAAAAGCATAATAAAAACTAAAGACAAGGAAATAGATTAGCATCCCACTCATTTCGTGTCTTAAAAAACGCCTATACATTTAAAAGCACTACGGAATATATAAATTTTTCTATTTTTGTTTATTTCCCCACTTATGATTTTTCCCAAGTTTATCACATTAAAACTGTATAAAGTCCTGTCTTTCCCATGTGCTTTTTAACCTACCCAAGTGGAGTGGGGTTTCTATGTTTTTAAGTAAAGACCCAAAAAAATAAGTTCTGATTACCACTGAATCATGCTAATATACTTCCCCATCAAAAACTTACCTGTAATTCTCAGCGTAAGAAGTCCTTTCATTTTTCTGACTTCTGAGGTCGCAATACTTAGTTCATTCTCGCTCAGTGGTTTTGTTTCGTCAAGGAAAAAGGCGTTTTTTATAGGGTACATATTAAATACAATCTCCTGAAACTCATGCCTCCAAAGTTTTTGTTTTTAAAAACATGTCATACTTTATATGAACCCCCAGAAATTTTTTAAAAACTATATATGCTATTTATACAAACGGTTTTTTTTGTTTTTTTAAACAGGGGATTTTTTAGTCCCTTTTTTATTCAAAAGTCCCAAAAATCAAGAATGGATTCCACCAACGTTGGCGATTCTGGCTTTCTGAATAAATTTTCAATCTCCTCTTAAAGGGTGTTTCGGCGAAAACAGTTACTGTTGCCTGGTCTACCACTGATCTTTCGTTCCATCAATATAATCGGCATAAATCGTTATTCTTTTTAACTACCCTCCCAATTTTGCTACATTCTGCATCTCATGATCTTTTCATTGATAATTTCGAATACTAAAATCAATATCTTCCCCGCATGTTCTGTCTGTCTCCCTCACATCTTTACCATAAGTATATCGCTGCTTTGGGTGGGCGAAAATTTGCTATAGATATTCAATCCAATTATTTTTGCAATATTTGGCCAGTTACTCATACAAAATAATCAGTAATAATTACAAATTTATCCCCACACGGCTACATAACTACAAATTTTACCAGGTGATCTCACAGGAAAATATAAACTGAAATTTCCAAAAACTCATGCAGAAAAAATAAAATAAAACCCCGACAATGTGAAAAACGCCCAAAGTTTATTCACCCTCACGTCTAGACCTCAACCTTCCTCACCGAAGCGCCCAAATTTAGCGGCATCGCGTTACTCATGAGCCGTGAATGAGGTCATTATTCAGAAAATCAGACAGCACAAGAGTCACGAGGCCGATCAACCGAAGCAATTATTTAACCAAAGCACGCGCCAACGAGACGGCACTGGGCGACGTCACCAAGGCATCCAAAAGAAATAGTTATTCTTTCAGAGGCAAAAATTCCATTCAATCTTAGGGACTCATGTTAAATTTGCCCCTGTTTACCGGGTATATGGTTAACTGATAAAATACAGCTGAAATTTAGAAGAACTGTTCTATTCCCTTCTCCTGGCATCAAATATCAGTCAGTAAGCAGCAAAGGGGTCAGGATTTTCACCTCATTAAAAAAACAGCCTAGGGGGCGCCTCTCTGGCCTAAACGAACTCAATAATCTCACGTAAACCCCGAGCACATTTTGAGTTCTAGATAAAATTTCCCCGCTGTTTTGAAATAAATGAGTGAAACATATCAGAGATGAGATATTGTTGCCTTGAGTATCATTTTATTCAGACTAATCGGTTTTGCAATAGTGTATAAATGCCGCAAGTGTACTTTGAACGCGCGTCATATACAAAAAAAAAAAAAAAATTGAAATAAAAACTAATATTGAACATTTACCTTTTTTTTATCTAGTATCTAATTTCAAAACATCAAAGACAGTAAAATTAAATTTGCTATATTTTTGTTGTTGTTGACCTGAATCAGTTTAACAAAGGGAATAATGATGATGATATTTGGACTCACGAGTATGAAGTAGCGAGGCTGTAATGTGATGAAATAGAATGAAAGAAAAAAATGTGTGTGTATATATTAAATGGGTTACATTTCCCCTTATGTATGATCAATATCTAACAAGAACAATAATTACGTAACAATGAATTTGCTTTTAGATTTTAGAATTCCAATATGAACTTAATCTATTAGGTTGAATCTGTGAACCGAACATCCAGCTTCCTACAAACAAACACATACACACACACACACACACACACACACACACACACACACACACACACACACACACACACACACACACACACACATACACATCACTCAAACACACATACACACACACACACGCCAGAGCCATAGATAGGGACATATCTAAGGCTCTGACACGCGCACACAAACACACACACACACACACACACACACACACACACACACACCCGTCCACCCAGCAGTGGATGGATACCGGGTGTTAGCCGGGGGTTTGTGACCCGCCTCCCGCCGGGGTGGTGGTTTTGGCCAACACTAAGAACTAAGGATGAATGCTAAATTTGTAGCTATGGAGACGGGGCCATACGAGCGTAGCTCAGGTCCTGTAAAAATACAACTAGATGAATACAACTAGATGAATACACACACACACAGAAGTACTACACATGCGCTACACTCTACTACACACAAAAAAACTCACACCCAAAAATTCACCCACAAAAATACACCCACAAATGAGGAAAAAAAAGGCATAAAGAAAAAATTCAACCACTATTACAACACTAACATAAGACAAGTAATTACAATGAGCGACTATAAATTATGTTACATTATCTACGGGTCGCTTTTTATTCTTTTTCTTGAACCGATGTAATCAATCTGCTTCCCCATTAGGAGTAAGTAATTGGTGTTCTTAATCAATCCAACACGTGTCTGTGAGGGTGGGGAGTGAGGGAGGGGATGACAGGGGAGGGGAAGAGACAAGGGGAAGGGGCAGAGGCGTGAAGGATATGAGGACAGGGAGTGGAAGGGGAAAGGAAGGGGAAGAGACAAGGGGAAGGGGAAGGGACGTGTATGAGGGTAGGGAGGGGATGACAGGGGAATAGACTGGGACAATTTTGAGATAACTTAACACTCACCGGCATTTTTGAGTAAAAGTTGGCAAACACACTTTTCTAGGGGTATTTTTTGTGCTGAATACATTTTTGGTGTTTGCCAAGCTGTATCTCTAACGGTGTCCTTGCAACGCCCATCTACTGCCGTGGGCGAGTTAGGCCTGGTGACAAATTATTCATCAGGTTTATTCTCGTGTGTACGCGTTATTTTTGGTCTAAATGCAATCATTTATATATTAATAGATAGGAAATTTAGTTAGCTACGTCATGATATGAGAAATATGATGTATCTGTAAACAAAAAATATTGCCAAATTTTTCTAGTGAGTAATGTGACAATTTTTCACATATTTTCGAAGTTATACTCACATTTTTGGTAATTTCCTCTATTTCCTCGAATTTCAGAATAAACTGGGATCGAGTAAATTACCTAAGCTGCAAAATGAGACCAAGTAGAGTTTTTTACGTCACATACTAACTCCGCTACGACGGTCAGAAGGAAAACTTTGCTACGCGACTTCAAAGACTGCCCGCACAGAATGAGTGAGGCACATCGATACTTGCTTTATGCCCAGCCTTGAAATATTCTTTCCACAGAAGGCTTGGTGCATTGTCTCTCGGGAAGTCGAGGTGTCAACACAGCGAAAACCTGATGCAATTATAAATGATTTGATTGTTTAGGCACACATAAAAGACATTCATTATTTGATATCAGAACTTTAGGGCAAATAGGTTTTGCTGTGTCACTGATTTGAATCTGTCTCACTTTGCCAACAGTTAAGATATTGGGAAAACTTTGGACGTAATTTTTATATTAAGAACATAAGAACATAAGAAAATAAGGAAGCTACAAGAGGCCGTGAGACCTACACGAGGTAGTTCCTGTTACTTAATACTACCTACATCCACCTTTCATCCCCATCCTTGAATTTATCTAGCGTCATTAGTTTAACTTATATTGCATGTTACATGTCGTTAATTTTGCTGATAAAAACAATTGGGATTTTTAAAAACTATGTTTGTGTTGATTGTGTTTTTTCTGGTTTGTAATATTTTGTTAAGAGAACAGAGGATATCCTGATAACTGTAGTTATTTAAATGTCGAAACTATCAAAATGGAAGCTGTGTGTAGCCTGAAGAGAGATAGATGCATATCGTTTGAAAGTTGCATTATATGTCAAGAATCTAAGCAAGACAAACTGCTAAAGCCAAGGGCACAAGGGTTGCTTACAGTTAAGGAATCTGCACACAGTAGGTCAAAATTAAGCAATCCTAAAATCCGAGATACCACCGAACGTGTTCTTGGTTTAGATGACAAAGATGAACAAAATGTGGTGTGGCATTTGTCCTGTTATGCTTCATTAACAAGCAGGGCACACATATCGAGACTTCAGTCTGTCCAGGAGCCAAGAGCATCAGCTTCTATTGCTTCTTCTGCTGGTCCAAACAGGCCATCATCACTGCTGACAAGCTCATCAGTGGCCATCAATTGGAAAGCTTGCATATTCTGCCAAGATATAGACTTGAAAGTTAAACTGTCATTAGTCACTACAATAAAGATGAGTGACAGGATTTTGGAGGCCTCCAAAAGGTCTCGGAGAAGGCCTCCAAAAAGAGGCTTGGACACCAAGCCTCCTGTGGAAAGAGTATTTCAAGGCTGGGCATAAAGCAAGTATCGATGTGCCTCACTCATTCTGTGCGGGCAGTCTTTAAAGTGGCGTAGCAAAGTTTTCCTTCTGACCGTCGTAGCGGAGTTAGTACGCGACGTATAAAACTCTACTTGGTCTCATTTTGCAGCTTAGGTCATTTCCTCGATCACAGTTTATACTAAAATTCGAGGAAATAGAGGAAATTACCAAAAATGTGAGTATAACTTCGGAAATATGTGAAAAATTGTCACATTACTCGCTAGAAAAATTTGCCAACATTTCTTTTTTACAGATGCATCATTTTTTCTCATATCATGAAGTAGCTGACTAAATTTCTTATCTATTAATACATAAATGATTGTATTTAGACCAAAAATAACGCGTACACACGAGAATAAACCTGATGAATAATTTGTCACCAGGCCTAACTCGCCCACGGCAGTAGATGGGCGTTGCAAGGACACCGTTACAGATACAGCTTGGCAAATACCAAAAAAGGATTCAGCACAAAAAACACCCCTAGAAAAGTGTATTTGCCAACTTTTACTCAAAAATGCCGGTGAATCTTTATACAGTGACATATCTCAGATTTTTTACTAGACTAATAGGGAAGAGACAAGGGGAGGGGCAGCGACGTGAAGGATATGAGGCAGGGCGTGGAAGGGAGGAGGAAAGGAAGGGTTGGAAGGGCGTAGAACAAGGGCGCGACCATTAATTCCTCCTCTGCATCTTCTGCCTTTTAATAATCTTCTTTCTTTTATCTCTTTCTCTCTGCTCAATGGTTATTCTTGTCACCTTTTCCTAGCCTCTCTCTCTCTCTCTCTCTCTCTCTCTTTTCTCTCTCTCCCCTCTCTCTCTCCTTTTCTCCTCTCTCTCTTTTCTTCCCCTCTCGGTGTTTCTGGGTGTAATTTTTCTCTATTCCTGCACTTTATGTATACCAATTTCTCGACAGTAAAGGAAAGGAAGATAAATTCTGCTTACGTGTGTGTGAGTGTTTGTGTGTTTGTGTGTGTGTGTGTGTGTGTGTGTGTGTGTGTGTGTGTGTGTGTGTGTGTGTGTGTGTGTGTGTGTGTGTGTGTGTGTGTGTGTGTTTGTGAACCTTTCTCAACATTAATTCACAGCAGTTGAGTGTGTGTGTGTAAGTGTATGCGTGTGTGTGTTGTGTGTGTGTGTGTTGTGTGTGTGTGTGTGTGTGGTGTGTGTGTGTGTGTGTGTGTTTTGGTGTTTTGTGTGTGTGTGTGTGTGTGTGTGTGTGTGTGTGTTTGTGGAGCTTTCTCAACATTAATTCACAAAAAGTTGTGTGTGGGGTGTGTAAGTGTATGCGTGGGGTGTGGTGTGTGTGGGTGTGTGTGTGTGTGTTGTGTGTGTGTGTGTGTGTGTTGTGTGTGGTGTGTGTGTGCGTGTGTTGCGTGTGTGTGTGGGTGTTTGTGTTTTGTGTGTGTGTTTTGTGTGTGTGTGTGTGTGTGTGTGTGGTGTGTGTGTGTGTGTGTGTGGGGTGTGTGTGTGGGGTTGGGGCGCGCGTGTGGTTAGCGTGCAGTAAACAGGTGTAAATGTTTAGTTATGCATTCCCACACGTCTACAGGAAGGAATATGTATTACAGGAAAAGCACACACACACGCACCCAAAACACACACACACACACACACACCACACACACACACCCCACCCCACACACACACACACACACACACACAAACAGGAAAAGACACACACACACACATACACACACACACACATACACACACCACACACAACACACACACAAACAGGAAAAGACACACACAAATACCACACACACAAAACACACACACCCCACACAAACAGGAAAAGACCCCACACACACACCCCACACACACACACAAAACACACACACACACACACACACACACACACACACACACACACACACACAACACACACAAAACACACCCCACACACACACACAACCCCCCCCTTCCCCACACATAGCATACCTTTTCAATTAACCACACAGCATGAACGCACATTTTGCGTTCGCACAACGACTCCTCCCTTTTACCCATTTGACCTAACCTCACTTGGAAGGTGAAGTCAGGTCAGGTCTTGACCCCACCTGAAGAACTGTCACCCCAGGTGTTGCCACCTGAAGAACCGTCACCCCAGGATATCCCACCTGAAGAACCGTCATCCTGCCAAACTCTGGGGTGACGGATCTTCAGGTGATCCGTGGTAACTTTTGTTATGGTAATGGTAGTAGCAGTGGTGGTATTGTAGCAGTGGTAGCTATGGTAATGGTAGTTATAGTAGTAGTAGTAGTGGTAGAAGTAGTCACAGTCAAGTCACACAGAAACCCTTTTATATTCCTTCCTTCCTTCCATTCTGACCCTTACCTTTCATTTCCCTTGTTATTCTTCCTTCCACTTCACTCTGCACACCTGAAATCTCTCTCTCTCTCTCTCTCTCTCTCTCTCTCTCTCTCTCTCTCTCTCTCTCTCTCTCTCTCTCTCTCTCTCTCTCTCTCTCTCTCTCTCTCTCTCTCTCTCTCTCTCTCTCTCTCTCTCTACTCTCTCTCTCTCTCTCTCTCTCTCTCTCTCTCTCTCTCTCTCTCTCTCTCTCTCTCATCCTTAACATCTCACCCTCACACTGTCATCTCTCACCATCGCTTCTCTGACCTCCTGACATTCCACCTAAGAAAACATTGACCTCTACCCCTTCACTCCCTTCCTGTCCTCAACTTTAACCATACACCCCCCTACCTTACCTATATAAAGGGACGGGGAAAAGGGTTCATAGCGGCCTACCTTGATTATATTACCTGATATAACGGTCATTATTTCTCTAAATGTCATCTAAGCCTTCATCTTTATGGGCTTTTAAGAATGATCGTTGCTATTATGTTTTTATTATTTTTTTCATAGATATTAATGAGAAAAGTGAGAAATCAAGTCTTGCGTCACAGTGGTTAAAGAGGATGGGAGGAGCAGGAAGGGATGGAGGGAGGGAGGGCGGCAGGGAAGGAAGGAGGGAGAAAAGTAGGGAAGGACAGAAGGAGGTAAGGTGACAAAGGTTAAAGGACACACCCACACGCTGGATGCAAAACACAGACCCTTGACTTCGCACTTGTTTTGTTTCTCTCTCTCTCTCTCTAGGTAGGGTATGCAAGGGCAGGACCGTCACTGGACAACACCCTCACGCCCACAACTCGGCACAGCAAGGCCGCCCAGGGTAACACCGAGCATATTACCGCGTCATATAAGTCTTTGTTAGGAACACAAAGGCGGCGACCACGACTGCGAAGAGGCAAGGGAGTGGGAAGGGAGACGAGGACGTGGACGAAAAAAACACAAAAGAAAAGGGGAAAGAAAATTAAAGGCGTGGAAATGTAAACGCAAGAGTTGAAATGGCTAAAAAGAAAAAAAGAAAAAAAGATAGAAACCAAAAAGCCCCCCCAACAAGATAAACACAAAAAAGACTCCCCAAAAAGGACGTGGACAAAAAAAAAAGGGAAAAGGAAACTAAAGGTGTGGAGATGTAAACCTAAGACTTGAAATGGCTAAAAAAGACGTGGACAAAAAACAAGACAAAAGGAAAACGAAAATTTAAGGTGTGGAAACAAACGCAAGAGTTGAAATGGTTAAAAAAAGGGGCTGTAATGGTATAAAGTGTTAGATGCGGGTGTAGGTGTGACAAGAGGGCGTGAAGGGGTGAGGTGAAGGGTTGTGAGTGTGTGGGCTGAAGGGGTGAGGGTGTGTGGGCTGGTCACGGGGCTGCGGGGTCGCCTTTGTGGAGGTGGCCGCCCAGGGTCGTTTGTTACGTCCCCGTCAAGTCTGGACACAACGGGAGCGTAATGAAAAGTGGTGAATGTAACCTGGGAGAATGTTATTAAAGAAGGAGTGGCAGTGTATATATATATATATACATATATATATATATATATATATATATATATTATATATTTATATATATATATATATATATATATATATATATATATATATATATATATATATATATATATATATATATATATATATATATTATATATATATATTATGTATGTATGTATGTATGTATGTATGTATGTATGTTGTGTGTGTGTGTGTGTGTGTGTGTGTGTGTGTGTGTGTGTGTGTGTGTGTGTGTGTGTGTGTGTGTGTGTGTTGTGTTGTGATGTGTGTGTGTGTGTGTGTGTGTGTGTGTGTGTGTGTGTGTGTGTGTGTGTTGTGTGTGTGTGGTGTATTCATCTAGTTGTATTCATCTAGCTGCATTTTACAGGGCCTGAGCTACACAGGTATGGCCCCGTCTCCATATCTACCTTTTTATCATTCATCCTTAGTGTTGGCCGAAACCATCACCCTGGGAGGCGGGTCACAAACTCCCGGCTAACACCCGGTACACATTCACTGATGGGTGGACACTGGACAGGGGCTCGGATTATAAGGAAACAGCCCATCTGTCTCTGCTCCGCCTGGGGATCAAACCCGGGACTGCTCGATTGTGAACCGAGCTTACTAACCACTACACTACATAATACGGAGTACTTTATTTTTAATATTATTTATTTATTTATTTATTTATACTTTATTTTTTATTTTTTTGTATCTTTACGGAGTACCCGTGTGTGTGTGTGTGTGTATTGTTATGAGAGAGAGAGAGAGAGAGAGAGAGAGAGAGAGAGAGAGAGAGAGAGAGAGAGAGAGGGGAGAGAGAGAGAGGAGAGAAGAGAGAGAGAGAGAGAGAGAGAGAGAGAGAAACTAGAATGGAAATCACTTCACAAATTACATACAGACTCTAAATATCATACACACATATTTCCTCTTTTTTTCCTACAGTTTTTCTCCATGTCCATAAAAGACATCCTACATACACCAATAAGTGTCTTCTACCAAAACTAAGAGCGCACTGAACAGATCCTGAGTAGTTACATTTTTCCTTGCATTTCCCTTTCATTCCCTGTTGGCAGAAAGGGTTCAGATGCAGACGGTGGGAACAAATCAAATCAGTAACGCTCCCCACACACACACACACACACACACACACACACACACACACACACACACACACACACACACACACACACACACTCACACACACACATTAGGGTGTATGTGGTGTGTGAGGTCCCAGCCTTGCCCAAAGATCGGTAATAATGAGCTCCAAGCTCGCACTGAGAGGGTGAAATTGGCGATCGCGAGCCAGCTCGCGTGGACAAAGACCATGGGTGAATGACACACACACACACACATCTCTTAACTTTATGAGGTTAGGAAAAAGGCCTTACATCTTAATACGTGACCAGACTTGACCTGTTCTTTAAATGACCTGATCTCTTATCCCCATGGCGCTCTCTCTCTCTTATCTCTCTTATCATTATCCATTAGTCTTCGTCATTCCAGCGAGAGAGAGAGAGAGAGAGAGAGAGAGAGAGAGAGAGAGAGAGAGAGAGAGAGAGAGAGAGAGAGAGAGAGAGAGAGAGAGAGAGAGAGAGAGAGAGAGAGAGAGAGAGAGAGAGAGAGAGAGAGAGAGAGAGAGAGAGAGAGAGAGAGAGAGAGAGAGAGGAGAGAGAGAGAGAGAGGAGAGAGAGAGAGAGAGAGGAGAGAGAGAGAGAGAGAGAGAGAGGAGAGAGAGAGAGAGAGAGAGAGAGAGAGAAGAGAGAGAGAGGAGAGGAGGAGAGAGAGAGGAGAGAGAGAGAGAGAGAGAGAGAGAGAGAGAGAGGAGCCACCTGGTCTTTACGTACCCAAGGGCCACAAGGTCTCAGGTAAGAGTCATTAGTCACCTGTAATTACCGTACCTGTTATGGGTCCCCGGTTGATCATTTCTCTATTCTTTTTTACCTTTTATTTATGGCTGTAGCGGGAGTGTTTCAGTGGCGATGGTTACAGTAGTGGTGGATGACTTGTAGAAATAGTGCTAGTTGTAGTGGTGGTAGTGGTGGTGGTATTAGTACTATAGTGGTAGTAGTAGTAGTAGTAGTAGTGGTGGATGACTTGTAGTAGTAGTAGTAGTAGTAGTAGTAGTAGTAGTAGTGGTGATAGTAGTAGTAGAAGTAGTAGTAGTAGTGGTGGTAGTAGTAGTGGTGAATGACTTGTAGTAATAGTAGTGGCGGTATTATTATTATTATTATTATTATTATTATTATTATTATTAGTAGTAGTAGTAGTAGTAGTAGTAGTAGTAGTAGTTGTAGTAGTAGTAATAGTAGTAGTAGCAGTAGCAGAAGTAGTAGTGGTGGTGGTGGGGTCAAAGTACGAACACACACACACACACACACACACACACACACACACATAAACACACACACACACACACACACACACACAACACAGCTTAAAGCGGCGACACCAAGATCAGTCAGTCCATGCTCAGTGTTTAGCTTGGCGTGTATGTAAGTCTATCTGCAGCACACATAAGCCCCTATCAGCGGTGTGTAGGCAAGGGCATCAGGGCAGTGTGTGGGACCATTACTCACGCGACCACGCCCCCGCAGCGACGATAACCCCTTGTCCTCTTTACTTTATTATCGCTGGCGGTAAATTGTTTTGGGGTTCTTGATAGCCTTTGGTCTTTAACTTTAACCCTTAAGGCACTAACACGCTTCAAGGGGGGACGATGTTAGTGGTAGAGATACACCCAGAGACATACTTACACTCATGTTTATACTTATACTACATACACCGATTGCTACACTTACTACTACTACTACTACTACTACTACTACTACTACTACTGTTGCTGCTTTTATATTTACACAACACACCCACACACACATTAAGACATAACTGATTTTTTTTCTATAATACACACACACACACACACACACACACACACACACACACACACACACACACACACACATACACACACACACACACACACACACACACACACACAAACACACACACACACAAGGGGTACTCCGTAGTGTAGCGGTTTGCACGCTCGGCTCTCAACCGAGATGTCCCGGGTTCAATCTCCGGGCGGAGCGAAGACAGACGGGCGGTCTTCTGAAAACCTGAGCCCGTCCACCCAGCAGTAAATGGGTACCGGATGTTAGCCGGGGGGCTGTGACCCGCCTCCTGGGGTAGTGGCTTCGGCCAACACTAAGCACTAAGGATGAATGATAATATGTAGATATGGAGACAGGGCTATACGAGTGTAGCTAAGCCTATCCAGACGAGCGGACCTGATCGGCGGGCATGCCCGTCGTCGGGCACATTTGACGGGCAAACCATCGAATTGCCCGATCCCCCGTTGAGCGAAATCACCGTGTGGTGCCCGGTGGCTTGAGGAGCTACGCCGCTGCCAGACACAAATTAGCATTAGGGATAAATAGCTTAAGGGTTTGCCTCCCACTTATCACTTCGTTGTAACACATCAGGAACTTTATACACACAGCAACAATTATGCTACACAATACTTCTTCGCAGTAGTACTGGGCACCATGTTTATCGTACCGCATTCGACAACCTACTGGCATCGTCGGACACGCCCGCCCATTCATCGACTCTGCCGTGTGGACAACATTCACGGGCATGCCCGGCAAAATTTGTCCACCGACGGCGCTGCCCGCCGATCAGGCCCGCTCGTCTGGATACCCCTTTAGGCCCTGTAAAATACAACTAAATTAATACACACACACACACACACACACACACACACACACACACACACACACACACACACACTCCGTAGGACAGGGTTTTTACGAGCGAGCGCGAAGCGCTCGCGAGTCCTCACTGGCAGTGGATACGGGATTTTTCTCACATAAGCGGCCAACCCGACCGACCGACCATCACGCTTTTCAGGAGCTTATATCTTTGGAATCCTGCTTCCGATTAACAAGCAGTCTTCACCATCTGATAGCCCCATTCAATCCCTATTTGTCCTTGACATGTTTTGTCTCACGTGAGGGGTCAGCATGGCGCGTGACGCGTGCCGCGTGAGGGGTATCAGACAACGTTATCTTGCTATAGCTGAGAAACGGCTGTACCGACACAGTTGAAATTTGGTGTGTGGTTTGAGACCACACACCTAGCAATGTCACACAGGTCAAACTCCGGATGGCGCCGCACGTGCGCACTGCGCACGTGCGGCGGGTTTCTACTGCTCGCTCGTCCTTAGCCGATTAAGGCGTCTTACTGGTCAGTAGTATAGTGGTAGCACGTTCGGCTCACAACCGAGAAGTCCCGAGTTCGATCCCCGGGCGAAGCGAAGAGAGATGGGCGGTTTTCTCAAAACCTGAGCTCTTGTCCACCCAGCAGTGAATGGGTGCCGGGTGTTAGCCGGTGGTCTGTGACCCGCCTCCCGGGGTGGTGGCTTCCCTCAACACTAAGCACTAAGGATGAATGATAAAATATAGATATGGAGACGGGGCTATACGAGTGTAGCTCAGGCTCTGTAAAATACAACTAGATGAATAAACACACCCACCCACACACATCCACACTCATCCTAGTCACTCACTTATCCATCTGTCACATTATTATTCCCAATCCACATCCAGTCCCTTCCTTAATCCTCGTTAAATCCACGCCTTTAAATCCCACATCGACACCTGAATCCACACTCATACCTCCACTTACCACATTCTCAAGGCCCATCCTCCCTCTCGTCCAGCCCACGATCACACCCACAAGAACAACCTTACTCTAACTATTTATATTTAACTATTCTATTAGCTATTAATTATCAACAAACTCTAATTATTCTAACTATTTCTTACTCTAGCTATTTTACTATACATATAGCTACTCTTACTCCAACTCTAACCTATGCATGCGGTACCTTTGCACACCCACCCACGTACTCGAACCCAACCTGTCGCTTATTACACTCACACCACAACCCACCCTCACCACCCACCCTTACAAGTATTTTTTTCACCTCCTTGCTCTGTACTCACTTTCATACTTTTATTTTCTGCTTTTGGTGAATGATTTTGTTTTCCGTGTATTTTCGATTTCAATTTAATTGTCTTTTTTTCATGTGATATTAATTCAGAGTAAATATTAATGATTTAAGGTTCGTAAACGTAGTCATCCCATCATTGTATTATTATTCTTACTATTTATATTATTATTATTATTATTATTATTATTATTATTACTATTATTATTATTATCATTATTATAACCATCATTCCTTCATATACCTGTCCTCCCATCCCACATACAAGGCAAGACGAACAGGAAACATACATACATACATACAGTTGAATCACACGAGTTACCTGACACAGACTAATTAACACCCACCTCTAATAATTATAATAATTATTAATCCCCCTGCATTCCACCTCCCTCCACACAGTACCTCGGTGGGAAAAAACTCCACTCTAGCATTTATCTCAAGACACTTATACCTGTCCCGAACAAGTAACCACCAGGTGTCATTCCGGCATGAAGGTGTAATGTTGGGTGTCTCTGCATTGCACACCGAATACGAGGGTCCCAATAGATTCAAATTAAATAGAAGGTATTCCCTGTGGTGAGAAGGGAGGGGAGAGGAAAGAAGAGGAGCTGTGATTCAAACAGTAGAATTTAACTTGAGTCGGAGTTGAAAGCAGGGAAAAAAACCAGTTACGTGGAAGGCGGGAAAAAACAAACAAAGGATAGGATTCCAATAAGGAAATTAAATGCTGCCTGTAATTGTATTTTATGAGGAGGTATGATGAGTGTAGGTACATATTCAGGATTTGGGTGGGGAAAGGAAGGGGAAGAACCCTAGGTAATTATTGCAATTTACGTATATTATTTTTGGGAGATCTTTAAAAATGTTCACATTAAAAGAGCTCTGCATAGATGTTTGTAATATGTTGATTTTCTTCGATTTATAGTTGGGCAAATAAACATTTTTTACTTTGACTTTGACTTTGAAGAAAGGAGGAGAAGGGGATTGGGTAGGGAGGGGAAAGGAGGAGGAAAAGAAGGGGAGTTTAGATGTCATTGCTTGTGGTTGTTATGATCTGTTTGGTTACTGTTTGTGAGGATGGGAAGTAGGTGAGAGTTGGAGGATTAGAAGATGAAGATAAAGAAGAAGAAGGAGAAGGAGCAGCAGAAGAAAAAAGAAGAAGAACAACAACAACAAAAATACGGTGATGCTGATGATAAAACTGAGAAAAATGATGATAAAAACAACGAGAGAGAGAGAGAGAGAGAGAGAGAGAGAGAGAGAGAGAGAGAGAGAGAGAGAGAGAGAGAGAGAGAGATGAGAGAGAGAGAGAGAGAGAGAGAGAGAGAGGAGAGAGAGAGAGAGAGAGAGAGGAGGAGATGAGAGAGAGAGGAGAGAGGAGAGAAGAGAGAGAGAGAGAGAGAGAGAGAGAGAGAGAGGAAGAGGAGAGAGAGAGAGAGAGAGAGAGAGAGAGAGAGAGATTGAGAGAGAGACTTAAGATATATCAGGGATAATGAACATAATAAGGAAACGGAAAGAAAAAGACAAGGAAATTGAAAAGATAGAAAAAGAAGAAGAGATAGGCTAAGTGAATGGGAGGGCAGTTTGTAGCCTCCCTTTGCCCCTTAACTTTCCCTTTGCCCCTTAACTTTCCCTTTGCCCCTTAACTTTCCCTTTGCCCCTTAACTTTCCCTTTGCCCCTTAACTTTCCCTTTGCCCCTTAACTTTTCTTAACCTTACAGTTAACAAATGAAGGGAAATAGAGAGAAGATGGAGCAACAATAGATAAAGAAGGAGAGGGAAGAAATGAGAATGGAAGGCAAGGGAAGGGAAGAGAATAGAAGAAAAGAGAAGAGAAGGGAAAAGAAAGAAAGGAATGAGAATAGAAAGAAAGGAATGAAAAGAAAGGGAAAGAAAAGGAAAGGGAAGGGAAAGGTGATATGAAACGAAGATAAGAAAAGTAAAAAGAGGGAAGGAATGGAAGGAATGAGAAGGGAAGAAAAGGAAAGGAAAGGAAAAAGAAGGGGAG
>JACEEZ010004965.1:0-45000 GCA_016584305.1 Chionoecetes opilio
TTTACTCGAGACTAATTTCCCCAAAGGGAAAAATCATAATAATACTCCCCCCGCCGGACATTCACTTAAAAATATGGCCGGTTGGCTCAAGGATAAAAGGGGGCAAGCTCACCCGTCACTGTGCAGTTTGAGTAGTAGTTTTAACTTTCTTAGCCATTTGACCACCTACTCTTTTCCTTATTGATACGTGCTACATCCCACAGGAACGGAAAAGTATAAGGATTTTGAAACATTTCTTAAAAATTTGAATGTGACCAAAACTTATGGAGTTAGAGCGAGTTTGAAGCAAAATAAGCAAGAAATAATGTTTATACACTCTTTTACTTTCCTTTATTATCTTAATATTAGTGTAGTCTTACTGTATTTTTTTTATACTCATGATATGCAGAAATGTATTATGAACACGATGGTAACCTCGCATTCATAACTATTATCTGGTAGCTTGGTTATATCGGGTAGGAGTACAACATTTCAATGCACTGAAAACCTAAAAGTCCGCCTACTCTTGTGATAGTTAGTCATGACTTTATTTTTTACCTATTGAGTTATGAAGGGCGGTGTTGTTGATCAATCACTGCCTGATTTACTGATGCAAACAAATAGCCCTATCTTGTGTAAGATGAGTAAAGCCAAGAAATATGAATATTTTTCTGAGGCAACGCAAGGTTTTGGGTTGCGGCGAGGCAAGTACCACCACCATCGCCACCCTGCCCGAGGCTATCAGCCAATCAGCGACGTCGTTACATACTCGCCTAGGCATCGAGCCGCTCCCAGGAATCCAACTTAAGTGAATAGACTATAGTTTTGGGTAAGTCCACAATGTGCAAATATCACTGTTAATAAATGTCAGGTTAAGGTGTAGCAAGTGTACGTGTACCGTAGACGGTAGCTAGCAAGCTCAACTGTCAGCGCAAGTACCTGTGAAAATTACATTAAAAAATTGAGAACTTAAAATTTCAAGTAATGAATTGTAAATTTTAAATCATCAAGGAATCGTTAAAAACCCTGAATGATTTCAAGTAATGACGAAGGCTCGTCTGACTGTAGAGCTGCGTGTGTTTGCATCGTGGGGCGGGCAAATCCAAGTTTGCCATAAATCATACATAAATGATAATAAATCAATCCTATCGTAGAAAATATTTTTACATCAGCGAGGGGTAAAAATTGACTGGCAGAAAAATTAAATGAAGTTTACACATTTGAATGAACTTCAGAAAACATGGTGATGTATAACAAGTAGAGTGATGAGCACTCTGTACTGAACTTGTAGAATCATGTGCTAAAGAAGCATGATTAAACCCTTAAAGTAGGATTGTGCGTGAGGACAAGGGAAAATGTCACTCAAGGCGAATAAAAATTTAGATTGGTGTTCTCCACGGGAGTGATAAAGTAAACTGTACACCAAAATTTAAGTTTCCACGGGAGTGGAGTAGGAAAAGCTTTCTAGTTTGGGGATAAATCGTATCAAGGGGAAAAGCACAGATAGCTGGGAAAGCATTTCGAGCTGTAAATGATATGGGGGGCAAAATTGGTATGACTAGGATAATACCCTTAATCCTCATTAGGGCAAAATTTTATATGCAACAGCTGAAAATTTTTAATTGACTTTACTCACTCTCCTCTTCTAAACCTCTTGTTCTTTTCCTCACCGAAACTTTGTTGTCTGTGAGCACTGCAGCAAGACCTTTTTTTGTCCCTCTTACTGTCTCTATTCTCATTTTAAATCCAAAGCTGGCTGTTGGCGATATGTGCGCAATGACATCACTTGCTCTCGTGCCCACAGCCTTGAATCTTCCGAATTTTTTTACCATCGGCTTCGACTTCAATGTCACTCTCTTACTAAATGTATTGTGCTGTATGTCTCTCACCTAACTCCTCTGACTATGTAAAATTCTTCGACTATTTAACATCAAAAGTGGAGCACATCTCTCTCATTTTCCTTTAGCTGAAATTTCAATTCTTGGGGACTTCAATGTTCCCACCAGCTTTGGCTATCATCTTTTTCACTGACCAACCTGGTGAACAAAGCCTACAACTTTTCTATCCTCCAAGACCTAGAGCAGCTGGTGCAGCACCCTACCCGTATTATGACCGCCCTTGGAGACACGCCCAATTTTTAAATCTTTTCCTAACTACTAACTGTTCTGCTTACTCTGTGAAACTATTCTCTCCGTTGGGTTCCTCCTATCACAATCTATTTCTGTAACCTGTCCATCGCTCGGTACCGTCTCGGGACCCCCCTAGCGGAGGTGCTTCTGGCACTTCAACTCAGTAAGTGGGAAGACCTAAGGCAGTACTACTCGGATTTCCATGGAATGATTACTCCCTCCATGTCAAAGACCCATCTCTTTGTGCAGAGCGCATAACTGAGGTCATAGTCTGTGGCATGGAGGCGTACATTCCACACACTTTCTCTAATCCTAAAGCCCGTCAACTTTGTCAACTATCAACAACGATAGAAAGGTGGCTCACAAACGGTACCGTAAGCATCCACTCATGCCCTATATATTTCTGCCCGTAATCATGCCAAATCTGTACTTCAACTTACCAAAAACTCTTTCATTCATAGAAAATGTCAAAATCTTTCTGAATCAAATTCCGCTCGTGACTTCTGGCATCTAGCTAATAACATCTCTAACAATTTTCTTCATCATTTTTCCCTCCTATGCTTCACCCAGATGGCTCCACAGCTGTCTCATCTACTTCTAAAGCTGAACTTTTCGCTCAAACCTTTGCTAAAATTCCACTCTGGTTGATGAAGGGTGTTCCTCCTTCTCCTCACCCTCTGACTATATTATGCCTGTCATTAAGATCCTTCGGAATGATGTTTTCTTTGCCCTTTCTGGGCCTGAGATATGGGAAAGGGCTTACGTCCTGACGGAGTCCTTCCTATTGTTCCCAAAAACTGTGCTTCTGTGCTTGCGCCTTGCCTGGTCAAACGTTTCCGTCTTTGTCTATCTACTTCCACCTTTCCTTCTTGCTGGAAGTTTGCTCACATTCCACCTTTCCTTCTTGCTGGAAGTTTGCTCACATCCAACCTGTTCCTAAGAAGGGTGACCGTTCTAATCCTTCAAACTACCGTCCTATAGCTTTGCCCTTCCTGCCTTTCTAAAGTTTTTGAATCTATACTTGATAAAAAAGTTTCCCTTAAGCATCTATCTCTCACAATCTTCTATCTGATCGTCATTACGGTTTTCCGTAAAGGGCGATCTACTGGCGATCTTCTAGCTTTCCTAACTGAATCTTGGTCATCCTCCTTTAGGGGTTTCGGTGAAACTTTTGCTGTTGCCCTTGACATATCAAAAGCTTTTGATAGAGTCTGGCACAAATCTTTAATTTTCAATCTACCCTCATTCGGTTCCTATACTTATCTCTGTACCTTCATCTTAAGTTTCCATTCAAACCGTTCTATTGCAACTACTGTAGACGGACATTGTTCTTCTCCTAAATCTATCAATAGTGGTGTTCCCCAGGGTTCTGTCTTATCACCCACTCTCTTTCTGTTATTCATTAATGATCTTCTTAGTCTAACTCAAAGCCCTATCCACTAGGGTACGCCGTATGACAAAAATTCTTTTTCTCAACTTTGGCATACCAATTTCCTATGTAAAATGGAATTCTAAGACGATTTTATCTGAATCTATTTTTGCATTTGAGCAATTCTAACTCTGCAAAATCGCACTTTTATATAGCACTCTTATCGAAGAATGCATAAATGAGTACGCAGTGTCCGGTTGGTCCTGTGTATTGCATCATGCACCAATATGAGTTCCAAATGACTAGCGTGGTAAGCTCTTTCTGATCAGTTGGTTAATCAGGCACTACATCACGGGGTCACAGCCTCTACGTTGGCCTAGAACGTGTCCATCATGTCCTTCTTAGACCTGAAGCAGGGCATGGTTCCCGGTGGTGGCCCGAGCCCGGATGAGCCCGCCTCTGGCCAGCTGCCCACCACTGCTGCCGCAGCCTCTGTCACCTGCTTCCGACTCTTTCCCGGGGATCTGAGTGGGGGATAGAGAAACTCCGGGAACCTCGTACGGCTTGCCCCGGATCTCCTGGATCTGATCCCCAGAGAGTGAACAGGTGAATGCCGGCTCGTGCACCGGCCAGGCTGCCACTGATCAGTGTCTGCAAGCTGGTGTCTGACAATTCAGTTAGGGTTGATGCGAGGTCTTACACTGGTGTTTCCCCCTACTCCTCGCCAGCCCTCAGCTTCCCAAAATCTGGGTCACGGCGAACCTGCGGTCATCCTCACTCTGACTCGCCCTCAGCGAGAGGAGGACACTTCTGAGTGTGCGAACCATGCTCCCGTCCGCACGTAGAAGGTCAAAAGATGTTTGGACCTTCTTGGGCTGCGACCTCATCACTCTGAGCTGCGTGAGGATGTGCTTGGGGCCGTCCTCTAGTCTGTGGTGAACCTTGATGTCGTAGTAGAGTTTGAAGTACACCTGCAAGCAAATACTGACTAGGATTTCCAGGGTGTTCAGTCTTTGCCAGTCAGTCCATGCTTTCTGGGCCACATTTACACGAGCGACTGGGCTGTGGGGACCCATCTGGTGGGGGGAACCCTGCCACACTTGAAACTCCTGCAGCTCGGGAAGGGAGAACGCCCCGCTGCACAGCCTGGACCAGTGGTGGAGACCTGCTGGTCAGTGGACATGTTGACCAGGATATACTCCGGTATCTCCGTGAGATCTTCACCGCCTGGCACATCCTCTGAACTCTGCGTTGTACTGCCATCTCATTACGCTAAACTGCAGACTGCACACTGGCCCCGTGAACAGCACTGCAGACTGCAACTCGACCCGTGTCAGATGAGGTAGGCCCGTCGATGCTGGTGATAAGGTGGCGCAGAGGCAACTCGTTTGTGTGCAACACGCATATACTCCAGAAGAAGCTTGCGTCCCAGCATCTTCTCCAAATGGGCGTGAGTACCACCCTTTTCCCCCCCGTGTTGGCCCTAGTTGAGTCACCTTGCAGTACGATCAGTGGGGTCGGTGGAGTCGTATGGCACCATCATATCATAGAGAGCCTGAGCCACCTTTAACGCAGGCTTCTCAATGGCCAAACCCGGGTCCTCTGGTTAAAAGTGCCAAGGTACCTTCCAATGGCTCCTCCTGTTCACTGACACATTGCTCCTCCCCCGTCAACCTTGAGTGCAGTTTCCCATAGCTGTCGGGTACCATCGCCCTGGTCTTGTCCTTCCTCCATCGTAACCCCAAACCAACTATTTTGGGGACCCTGGTTAGGTAACGCCGTATAACAAAATTCTTTTTCCAATTTTGGCATGCCAATTTTCGTATGTAAATGAAATTCTAAGACGATTTTACCTAAGTCCATTTTTGCATTTGAGCAATTCTTACTATGCAAAATCGCACTTTAATCTATGTTTTGCATATAAATATATAAGTCCATTTTTGCAAAGCAAGAAGTGCTCAAACCAAAAAGTTGAAGCGAACAAACCACCCTTAAAATTCAATTGTACATAAGAAAACACCCTGCCAAATTCGAAATAATCTATATTTCACTTTTCATTGGACCTACGGCATACCCTACTATCGACTCCTACGCTAATGATTCTACCCTGCATTTTTCAACGTCGTTTATCACACGTCCAACTCAAAAGGAACTAAGTGATTCACGGAGAGATGCCACCCCAGCGCCTAACTTCTGATCTTCTATAATTTCTGATTGGGGGAAAACAAACCTTGTTCTGTTCAATGCCTCAAAAACCCAATTTCTTCACCTATCTACTCGACAAAACCTTCCAGATAACTATCCCCTCTTCGTCAATGACACTCAACTGTCTCCTTCTTCTACAATGAACATTCTAGGACTATCCTTTACTACAAATCTGAACTGGAAATCTCACATCTCATCTCTTGCTAAAACAGCTTCTAAGAAGTTAGGTGTCCTGTGGCGTCTGCGTCCTTTTTTTTCTCCCTCCCAATTGCTTGCTCTCTACAGGGGCCTTATCCGCCCATGTATGGAGTATGTCTCACATGTTTGGGGAGGATCCACTCATACAGCTCTCCTAAGGGGAGGCGGTAGCGGAGCAGTTAGAGTCTCCGACTGGCGTTCTCGGTGACCCGAGTTCGATCCCCGAAGAAACTCAAAACCTTTCTGCACCGTCGAGTGGCCTAAGAACACCCACATGCCCTGCCTATCAACTCGACCTTCGACTGCGAGTGCATCGCACTCGGGGCGATGCATGGCCATGCAACACAGGGGGGCGGCATGAGCCTCACAGGCGTCACAATAAGAAACCTGCCTGCGCCACCAACGGGCGAGGACCAACCATCACAACCCTCAAGTGAACCTCCAGAGCCTACCATCCGAGCCCTGGGTCCCCACTGCCTACAGGCGCTATAGGCACAAGTGTAAAAAAAAAAAAACAGGGTTGAATCAAAAGCTTTGCGTCCCATCAACTCCCCTCCTCTGACTGACTGTCTTCAATCTTTAAATCACCGCCGCAATGTTGCTTCTCTTGCTCTCTTCTAACGTTATTTTCATGCTCACTGCTCTTCTGAATTTGCTGACTGCATGCCTTTTCCCCTCCCGCGGCCTCGCTGCACAAGACTTTCTACTCATTCTCATCCATATTCTGTCCATCTTCCTAATGCAAGAGTTAATCAGTATCTTTACTCTTTCATCCCTTTCACGTAAAATCTGGAACTCTTTCCCGTTTCTATTTTTCCACTTTCCTATGACTTACATCTTTTCAAAAGAAGAGTAACAAGACACCTCCCGAACTAAATTGGCTCACCCCTCTTTTTTATTTTATTATCCTACTGTCTTCTTTATAGGGACTGGCAACTAAGCGGGCTTTGTGTTACTAATTTTATTGTGCCCTTGGCCAGTCCCTTTTGATATAAAAAAAATAAAAAAATAAAATGGATAAAAAAAAAACTGGGCACAGTTTGACATGATATTTACCGTATCTGCCATGAAAGGAGACACAGTGTCTGATACATGCATGGAATTCTCAGAGAATAGCAAAGATGTTGATGGGAAAGTTATATTGAACAGAGAACCATGTAAAATTATAGATAGGGTATAAATGTTCAAATATGTTGATAGTGTCATACGGTAGCAAAGGAAATGCTTGATCAATCCTTACTGAGAGGAAGAACATTTCAGCTGTAAGTAATAAAATTATATTCGTCAATGGATAAACTATGGTAAGAGAGATAAGTTTATCTGTGATCAAACAATGTTTTCTGAGGTCTGTATTAAGACAAAAAGTCATTCGTAATTTCTCTGCGAGTTTAAATTTGTTAGTAAGTAATACTAAATGGTTAGTTAGTTGTACATAGGTAATACATGTGAGCATCATGTGGGAGAATAGTTCTAGAGGAAATGCTTGTCATGCATATAGTACCTAGATTAGTATGTTAGTAATTACATAATCACATCATTCAAATAGTGATTGTGGTACAACAAAAAAGACTAATTAATTCATTCCTGTAGTGAATGTAACATGAATGAATGCATCACGTATGCATTTAATACATGGGTTAGTATTAATACAATGGGTTAGTATTTCATGCAAGTAAATAATGCATTTCAACAATAAGTGCGTAATAATTCCTTCATTGAGAAGAATGAAGGGTCTGCAATGCACTGTGGTGCAACTTTAACAGTTACATAATAGTATTCTAATGTGAAGAGATATACATAGGTTATCTAGGTTCTGCTATCCATTAGAGTTTCTATCGTGCAAGAGTTACAAGGTAAACATGGAAACTATATCAGTTTTTAGTAGTAGTTGGTCAGAACAATATGTAGCTAAACCAAAAAAAAAATTCGGACAACTCCAATGTTAAGTATTTTCAAGAATGTAAATAACATTGGCTTAGTGTGTTGTGTAGACCTTTTCCTAAAAAGAGAACAACACACATTAAAATTAAGAATACATGGTAATTGTGAAATAATCAGGTGAACTGATATAAAATGTAATGAAATGGAATGATATAAAATGGAATGACACTACTGTTTCTGCGTGTGTGACCGCAATTTGTGACGGTAATCATTTGTAGCAGTGTTTGTGTCATCACTAACTACAGGTGTGTCCTGTGTTTTTGTATTTGGGCATGGCAATTCTTCACCTGTATCTAATCCTCTAGCTACTCGTTTAACCTGGTCAATATGGACTGTCTCTGCATGGTATTTATAAATATGCTGGATAGTTATTTTGTTGTCCATGTTAAATGGCAATGACCCTGAAAGGGTCCTTCAAATGTAGAATCTAACTTTGACGTTAATTGCTGTACCTGAAAGTATACTACGTCAGCTATAGCAATTGGCTTTTCTGCTGTGTATGGGCGTTGATATTTAATCATGTCCTCTCTGGACAAATCAATAGCGTCTGTTACATGCTTGTGTATTTTCTGAAAATCAGCCACTCTAACTGTTACGTAATCATCAAAATTATATATTGGCTGTGTACTCTGCTCTAGTCTTTTGTCTTGCCCAAATACAATGAAATGTTGTGTTTCACATGTAGACTTGTGTAAGGAAGAGTTTAGTGTGGCAGATACTTGTGGCATCCATTCATCCCAGTGTGAACTGTATGGTTGAGCTAATGATTCAGGAGTAGGATAATCTTCCTATTTTGTCTTTCTACCGGTTGCTGCTAGGGTGATAGCTAGTTATGTTACATTTGTTTATGTTGAATAGTTTGCAAATTTCAGTGAGAATTTGATTGTTAAACTCGGTACCATTGTCCGAGAGCAACGTGGATGGTGTATTGAATTTAAAAAAAACTTCATCCGTAAGTGCTTTAGCAACTGTTAGAGCCGTTTTGTCCTTCAATGGGACCAAAACTGAAAACCTAAAAAAATGATCAATGGCTACTAACAAGTGTTGCGAACCAGATTCTATTAGTGGGAGTCTTAGCAAGTCAATGGCTATTGTCTCCCAAGATCCTTTAGGTGTAGGATAAGGTAGCATAGGGGCAGGTTTACCAACTGAACCCTTTGTTTCTGCGCATGACTGACATTTATCTATATGAGCAAAAATATCATTGCGCATGAATGGCCAAAAGTATTTTTAACGTGCTTGGTGCAAACATCTATCTTTCCCTGGGTGACCTGCAAGGCTAGAATCATGTAAAAGGGAAATAAATCATGGTATAAGTGTAGAAGTACTATCAGCTGTGTAACCTGGCGTTTAGATTCCTGTCCTGTCGTGAGATATGTATCTCGCACCAAAAGGTTGTATTGTAGCCTAAACTCAGTAAGAGGGACAGGTAATTTTGGCAATTGTGTATCATCACCTGACTCCAAGTAGTAAATGATGGGAGCACAGAAGGAATCATTTCGCTGTTCCTCTTCAATGTTGGAAACAGCGATTTAGTTGTCATGTTTTAATGGTTCAGGTGTTGCTGTTACAAGTGCAATATTTCGTGATAATGAATCAGCAACGAAATTTGCTTTGCCTGGCAGATACTCAAATTTTGGGTGGAAGTCTAGTATCGTCAGGCGCCAACGTGCTAATTTGCCTGACAGTTCCTTTGAATTGAATAATTCTATTACAGGTGCATGGTCTGTTTTTAACAAGAATGTTGTACCCATAAATTACAGATTTGAAATGCTTTAAAGACCATACGAAAGCCAGAGCTTCTTATGGGTTTGGGTTTAGTAGTTACGCTCTGCGAGATTAAGAGTTCTGCTGGCATAAGCTAATGCACGCCATTTACCTCTATCATCCTTCTGCATCAGAATAGCACTAAGGCCTAAATCTGATGCATCAGTGAAGAGTGTAAACTGACGTGTATAATATGAGTAAGCAAGGACTGGGGCATCACACAACAATGCCTTTAATTTAGAAAATGCTTGCTCTTGTGGATCTTCCCATGAAAATTGTTAAGCCCCACGCCGCGCAGTCCCCTGAAGGGAGGGGGGGGGGGGAAATGGCGTGCGCGGGGGCTCAACGGGGGGTGTTGATATAGCTCCTGTTTTAGCGGCCCCCCAACCCGCTACGGTTCTATTCGATCGGTCGCTGGTCGTGGCATGACAATTAACCCCGGCACCCCTACCTGAAGGTGCCGAGTTGGGCATAACTCCTCGGTACCGATGAGGTACACGGGCGGTGCCCGTAACGTCGGAGCTACGGGGAAGTTACCTCCCCGGGCTGGTAAACGTCCCGGCATTGCCGTAGGGGGCGACCCTCCCTTTCCCCCCCAAGGTCCCTGACTTGCATACAGTTACCCCGGGGGCATTCTTAATCGCCCACCCCTATCATGCACTGTCAATCATGTGAATATATCACCATCTGCTGCGTAGCCTCCAGGAAAACCGGTATGTGGTACTCAAGAGGTCCTAAGGCCCGGCTGGGCAAGTCTCGCCCTGCTCCGGGACCTTGGGAGGGCCTCAGGCGAGGAACGCCAGGACGCAGGCTGGAAACGGGTTAGTCGTATTCCGTAGAGTTTTCCTTGTGTGCGTATTCACACCATGGGTCGGCAACCTTAGGCACGCGGGCCAGACTTGGCACGCAAAGTGTCTCCTACACTAGTCTCCGTAGGCACTGAGTCGCGCGAGGTTACTCGCTGCAGTTATACCTGCAGTAATACACTATTATTGTCGCGACACCATGTGCACATGTGATTACGCTCGCGGGGTATTAAGGTGGTAACACGTGTTGGTAGCGGCGGTGAGGAGCGGCGACATCCTCCCCCGACCATTGCTTGAGATACCCTGCCCCAGGATCTCCCTCCTACCCCTCTGTTTTGGGGAGAGGCAAGGCGTGGTGTGGGCTTGGGGTTACAGACCACTGAACAGTGAGGTCATGTTCTCGAGCTTCTTGTCCTCGCCTCCACCCTGATAAGGATCTGAGACGTCCCCAAGACCTCCTTCGCTTCCCCTCTATCCACTACCTTCCTTAGTTCTTTTCCCTTATCCCCATTTATCCTTCCTTCCTTCCTATTCCTCATTCTTCCACGTCTCAGCCCTCACAAAAATTCTACATCTTTCTTTAAGAGATGTGATAGTGGCCTTGCAATTTTTATTTCTTTTTTTTTTTTTTACATCACAAGGAACTGGCCAAGGGCACAACAAAAATGAGTAACTCAAAGCCCGCTTAGTTGCCAGTCCCTATAAAGAAGACAGTAAGAGAATAAAATAAAAACAGAAGGGTAGGCCAATCTAGTTCCGGAGGTGTCTTGTTACTCTTCTTTTGAAAAGATTTAAGTCATAGTAAAGTGGAAAAATTGAAACACGAAGAGAGTTTCATAGTTTACCAGTGAAAGGGATGAAAGAGTAAAGGTACTGATTAACTCTTGCATTAGGAAAATGGACAGAATAGGGATGAGAATGAGTAGAAAGTCTTGTGCAGCGAGGCCGCGGGAGTGGGGGAGGCATGCAGTTAGCAAGTTCAGAAGAGCAGTGAGCATGAAAATAAAGCCGCGGTCACATGAGCAATTTTTGCGTCAATATTCAGGCTGCAATTATTCAGCAAAGGCAACACCTTGTCGTGTTTTAGTCACACGGATTTTCAGAGGTAGCAATAATTTGAATGGCAATTTTGCTTCTCAAGATGTATCTGAAGAAGCATCTTTGGAAAAAATAGGGAGAAAAAAGGGAAAAACTGGTTCACAAATGGGTGGTGAATGATTTTAAATTTATTCTTGTGTATGGCAAGTGCGTCAAGACGTAAAATAGTCAACAGTCCACACAAAGTGATCATTAATAAGTTGGTATCCCTATAATTTTTAGTTATTATAGACCGTCAACAAAAAAATGTTTTTTCCAGCCATAACTCATTTTAAATTTTTCTTGGTGTTTTTGTATCCTTCAATCGCTTAAAAACACGTACAAGAGTGTACAGGGCTTCACAATTCGTCTTTTAATCGGTTCTTGTTTTCTATGTAGCTATTTATTTTCAGCTTCTGTAAAATTTTTAATTAGAGCGTGCATTAAAAATAAATGTCAAATAATATGTGTTTGGGGTGGGAAAATTGCAGCAATTTTTCTTGCGGCAACTTCGACAAAGACCGACACGTCCGACATCATAAATTGTCATTGAACTCGCAATTATATCCGAGTTTGGGGGCCGCAATTGCGTTGCGGGTGTAATATTGCCCGAAAAATTGTCCGTGTGACCGCGCCTTAACGGGAGAAGAGGGGCAAGAGAAGCAACATTGCGGCGATGATTTAAAGATTGAAGACAGTCCCGTCAGAGGAGAGGAGTTGTGAGAAGAAAAACTTTTGACTCAAACCTGTTTAGGAGAGCTGTAGGAGTGGATCCTCCCCAAACATGTGAGACATACTCCATACATGGCGGATAAGCCCCCGTAGAGAGCAAGCATTGGGAGGGAGAAAAAAAGGACGCAGACGCCACAGGACAACCTAACTTCTAGAAGCTGTTTTAGCAAGAGATGAGTGTGAGATTTCCAGTTTAGATTTTAGTAAAGGACATNAGAAAAAAATGTGCAGATTCAGGAACCGTGTTTAAAAAATGTAATGCATAAAAAGTAGCCGAGCAATGAGGATTTTGGGGCCCCAAATAAGTGGGAAAAAATGTTTATGCACTATTTTATTTAAACCCTTTTTTTTCGTATATTTGCTGACATCTATAATATATAAGGGGAAAGTTTTGTGTGTGTGTGTGTGTTGTGTGTGTTTGTGTGTTTTCTTCTGTCTGTCTGTCTTTTCTGTCTGTCCGCGATAGGTCCCGCCCCCTGTGGGGGAATCCCATCATATGTCACTTTTTTGGAAAAATCAGGTTGACCGGGGGAAGGGTTTTTAAACCCCACTTATAAATAAATCCGATCTTTTTTTTTTTTTTTTTTTTTTGGGCAGCCTTTTTAGCGAGAACTGTAAAAGAAAAAAAAGGGGGTTGCGAAATTGAGGAAACCTTGATGTGGGGTGATGGGTATAGGTGAGTAAATTTTGGATGGGGGGTGTTTGGGAAAGGGGTTTGGGGTGTTTGGTGATGAAGGGGTTTGGGGGCGATGGGTGAGGGGTGGGGGGAATGGGTTTTGGGGGGTGATGGGAAATTGGGTGAGTAAAGGGGGTGTGGGGTGATGGGTAATGGGTGAGGAAGGGGTGTGTGGTGAGGGGGAAAGGGGGAGTGAAGGGGTGGGGGTGAGGGGTAATGGGTGATAAAGGGGTTTGGGGGAATACTACATTTCAGGAAAGTTAGAAGGGGCTATTTTGGAGAGTCTTTTTGGGTTTGGCCGAGGGGGGGGGGGGTAATGGGCCCTATCTGGAGAGTCGGGTTTTTTGGGTTTGGGCCGAAGGCCATCCCCCCTCATCATCCCACTCTCTCCACAAATAAACCGTGGCATCTTCAACTGCATGCATCAGACGGGCCCCTTGTTTTTTTGGGTTTTACAAAGATCTATAAACAGCACACAGAGAGCGGGGCACTGTTGACATCTCGTACTTCCCAAATTTTTTCCTCGTTTTTTGGCACTAACCGGGTTTCGGTTTCCCCGAAAAAATGAGAAATCTCCCCCAGTAAATTACATCCTCACGAAATTTTGGGGATGTTTTTATCCCCCAAATTTCGTATTTTTAAATTTACCCCACCCAACTTTAAAGAATGCCTTAAACTTGAGTTTCCCTTCATCTTGCCCAAAACCCGAGAGATTTGATGGGGTTAGCCCAGACGTTTCACAAACGCACCCCCTCGAACGCTATTGACCCTTTTCTGCATTAATGCAAATATCATAGGCTTTGCTACCTCGGGCCAAGAGTTTGATGAAACTAAACTTTTCAATGGTGTTTTTTCACTCTAAAGGGGGTTTGTCTGTGCAGTGCAACTCTTTTGATTGACGGATCTGTTGGCATTCTCTCTTGACCTCATTTGAAATCTGCCCAAGACAGCTGGTAATGCTTTTTTCTTTTCGGAGGGACCGGGAAATTTTTTTGGGAAAGCTCTCAAGATACTCCCAACATAAGGAAAGGCAAGGTGTAGTGGTGACGAGTCGATTGAAGCATTTAAATCTCTGCTGAGTCCTCCCAAAACCACCGTTCCCTTTAGTTTTTGTTTTTCCTGTTTCGATTGCCTGATCTTTTGGGAAAATTCGTGAAGGGTACTTTGATTTTGCAAAAAAAAAAGCCCACCGGACATCAATGCATTCCTGTTTCGGCTAAATTATCTTCCCGCTTCCCATTTGGGTAAAAGTTTGGACGGGCATCAGTCGAGCGAAATTTTTAGAAGATCCCGTCAAAAGGAAATACTTTCAGGTTCCCAAGGAAGAAAGAAACTCGGGCCCCAAAGTCCCCGACGGAAAGACTGACGAAATTAGAAGGCTTTTCCATTTTTGATCGGGAAATGCTAAAAGGAATTTTCTGCAAACTCTCCAATTTTTTTTCATCCTCCTCCAGGGGCTTCACATTTCCAGCGTCCCCCATGATCTGACTATTCTTATCTTAAAGCCCAATGGGGGTTACGTAAAAGCTTGTCCTTAAAAGCTTGCACCGGACCCAAAACGGGGCCTTTTAAAAGAGGGGAAAATATGACATCAAACCCCATCACCCATAATTGCAAACCCTGTTTTGGGATGTGGTTTCGATCCTCTTTTTTTTGCTTTGCCACTGAAGATCCCACGAAGGGCTGCTAAATTTGAAATGCACCACTTTCAAGGGCACATTTTCCCAAAGGCCACTGCCATCTACTTTTTCCCCCGAGCCATGAAAAAGCAGCAAAGGGCAATAGGGGAGAGCTCCTGCCTTAGGACCCAAATTTGGGGGCCCCCCCCCAACTGATGCGGGAATTTTCAAAGCACGTGAATATAGGTCCGGGTCCAGTGTTATCAAAGTTTTTCTTGTGGACCAAATGACAGTGGCAGGATTCCCTGGCTAAACCCAAGAACGGGGGTAAAGAGTCCCCTAGTCCGTGGGTTGGTCTTGAATTTTTGGGGCGTTTACCTCTACATTCGTGGTGTTGGGGTGTCGGATGACTGGGATAACAGCAGAGATTTTTGGGAGCACCCAAATTGGCATCACCTCTTTCTTGACCAATTTCCCGGGTTTGGGTTTTCTTGTTTTTTGACTGATAGTCTTTTAAACGTCACTGGGGTGCTCCCCATGGGGGGACTCTTTCCCCATTCCTTTGCATGTCACTGGGGGTTTTTGTTTGTTTTTTTCGCTGAAATCAGTTTTTTAGTGAAACCAAAAATCAAAAACCGTGCCATCATCAGTTCCCCAAAGGGAGTTTGGGAAGTGCCGGGTTTGAGTGAAATCCTTTTCTCAAATATTTTTCCTCTTTCCCATTTTTATAGACCGATATCCCAATGGGGTGGTTTTTTATTCTGGTTCTTGCACCCCCTTTACGTCAAGGGCCCAAAGGGTTTTTTTGGGGAGAGGCTTTTCTGGTTTTTTCCAAATGGTCGGTTCATGAAATCTCCACTTTTTTCTTGCTGGGGAAAATGACAAAACCCCTGTGCCATGAAGGTTCCCTTTCCCCGCGGTGTGTCCCTTTCCCGGAGGTCATTTTTCGAAACGCAAACCCTGTGTTCAAAGGGCCCTTTTTTGACAAAGTTTGGGAGACAAAATCCCCCAAACCTCCCTTTATCCGCTGGAGAAAAACCCCTTCTCACTCGTTTTTTTCTAAGGCAAAAGTGTGAAAGGGAGTCACTTTCCCAAATACACCCGCTGAGAGGTTTTTCAACAAGTTCTTGTCCACGCACTCTAAAATAACAGCAAGGGGGGGACCGATTTTTCAGAGGGGTCCCGGACTGTTTTTCGGAAGGCCTTCTTTCTTTTTCTTATGTTTTTACCGGGGGATCAGTCCGGATTTTGGGGCAAGGAACTGGCATGAAACGTCGACATTTTTGTCCACCTCCTTTGGGCTCGTATTCCGGACCTTTTTTAAAATGGGTACCAAAGAGGGGTTTACCATGAAAAACTGGGGGTAAAGAAGGATTTTTTAAAAAAAATTTCCCGAAATCGCCCTTAAAAGACCAAAGCGTTTTTTTGGCATCTCTTTTCCCCCGCAGAAGGTTGGCGACATTCTTCAGGTGACCAACTATCTCATCATCATTCAAACATTGGGACCTGTAATCCATGGGCCCCTCGTGATCCCGTGGAGAGCCAAGACGGTCAGGTTCCCTTCCGTCTTAGTGTGTTTACAAAATTCACTTTTTGGAAGGCGCTCGCTGATTAGTCTTTTGAAAGGGATTTTCCCAAAAAATTTTCACTCTCTTTACCCTCCCCCACGGTATCCCTTTTCCCAAAAATTTACAAGTAACACATTTACCTCACCCTGCTCCTGTAACATCCTCCTCACTCAAGGTGGGTTTTGAATAGCGGGGACCAATTTTGGGATCCCCTACTGAGCGAAATTTAGTGGGGACATTACCCGTGATCTGTCCCCCGTTGATATTCGCTTTTTGGGGAGAAAACGCAAAAAATGTCCGAATAGGGGCTTTTCAGGGCTGATGCGTCCCGGTTTTTTTCAAATTTCCCCCTCTGAAACTCTAAAATGGGCATCTGGGGTTTTTCCCGCTTTTATCTGTAGGGGGTTTTTTACCCATTGAGTCAGTAAGAACACGGTGCGTGGCTCTGAGTCATTCTTGGAAAAGAAATCAAAAAGTTTTTAAAAAAGGGCACACTTGTTCCTTTTGGGAAAAGTCTTTTACCGCTTTGGCCGAACCGATCCCACAGAAATTGAAAGGGGCGCCCCGGGCCTCGTGGAGCCAGACAGGTGAAACGGTTTTGGGGAAACTCTTCCTAAGACTTTAATCTTGTTTTTTGTTGAAGATAGGTTTTTCCGACATTTACCCATGATTTCCGAACGTTAAATTGAGTTTTTCCTTTATTTAAACCCGACAAATAATTTAGGAGTCTATGAATGTCCCCTTTTTTCACCAAGAACCCCCTCTCTTGACAGTATTTTAAAATTTCTCTGTCATGACCGGGTTGTTCCCCAATCGCTTCTTTGATTGGCACCCTTTTTTACAGATCACGCAAACCCCTTCCCTCCCCCCTCCGACATTTGGGGGATACTACCCCCCGATCTCAGTTCACGGGTAAAAATCTAAATGAGCTCAAAAAATGCTTCTTTAAAATGCCTGAAAAGAAAAAAATGGAGTTTTGACCCTATACTCTGAACCGGAAATGCTTAAAACTGAAAAACCCAAAATGCTAAAGGGCACTTCCGGTTTTCTTTTTAGTCTAAATCGACCCCGGGTACCCGAAAACCCCACAAAAGGATACCCCAAAAAATGAAAATCGGTCCAAATTTTTGGCGGAGATAGGTGCATGGTCATTGGGCCCGGGGGGGCCCCCCAAAAAGGGGAAATGCCCCCAAAAAGGGGGGTTTAAAGGGGGCTGAAAATTGGGGCCGCCAAAACTTTTTTTTGTTTTAAACTGATACCCATAGAAGCCAAAACTGCAAAAAAATCTTTTAGCACAAAAATCCTCGGGGAGCCCCTTTTTCCCAACATTACTACCGCCCACGACCACAACAACTAGACCCCCAACATATATTGTGTTTTTGAAGCTGAAATACCAAATAGCTAGTAATGAAAATTTATAGTAATTTAAAAATGATAATAATGACCAAAAGATTAACTCACCTGGGCATGGTTTTCAAAAACTGGTGATTCGTGACATTTGTAATTAAAAAAGTCAGGCCTTTATTTTTTTGCCGAGTATGTGTGTGGGGTGTGTAGACGTTGTGTGGGTAGTAGGTTTTAGGTCCCTTGGGGCAGCCCACCCCAAGGTAGAACCCAGTAAAACCCCCTCCCCTCTCTTCTCTTCCCCCTCTCTCCTCTCTCTCCTCTCTTCCTTTTCTTCTTCGGTCTTCCCTTTCTCTCTCTCTCATTTTCTTCCCCCTCCCCTCTCTCTCTCTCTCTCTCTCCCCCTCTCCCCCTCTCTCGTCTCTCTCCTCTCCTCTCTCTCTCTTTCCCCTCCTCTCCTCTCCTCTCCTTCTCCTTCCCCTTTTCTCGTCCTCTCCTCTCTCCTCTCTCTCTCTTCTCTTTTCCCCTCTCCCCTCTCTCTCTTTTCTCTCTCTCTCCTCCCCTTTTTTCTCTCTCTCTCTCCTCTTCTTTTCTCCTCTTTCCCCTGTTCTTTTCCCCCCCCCTTATTCTCCTCCTCTTCTCTTTAAAATTTTTTTTTCCTTTTCCCTTTTTTTTTTTTTTTACCTTTTCTACTCTTCTAACTGTTTCTAAACAGATATGGGGAGTCGACTTTTTAGTACTTTTTGGCAGACAAGTCCCTCTTTTAAGCTATCTCCAAAGGGGGACAGCATCAAAAGTAATGTCGGTGCCCCCAACACGAACTATAAAAGAAATGACAACGTGCTCCCAAATGTTAACGGAGGGACGCACACGGCACCACGGGTACCTCCTTCTATAACCCTGCTGTGCGCCCCCCACCCACTTCGACAACATATGCTCAGGCCGCTGCCTCTCACTTCCCTGTAAGGCACCGCCTCGACCAAACTACTGGGAGGCAGTGGGGCGAGTCGCGTTCGCCTCCTGACTATTCGAGGCTTCGAAGCCCCGAAGGCAACATGGCGGACGTCTATGCACAGTGCTGGTGGCAGTGACACCACCTCCCACAATGAACGTAACAACCAACATGAATCCCAGGACCGACGATGGAGGGGCAACTATTCCAGTGTGACATCAAACACACACCGTCACCCGTATTCATACAAAAGCTGTACGCCTACTTCAGCACCTCGGGAGCAAAAACACGACTACTATAATAACTTTACAGATTATAATCGCTCATACAGAAATGACAAGAATGTGACAAGAGATGTTTACTCTACTAAAAAAGTCGGATGTTTCAATTGCGGTGAGTTTAACCATGTTCAGTCAAACTGTAGGTTTGATCACAAGCTCCAGTGCCAACAGTGCTATTCTTTAGGACATAAAACCAAGCTTTGTGGATACTACTTCTGAATGATGGCGAAGACGTACCTGCCGCTGTTACCCGGGTAAAGGACTGTTTGACTATTGAACACATTAATGCTCAGTCGTTATTATCTAGTCTTGATGAATGTTAAATTATTGCTTACTGAGAGAAACATTGATATTTTATGTGTGAGTGAAACATGGCTCCTTCCTCATATTCCAGATAATTTTGTTGATATTTCTATGTATAAAATATTAGGTGGACAATGGGGGGGATAGAGGAGCTGGTACGATCCGTGGCATATATGTAAAGACACTTTAAGTTCTTGTATGATTAACTTGTAGATATCCCAAGACTGGCTGGTGTAGAGGATGTATGGGTGCACGTGTGCATGTAGAAACTTCCAGCCATTATCGTGGATGTGTGTATCGTCACCTAAAGTCTGTGTACTTCTTTTAATATATTGACGACGTTTTAAGATGATATGCCTACGCACAAAAGTTTTTATTCTAGGGATTTCATAATGAACGACATTTTTATGACAAGAGAAATAAATTACTAAAATATACAAAATAACCATCTAACGCAATGGTAAAAGTACGACAAGGACCAACTCATCATCAGCTACTATCTGGACTTGATTATCACTAATGAATCTGAATTTATGTTTCACATGATTTATCCTCAGTTTATCGCAACCAATGATCTTATCTCTGCTGTTATAAATGTAATCACCTAGAAAAGTCCATTGTTACAAAGACTATCGTGATTTTAAAATTATAGTAAAGATACTTTTGTTCACTTCTTCTTATAACATCACATATTATGAACAAGCTATTCTACTACCGATGATGTAGAATTATCAAGTGGGAATTTTTAATGAATATTTTTTAGAATGTTTAGACTTGTGTGCCCCTAAGGTAACAAAAGTAATAAAAGGACAATCTACGCCATGGATGAATGACGATGTACGTAGTGCGATCAGTGCTCGTAATGTCCTGCAAAAAGAACTTAAAAATGACGTGAATAATTGTAATTTAAGAGAGCAATATAAAACGGCAAAAAAGCAAGTAAATCACTCATCAGTAAATCAAAATCATCACTACCGTAACCGCCTTTCTGACCAAGAGGTAACTCTTCTGCCCTTGGAAGATTATCGGGGAAATTGTTCCTAACAAAAAGCGTAAATCAAACACTTACAATTTCGATAATCTCGGTGAAAAAGCTGAGGAGTTCAACGATTTCTTTTCTAAAGTCGGACAAAATACATACAAACGTTCACAGGAACAATTAGAAGATAAAGATAATCTATTCCTCAGCAGAACTATTCTATTAGTGACGCCGGGTTCAGCCTTCAGGCTAAGCCAGTAGATATTAATAGTGTTGTTTTAACTATTAAATCTCTTAAATCTACTAGTTCTATCGGGTCTGATGATATCTCGTTACAGTTCCTTAGAGACGGCCTTTGCGTAATTATTTCTCATCTCACCTGTATTATCAATACGTCATTAATAACCGGTAAGTTTCCGGCGGCCTGGAAACACGCATTGGTAGTTCCTCTCTTTAAAAACGGTGACCCTAACTGTGTAAGTAATTACAGACCTATATCGCTTTTACCAATCAGTTCTAAAATACTTGAAAAAATTGTTGCTAACCAGCTCTCACATTACCTAGAATCTAATAAGTTATTCTCTGGCAGTCAACACGGATTTCGACCAAATTGTCTACTGAAACAGCTCTCACTTTAATTACAGACAAACTGTATACCAACATAGACAACAAAAATATATCTCTGTTAACCTTGTGTGATCTTTCAAAAGCGTTTGATAGTGTGGACCACAAGATTCTCTTAAATAAATGTGCTAAACTTAATATTGATGAATTTTGGTTCAGAAGTTACTTAAACAAAAGAACTATATTGTTCGTCTGGAAAGTAACGTGTCTACTATGCAAAACATTAATATGGGGTACCACAAGGTTCAATACTTGGTCCTATATTATTTGGAATATATGTGAATGATTTATCGGAACATGTAAACTGCTTTTCTAGTACAATATGCTGACGATACCCAGTTTTTACATACAAGTACACTTGACAATATTGATAAACTTATCAAAGACACTGAGGACACTCTGATCAAATGCAGACATTATTTTCTAATTAACGGACTAATGTTAAATTCTGCTAAAACACAATGTATATTTATAGGAACCGTCAGCTCTTGTCTCGTATTCCCCCCAACACTACCTTAAACTTTAATGGTGACATAATTCATCAAGTAATTATGTAAAAATCTGGGAGTTTACATGGACCGATACATGATATTTGATGTACATGTCAGTGAGTTAACTAAAAAGGTAAATGGCATTTTATGTATATTAATAGAATAGGAGATCTTTTTGATAAGCAGACTAGGATTATCGTCACTCAATCACTTGTATTAACCTTAATTGAATATTGCATAAGAATATGGGGCACCACTAATGAAACACTTTTATCAAATGTACAAAAAATACAGAATTTTGCAGCCAAAGTAGCCATCGGAGGAGCCAGAAAATATGATCACGTATCTCCTATTTTCAGAGAATTAAAATGGCTGAAAATAAAACAAAAACACGAGTTTGACGTTTGCACAACAATGTATAAGATTTTAAGAGAATTTTAGCCAGACTGGCTTTTTACTGGTACTTTTAATACTGTACATGACGTCACAAACAATATTACCAGACAGAATAACAAGCTGTATGTGCCGCGCTCCAGGACCTATAGTGGTGAGCGGCGCCTTGCCGTACTGGGTGCCAAGCTGTGGAATGAACTCCCAACCGCTGTCACGCAAGCTATATCTCTGAGTTCCTTCAAGGTTGCACTCAAAAACTCCTTTTTAGCAAATAATGTTTAGTTGTATCATCTTATATGGCCTACACTCATTTTACTGAATTGTTGCAAGTTTATTTTATTTTTATTGCTTTGATGTGCTGGTACGATTTTATTCTTTTACGTCACTGTCTTTTATATATATTTTTAGCTTTTTGACGAGTGTGCATACACAATACGTTGTTCTAAGTGTAGTAGTTTTTTATTAGTTTTACTTGATAATTATTATATTTTATTCTTAATTAGTTTGCATTACATTATCAGTATTTTTATGATGTTTTTGTATCTATTCATATCTGTAAGATGTAATGATGTGCTTAATAACCACCATTGGTGGAATAAAGAATCTGAATCTGAATCTGAATCCTCTCTCTCTCTCTTCTCTCTCTCTCTCTCTCCTCTCTCCTCTCTCTCTCCTCTCTTCTCTCTCTCTCATCCCCTCTCTCCGTTCTCTCTCATCTCTCTCCTCTCCTCTCTCGGTCTCTCTCTTCTTTCTCTGTCTACAAAGGCCCTGCTGTTATATTTATTGTCTTAGGTGGAGTAGATAAGGTGGAGGAGGTGGGAATGAGGACTAGGTAAAGGATTGAGAGTTTAAAGCTGAGAAGAGGGCAAAGAAGTGTAAATTTTTCGTGTGAGTGAGCCTTCTGTCGGCAGGCAGGAATAAGGAAGGAAGGAAGAAGGAAGGAAGGAGATAGAAGGAAGGAAGGAAGGAAGGAGGAAAGAGAAGAGAGGAAGGAAGGAGGAGAGAAGAAGGAAGGAGGGAGAGGAAGGAAGGAAGAAAGGAGAAGAAGAAGGAAGGAGGGAGGAAGGAAGGAAGGAAGGAAGGAAGGAGAGAAGGAAGGAGGAAGGAGGGAGAGAAAGAAGGAAGGAGGAGAAGGAGAGAAGGAGGTAAAGAAAGATGGGAGGGAAGAAGGAAAAGGAAGGAAGGAAGGAAGGAAGGAGGAGAGAAAAAGGGAAGGAAGAAAGGGAAAAGGAAAAGGGGGGAGGAAAAAAAGGGGAGGAAGGGAAGAGGAAGGAAGGAAGGAAGGAAGGAGAGAAAGAAGGAAGAAAGGAAGGAGGAGAAAGGAAAGGGAAAGGGAAAGGGAAAGGGAAAGGAAGGAGGAAAGAAGGAAGAAAAAGGAGAGAAAGGGAAAAAAGGTAAAAAAAAAAGAAAGGGGAAAGAAGTACAAAAATGTTGTTGTTGTTTTTACCTTTTCTTTATTTTTGACCCTGTTTTTTTATATTAAAAGTTGACAAGAAATAGATGAGAGAGAGAGGGGAGAGAGAGGAGAGAGAGAGAGAGGAGAGAGAGAGAGGAGAGAGAAAAGGGGAGAGGAGAGAGAAGAGAGAAAAGGGAGAGAGAGAGAGAAGAGGAGAGAGGAGAGAGAGAGAGAGAGGAGAGAGAGAGAGAGAGAGAGAGAGAAGAAGAGAGAGAGAGAGAGAGAAAAGAGAGAGAGGGGGAGAGAAGAGAGATAGAGAGAGAGATGCCCCTGTTACATTTTCATTTTAGCACAATGTTTGTTTTACCAAATTTAAACCCCTTGTTCCCCTGCTTGTGTGTGGTGATGGTAATGGTATAGTATAGTATTATAGTGTAATATGTAGTAGAAATAGTAGTAGTGTAGTAGNATGTTCCAATTTTTTTTTTTTAGCAGCTATTGCGAAAATTGTGAAACAAAAGTGGGTTGCGAGATTGAGGACCCTTTGATTAGGGTGGGTAAGGGTGATGAATGACTGGGGTGATGGGAAAATGGGTGTGGGGTGATGGGTGAGTGAATGGGTGGAGGGTGATGGGTGATGGGAATAGGTGGGGGTGATGGATAATGGGCGAGTGAATGGTTGTGTGGTGAGGGGTAATGGTGAGTGAATGGGTGGGGGGGATGGGTAAGGGGTGAGTGAATGGGTGTTGGTGATGGGTAATGGGTGAGTGAATGGGTGGGGGGTGATGGGTAATGGGTGAGTGAATGGGTGTGTGGTGATGGGTAATGGGTGAGTGAATGGGGTGGGGGGTGAGTGAAGGGGGTGGGGGTGATGGGTAAGGGTGAGTGAATGGGTGTGTGGTGATGGGTAATGGGTGAGTGAATGGGTGGGGGTGAGGGGAATGGGTGAGTGAAGGGGTGTGTGGTGATGGGTAATGGGTGAGTGAATGGGTGGGGGTGATGGTAATGGGTGAATGAAGGGGTTTGGGGTGGTGATAGGTAATGGGTGAGTGAATGGGTGTGGTGATGGGAGGTGAATGGGTGGGGGGGAGGGGTAATGGGTGAGTGAATGGGTGGGGGGTGATGAGTAATGGGTAAGTGAATGGTGGGGGGTGATGGGTAATGGGTGAGTGAATGGGTGGGGGTAATACATACATTTTTTACATCCATGATTTCAGGAAAGTTAGAAGGGGCTATCTGGAGAGTCCATGTTGGTGGGCCGAAGGCCCCACCAAACACAGGTGGTGGGCCGAAGGCCCACCAATAGCCCTCCGCAGGAGCTAGACAAAAAGTCCGCCCGGAGGGCGGCTTTGCGGCTAGTCCTTCATAATTGGCCTTTCCAGCTGACAACGCCTTGTCCTGGGAAATTTTCTGCTCCCCCATCCCACACCTCTTATTAATACCCTCCAGGTGTCTTCTAATCCCGCATAATTGGCCTTTCTGAAATTAGGTATTCGTGCCTATTGCCACTTAATTTTCCAACTTCCCTTTTTAAAGCTAAATCTGTTTCTCATAATGGTCGCTATTATCTAAATTCCCCCCCGACCTCCACATTTGTAACTATCGTCTCTATTTGTCAGCAATAGATCTAGAATATTATCCTCTAGTAGGGTCCTTGATTGCTTGACTTAGGAAGTTATCCTGATTATATTTAACAATTCATCTGCATCGCTGTCACCTATGATTAAATCCCAGTCTATATTTCCCAAGATTTAAAATCTCCCACCCCGCATAATCGATTATATCTGGGAGGCCTGGTTTATTTCTTCCCCTATAGGAGCTGAATCCTCTTTTTCATAAGTTTGGAGGCCTATACACTACACCCCAAAACCATTTTCTCATTCCCTCCGTACCCCTACCCATATAGACTCTTAGCTGTCATCTGTTTTTTAAACATTGGTTAAAACAACACTGCAATGCATCTCTTGCATAAAGCGCAACTCCTCCTCCTCGTCTGCCTACTCTGTCCTTGTGGGAAATAACTTATACCCAGCTATCTCGACTTCCGGATCGAATACCTTTCCTGACATATCCAACCATGTTTCTGTTAATGCTATTATATCAAAATCCTCTACACTATTTATTCCTCTCAGGAAATCTATCTTTTTTAAAATACTCCTACAGTTTGTATAGTAAACCTTCAAGCAACTCTCTTTTTTTTTGTCAATTTCCCTTTATCTTTAACTAAACCCCTCCTCTCTCTCTTCTTACGAATCACTTTAGTTCCCTGCCTTCTGAAACTCCTCCTAGTGTCGCAAGTTTCCTTTACCCCGACCCCCGTGTCTAAACCCCGGTTCTCTATCTTAAAAAAGCCTGCAGTGCATCTACCTCCCTTTCAAGGGATTCAGACAAGATCTGAACTCCTTTCCTCGAAAAGTGCACCCGTCCCTGCGGTAGAGGCTGTTATGCCCGAAAAAGAGGTCCCAGCTGTCGACAAAGGCCCAAGTAAGTCCCCAGTCCCCACCAAACTCCTCAGCTGTATGGGCTTGTTCAGCTCATCTAGTGCCCACCCATAGTCAGCTGTGCCCTCCCAGGTGCCCACCCAATCATAAATACCTAGCTACGCCACTGCTTGCCGCATTCGCTCAGCAGAGCCTTCCGAAAGGCTTGCCGCAGCCCACGGGTTAAACTGCAGTAGAACAGAGTTATCGGCTGCAGAATGATTGATTTGGCTCATCTGACAAGAAACAAATATTTTACACAAAATTGACTCTTTAAAATCTTCACGTTTGCTTCAATAACAACACTTAGCTACTTGCTGGCCGGAGTTCATGGTGACGGCTGAAAACGTGGGGGAAGCAGGGGGGAGGGGAATGGTTACGCAATACATTGCTCATCAGTATTAAATCACTGTTACGTCTGGCATTTACGACTTAACACACAGTAACACACACACACACACAAACGAAGGGAAGAGAGGAAGAAACGGAATAAGGAAATAGAAAAAGTAAACTCCCATATTTACGAAAATAACCTCGTGACTAATGCCACCACCAGTTGTGTACCGATGGGGGAGGGGGGGGGGCTTTTTAAATGTTCTGGGTACGCCACTGACCACCACCACCACACCTAACATTTCTACCACACCTAACACTATCACCACCACCACCACACCTAACACTACCACCACCACCACCACCACCACACCTAACACTACCACCACAACACTACCACCACCACCACCACCACCATACCTAACACTACCACCACCACACCTAACACTACCACCACCACCACCACACCTAACACTATCACCACCACCACCACCACCACACCTAACACCACCACCACCACCACCACACCTAACACTACCACCACCACCACCACACCTAACACTACCACCACCACCACCACACCTAACACTACCACCACCACACCTAACACTACCACCACCACCACCACCCACCACGGGAGTAGCAGACGATGCGACTCACTTATCCGCCCACACACACACACAGGTAGACACGTACACACACACACACACACACACATGTACACACACACACAGGTAAACACGTACACACACACACAGGTAGGCTGGTACGTACACACACACACACACACACGTAGACACGTACACACACACACACAGGTAGACACGTACACACACACACAGGTAGGCCGATACGTACACACACACGCACAGGTAGGCCGGTACATACACACACACACACACGTAGGCCGATACGTACACACACACGTACGCACAGGTAGGCCAATACGTACACACACACACACACACACACACACGCACAGGTAGGCCGGTACATACACACACACACACAAGTAGGCCGATATGTACACACACACACTCACCTGATCTGCTTGATGATCATCTCAGGAGGGGTGATGAGTTTCCAGGCTCCGTGCAGGTAGTCTCGACATATTCGATAAGCTCGGTCTCGCATTTCACACGTTATTTCTGAAGTCATAATAAGGCAACACTCAGTAGTAGTAGATTGTCCCACTCTCTTTTGCTATCTGTCTATTATTTTTCACCTTCAACCTCTGAGTCTTATTATTTAACCTTCCGAGCACTCATAGACCGTTCTAGGGTTTATTAGAGTTATCAGTCTCAACACAGGTTACATATGGCGCTCCCTCCTACCGTGAAACTGCCGTATGACACTTCCTCCTCCGCCGTGGGGGTGTTTATATACTGCTAAGGGGGGCTCGCTCACGCCATCGATTTGTGCCGAAAAGTTGGCAGCTACTCATTTAATTTCGCATATTTTTCGTTATGTAAACTTTTCACTAAGTGTGCTTGTGAATTTTTCTTAGTAATGTGATTTTCCTGTTTCATTGTTTTGTGTATATCTTATGAACTCGTTAATGCAGGTGAAATAATTGCATATGTTGATAAATCATACAGTGACAACTCGAGCGTGTCTATGGTTAAAGTAGAGCAGGAGTCACGGTAAGAAAGATATCTAACAGCGGCCATCTTAGTACTCTGCTACCTGGCAAAAATGACTTCTTCATACATAGAGGTATTTTTTCGTACACATGGAAACGCGTGTGCGTTAATGTCCTTCTGGTGATGAGAAATACAGGATTATAGGGTCGTATATCGTGTAGTGATGAGAGGCCACACAAGGCTTGTAATGTATAATGATTATGTATCGCATGAAGTGGATGGCATCACGTTGGTGGAGACACAGGCTTAAGGGGGGTTCACACTGGCCAAAATATTGGCAAACATAGGCTGAGTTTACTCCCCGGGGAGTAAATCTCAGCCTATGTTTGCCGGAAAAACCAGCAACTGGCAAACTGGCAACTGGTATTGGTCGGTGCTACTATTATAGCGTGCGGTCTACATCGGGGCCTGCAGTCTACGCTCCCCTAACGTGCGGTCTACAAAGATTCCGCTGACCTGACCTGACCTGACTCCCATAACTTAATGTGCATTCTAACAAGTCCACCATCTAACCTGACCTTCCCTGACCTGAGTACCGGGACCCTATTCAACCTTGTAAAATAGGAATCAACGAAGTAATGTCTCAGTATCCTCCTAAAATCAAGCGAGAACATCAGTCTGACACTCCTTCTTTACAATGCTGTTGAAAGAATTCTTCAGAAGTGTCATCTTGACAGAAGAAACAGCGGTTAAGTTTTTACGTGAAAGCAATCTTCTGGACACACCACAAGAAGCAGAGCCTTGTCATCGATGTGGTAGTGTTTTACAAGAAAAGGAAAAGTGACAGGGGTGGGGAATATCGGCCTGTATTTAATAAATTACTTACTAAAGGTTTTTTTTCTTCTATAATACTCTACTGTATAATAGACAATATTATATAGCAATAGGAAGTTGCAGCCTGAAGTGTAAGAGTGTAGAGTGTAAGTAGAGAGTAAGAAATGTAGACCGCACGCTATAGTGCAAATGTCCCGGTAGACCGCACGCTATAGTGTAAAATGTCCCGGTAGACCGCACGCTACAGTGCAAATGCCCCGGTAGACCGCACGCTATAGTAGCACCGATTGGTCTTTATCTACAGGGCAGACATTCAGAGAGAGTTAAAGGCCACGGTGGTTAGCTTAACTAACTCCCTCTATTTCTACACCCCGGAGCTAGTGGGTATTCCAGTACGAGATATGGCAGTGGCGGCACATGGTCGCTATGAGCATCGATAGCTGATTGGCTGAGCGACTACAACGACGTCACAGCCTCGCCAGCGAATCACAATTGTGTAAAAACAAACGTGCCAACCAATCAGATTGTGTCTCAAACGTGTCAGCCAATAACAAGGCAGCAGCCGCGGCCTGCATTTTCAAGGTCGTTGTACTTATTTCTATTTTCTAGCTTATTCCATCATTCTTTCATCCCTTGTGTCACCTCCGTCGCTTCAACACTTGTTTCTACCTCCACATACACGCGGGTAACACGCCGGTGTACTTCCTTGTATTCTAGCTATTAATTATTCCTTCAGAGTAATAGGGCGCTCTTCTTCTTCTTCTTGTGATCTTTTTCGCTTGATAATCTATTCGTAGCTCGCCTTCCTGCCAGTTGGGGGAAGCCACCACCCCGGGAGGCGGGTCACAAACCCCCGGCTAACACCCGGTACCCATCACTGCTGGATGGACAAGGGCTTGGGTTTTAATTAAGGAAAAGGGCACTATACCCTCAGTCTGACGCGGAGCCGTGCGCGTGGTGGTGTCTGGCATCGCTAGTCGCTACCCGCGCGAGTGAGATGCCGCAGCTCACCATTCTTGGCTCATCACCACAAAACAATGTCACCACAAGCGGCTGGATTTGTTATATGGTCTAATTTCGTTTGTATACTTAACCTGTTCAGTTCTTGAGTCAGAAAACATCCTATATACTCAATGTATGAGTATTTTTATGTATGTTGCGTTCTCCACACCACCCTATAGGCAGTCGCCTTGTTTTGACAACTTAACGTCTTTAAGTACGTCATCAAACTCCACGCAGAATACCAAAACAGCTGATGACAGTCGTTAAGTTGTTTAGCATGGACGTTAGCGTATCTGAATGTGGCCCCTGGACATGCCTTTGTTGATCAAGTCAATATATATTAGTAAGTATTCCCCTCAACGCCCGTTTTCTTTGCCTTTGTTAGTAAACAGACTCCACCTCACAAACAGACACTTGCCCACACGACACCGGAACGAATTGCGTGTGTGAACGTAAGGCGTTTTCTGCGGGGGAGCAAGAGAAATTTCGCTTGCAAGAGGTCATTTTTCTCTTGCTGTATCCCCGCAAAAAACGCTCGGACCGTCGTTTGTTCCATGAGAAGGCGACGCGGCGTTTGAGATGTAAGCAAAACAAAGATCAAATGAATTATGACTATTTTGACCCTCTAGATATTTTCACACTGGGACGTATCCTATACTATCATAGTCAGAAAAGTGTGCAGATTCAGGAAGTGTGCTTATAAATGGGCCCCAGACATAACTACGTCACGGTTTGTTTACATCGGTGCATTGTGGGGATAAGGCGGGGTCGCCGCGGGGGGACCTACGAAGGGAAAAACTACGGCGATGGAAGAATTTCGAGTATTTTTCGCGAAATTTATATTCCAGGTGCTAATTACATGCTCTTTTTCGCTCAACACTAAGAGAAGACCTGAGGTAATGGCTGATTGGGGTTTAAAAAAAACNCCCGACGCTATAGTGTAAAATGTCCCGGTAGACCGCACGCTACAGTGCAAATGCCCCGGTAGACCGCACGCTATAGTAGCACCGATTGGTCTTTATCTACAGGGCAGACATTCAGAGAGAGTTAAAGGCCACGGTGGTTAGCTTAACTAACTCCCTCTATTTCTACACCCCGGAGCTAGTGGGTATTCCAGTACGAGATATGGCAGTGGCGGCACATGGTCGCTATGAGCATCGATAGCTGATTGGCTGAGCGACTACAACGACGTCACAGCCTCGCCAGCGAATCACAATTGTGTAAAAACAAACGTGCCAACCAATCAGATTGTGTCTCAAACGTGTCAGCCAATAACAAGGCAGCAGCCGCGGCCTGCATTTTCAAGGTCGTTGTACTTATTTCTATTTTCTAGCTTATTCCATCATTCTTTCATCCCTTGTGTCACCTCCGTCGCTTCAACACTTGTTTCTACCTCCACATACACGCGGGTAACACGCCGGTGTACTTCCTTGTATTCTAGCTATTAATTATTCCTTCAGAGTAATAGGGCGCTCTTCTTCTTCTTCTTGTGATCTTTTTCGCTTGATAATCTATTCGTAGCTCGCCTTCCTGCCAGTTGGGGGAAGCCACCACCCCGGGAGGCGGGTCACAAACCCCCGGCTAACACCCGGTACCCATCACTGCTGGATGGACAAGGGCTTGGGTTTTAATTAAGGAAAAGGGCACTATACCCTCAGTCTGACGCGGAGCCGTGCGCGTGGTGGTGTCTGGCATCGCTAGTCGCTACCCGCGCGAGTGAGATGCCGCAGCTCACCATTCTTGGCTCATCACCACAAAACAATGTCACCACAAGCGGCTGGATTTGTTATATGGTCTAATTTCGTTTGTATACTTGCCCTGTTCAGTTCTTGAGTCAGAAAACATCCTATATACTCTATGTATGAGTATTTTTATGTATGTTGCGTTCTCCACACCACCCTATAGGCAGTCGCCTTGTTTTGACAACTTAACGTCTTTAAGTACGTCATCAAACTCCACGCAGAATACCAAAACAGCTGATGACAGTCGTTAAGTTGTTTAGCATGGACGTTAGCGTATCTGAATGTGGCCCCTGGACATGCCTTTGTTGATCAAGTCAATATATATTAGTAAGTATTCCCCTCAACGCCCGTTTTCTTTGCCTTTGTTAGTAAACAGACTCCACCTCACAAACAGACACTTGCCCACACGACACCGGAACGAATTGCGTGTGTGAACGTAAGGCGTTTTCTGCGGGGGAGCAAGAGAAATTTCGCTTGCAAGCGGTCATTTTTCTCTTGCTGTATCCCCGCAAAAAACGCTCGGACCGTCGTTTGTTCCATGAGAAGGCGACGCGGCGTTTGAGATGTAAGCAAAACAAAGATCAAATGAATTATGACTATTTTGACCCTCTAGATATTTTCACACTGGGACGTATCCTATACTATCATAGTCAGAAAAGTGTGCAGATTCAGGAAGTGTGCTTATAAATTTAATGTGATCATAAGTACCCGAGCAATGAGGTGATGAAGCCAAACAAGTGGGAGAAAATGTTTATGCAGTTTTACTTAAACCTTGTTTTCGTATATTTGTACTTGCATTACAGTTATAAATGTATACTAATGCGATGCAAAATTTCCTCAGGAAGCCGATAGTGGTCTCAGTGTTTCTTAATATCCATTGGTATTGTCAGCAAATCGGGTAATCGGTGTGTGAAGTTGTTGATTTTCGATCAAGTCACACATTCCAGTCTTTAACTCCAGCTGTTCTGCTATAAACAATGTTCGAATAAAGCAATATATACAGCTGTGACGATTATATTATCCTCAATTACACGCCGCAACTTCCCTTATTTAATTCAAACTTTTATGATAAGACATTAAAATAAGAAAGTGTAATTGATTTTGTCGAAAGTACACTGTTGTCATTCTTTTATTGAAGCAGAAACCACCGCCACGTCAGCCGAACGCAACAGTGACGGCAAAAAGCGCCGTTCGCAAGGTGGAGGTCTTGTTCAAGGACTGGAAGGCGCTCGTGAAGAGCAAGGGAAGAGCGACGAACAAGATGAAAGAGGAAGAGTTTCAAGAGGCCCTCTGCGACCTCTTCGACGTCGCCCATGCCGACGCGATGACCCTGATGACAATCCCGGCTGATCGCGAGTTCCTAGCGGCGCAACGCGAGAAGGGTCGCCGAGGGATCATGCAGGGAGCTGACAGGGTGCTGGAGCGCCGAGTTCAGCGCCGGGAGATGACAGTGGCGGCAGAGAAGCGATCACGAGAAGCCTCGACGTCGCAGCTGGACGAACGCGCGGTGCTCGAGTCCTCCTCCTCCTCCTCCTCCTCCTCCTCCTCCTCCTCCTTGGTTGAGTCCAGTCCGGCACGCGGCGAGGCGGCTGCTACCGCTGAGCCGACCGGTGCAAGCCCTCCGAAGCGACGAGCGCGGGGGTCACAGGTCGTGCTCTCCCAGGAGTTAGCGAGCGCCCTCGACCGGACCGGCATGAGCGACCGCAAAGCGCTCCGCATCGTCGCGGCGACCGCCAGTAGCCTCGGCCACAATCCTCAGGAGCTGATCCTGAATGCCGAGAGCATCCGGCAGGCTCGCGCCGGCTACCGGTCCCAGCTGGCCGCGGAAGTCAAGACAACCTTCGTCCCTGAAACACCTCTTACCGTTCACTGGGACGGGAAGATCCTGCCGGATTGCGACGGTACGCGGGTGGATCGGCTGGCTATCCTCGTCTCCGGCGACGGCGTCCAGAAGCTCATCGGCGTTCCCAAGCTGGCAAGTGGGACTGGAGAGGCGATGGCGAGCGCCGTGGCTGAAGCGCTCGACGACTGGGGGCTCGCAGAGCGTGTGGTGGCTATGTCGTTCGATACGACCGCCGCCAACACTGGAGCCCTCGCCGGTGCCTGCACCCTGCTGGAGCAGAAGCTTGGTCGGCGTCTGCTAAGCCTCGCCTGCCGGCACCATGTACACGAGCTGGTGCTGGAGAAGGCGTTCTCTATCTGCATGGGGCCGTCGTCGGGTCCTGACATCGGCGTCTTCAACCGATTCAAGGAACGGTGGGCTTTCATCGACCAGAGCCAGCCGGAGCCGCCAACGCCCGACGAGCTGCCGCCCACCCTCCTGAACAAGCGGGACACACTTCTGCAGGAGTGGGCCGCGCTGTTCAATACCAGCCACCCGCGGGACGACTACAAGGAGATGCTGGAGCTCTTCATCGTCCTGCTGGATGGCGAGGGCGACGTCCCGAAGGTGAAGTTCCGGCGACCGGGCGCCATGCACCGCGCGCGCTGGATGGCGCGTGCCATCTACGCGGCGAAGATTACGCTGTTCGCCGCCCAACTGGGGGAGCTCTGCTCGCCGCGCGAGTGTCCACCTCCGCCGGTTTCAACCTTCTTCGTCGCTGAGGTCTACGTGACCCGCTGGTTCGAGGCGCCCGTGGCCGCCTTCGCGCCGGCGAATGACTTGAAACTGGCCGCCGACTCCGCGACTTCCCACGATGCTGAGATCGGCAAGGCGTGCGTGAAGACCTTCTCCCCGCACTTTGTACCTGAGCGAGCCACTGGTCGCCATGGCTCTCTTCGACCACCGCTTGCCAACCGCCGAGAAGAAGGCGCTGGCGGAAGCGATGCAGCGGGAAAAAGGATCCGAGGAACCGCCGAAGCGCATCACCGTCTCCGACGCCCGCCTCGCCTCGTCCACGCTAGCGTCGTTCGGAAGCCAGGCGTCCGGCGCCCTCCTCGACGCCGTCGGAGCGGAGAGGGCGTTCCTCTCGAAGGAGCCGGAGGAGTGGCCGAGTGACACGAGGTTCGTCGCGGCGTCTCGGCGCGTCGCGAGCCTACACGTCACCAACGACACGGCGGAGCGAGGGGTGGCGCTGTTCCAGTCCTTCAACCTCAGCCTGACGAAGAACGAGGATCAGCGCCAATTCCTCTTGCAGGTCGTCGAGAGGCACCGTCGACAACAGCCAGGAACATCGAAGGCTTCCCTTCCCCGGCCAAGCGGAAGACAATGAGTGGCTTGGGCAACCATGATACCCCCCGCCCCTAGAGGGGCTAATACCGTGGCCACCGAGATGATAAGGCCTGGTGGATCGCCCGTGACGTCACACCATAAGGATACCACCCGCTCCGCTCCCCGTACAAGTTTACCTACCTAATATAATGTTTATCAGCATAAAAGATATACTGTTATCTTCGGAAATGTTTGTTCTATAATATTATCAAATAAAAAACCGTAAAACACACAAAGAAAAGGCCATTATGAGACTTTCAAGAAATATGCATTAACTTAAACTCTTCGCCATTTAATATTTTGCTCGCAAACATTTTACATGGCGAATATCAATAGAAGCGGAGTTGAATTAGCTTTCCATTGATATATTTCGTTCAGTGATAAATGAATTAGCGGCATGCATAAATTAGCGTTAACTAAATATAAAAAATCATGAAATCGTATAATTTCCTACCTAATATATGTTTATCAGTATAAAATATATACTGTTATCTTTGGAAATGTTTGTTATATAATTGTTCTATAATATTATCAAATAAAAAAACCGTAAAACACACTAAAGAAATGCCATTATGAGACTTTCAAAAAATATGCATGAACTTAAACTTTTCGCCATTTAATATTTTGTGAAAAAACTTTTTACATGGAGAATATCAATAGAAGCGGAATTTAATTAGCTTTCCATTGATATATTTCCTTTTCTGATAAATGAATTAGAACCATGCATGAATTAGCGTTAACTAAATAAATAACATCATGAAATCTGGGAAATTACCCGATTTCATGATGTTATTTATTTAGTTAACGCTAATTTATGCATAGTTCTAATTTATTTATTAGAAAAGGAAATATATCAATGGAAAGCTAAATAAATTCCGCTTCTATTGATATTCTCCATGTAAAAAGTTTTTTCACAAAATATTAAATGGCGAAAAGTTTAAGTTAATGCATATTTCTTGAAAGTCTCATAATGGCCTTTCTTTAATGTGTTTTACGGTTTTTTATTTGATAATATTATAGAACAAACATTTCCGAAGATAACAGTATATATTTTATAGTGATAAACATATATTAGGTAGGAAATTATACGATTTCATGATTTTTTAATATTAGTTAACGCTAATTTATGCATGCCGCTAATTCATTTATCACTAAACGAAATATATCAATGGAAAGCTAATTAAAGTCCGCTTCTATTGATATTCTCCATGTAAAATGTTTGCGAGCAAAATATTAAATGGCGAAGAGTTTAAGTTAATGCATATTTCTTGAAAGTCTCATAATGGCATTTTCTTTGTGTGTTTTACGGTTTTTTATTTGATAATATTATAGAACAAACATTTCCGAAGATAACAGTATATCTTTTATACTGATAAACATTATATTAGGTAGGTAAACTTGTACGGGGAGCGGAGCGGGTGGTATCCTTATGGTGTGACGTCACGGGCGATCCACCAGGCCTTGTCTCTCGGTGGTCTCGCTAATACTCGCTTTGAGAAGCGAGGGGGACCAGCAGCCCAGCTGGAGGAAGGGGAGGTCTGTAAAGGCTTCAATATTGCCAACAAACACCCCAGAGACGATGTCCTTCCTTGTAGTCCCTATCGGAGTCTATAGGGGGAACAATCAATCGACTTGCGCCACCTTTAAAATATACTTCGATTGCGCTCAAATGTTTCACACGTTGTTTTCTCACCACCCCACAGTATTCCACTAAGGGCCGTTCAAAAAATTCAACTTTCGTTTTTTATTGGCACCCTACGCGGTATATAGTGACTATATAGGCTACACCTCTGCACACTGAGTATAAAATTCTTGCCAAATTATTTACATCGTAATCAATCCTAGCTTAGTTACATATTCTTAGTATTACATCCTTGATGAAATATTTCCTTTTAAAATATTAACTTCATTGTTATTATTTGCAAGACAGGAGCAGCCGAGAGAAGCTGACGGCGTGAAAGTGTTCACAGATATCATGGTTAATGAAGCATTTTGTGCCAATGTTTTGGATATCTGTGTCCACGAAAGTATCTCAGGAAACTATGAACAAACTTTTATGTAATTTCAGCCATAGGTGCGTTATTGAACCTACCACAAGAATGTATGTACAGCTTTAGTAACTTTTGCCAGCTCCATGAGTACATCCTAGGGGTAGATTGGGATCTTTAGGAAGACAAATGTCTACAATAGCTTACGCACTTTTATCCTTAGAAAATTACAAGACACAATTCTTTAATTATCCGCTACGTGAATTGTAACATACCATTTATGATCTTACCCTCATCAAGAAACATGGCACAAAAATTACTGAAACTGGATGGTGGCCATGATCTTCTTCCTTCCTCCTCTTCTTGCTTCTTCTTCTCCTCCGCACCTTATAGATTTCATGTACTCGCTCGTAGTGGGGCAAGACCGTCGCGCCGCAAGACTGCCGGTGTTGGCTGCGGCAAGCCTGATATGCGCAGCGTTTATCTCAGTTGCGACACCGGTGAACGCTGTCCTTATCTGCTGCATTACCCACACTATCTTGAACCTATACCCGCCACGATCCCACGCATATCGAGCACGGGAGATTTCAGCACTGTTGTATTTGGGTACTGCAGTAGTAGTAGTAAGTAGTGTGTAGTAGAGTAGTAGTAGTAGTAGTAGTAGTATGTTAGTAATAGTTATAGTTAAGGAACTTTTTTTCACACGGTCATGAACCAGGATAAACAAGTGTAATTTTGTGCTGCAACCTGAGTAAATTATGAAACGATCTTGTAACTTTGGGCTTCATCTCGCCATTGGTTTGTAAATGACCAATTTTTCCTGGTATTGCATTTCTGGTTTCTTCAGTACTTAAAAATAAATATTGAACCCAAATGGTAACTTCTTGAGACCCCTGGTGATTGTGAAGCCGTAGCCGTAGCTTTTAGCTTATTCTAAATCCGCACATGCCCACCACCATCCTTCACCTGCTGACGTAGAGTCTGCTCACAGAGAGCTACAAGACCGATAGCGACGAGGAGAGAGAGAGAGAGAAGAGAGAGAAGAGAGAGAGAGAGAGAGAGAGAGAGAGAGAGAGATGAGAGAGAGACACCGGGTGTTTTGTCGCCGCACACGACGCACCACACCCACCACCACCATCTCGCACAATTCTATCCATCAAGAACAATCCTATCTGCCGCCAGCATCGCGATCCCCCCCACCCCCATTCCGCAGATCGCGGTGTCCCGATACCCGATACTCTATCGGCCTGGCAGGGGTTGTGGTCGTGGCAAGGGTTGTGGTCGTGGCAGGGTTGTGGCAGTCCTCGAGGTGTGTTTTTGGGGTGGTGGTGTCAGGACGTGGGGTTGAAGCCCCCCCGGTGGTGGCGGCGCCGTGCAGGAGGGTATGTGCCCCTGCACCCTCCCCTCCACCACTCTGCGATGGTGCCGCAGCCTGTGTCTGGGCGGGTGTGTCTCCATTTTGAGGTGCCGTGACCATAGACTTTGAGGCCAGGATAAAGACTGGTATAGGCGACATTCTCGTAGAAACACCGCCCTCTACACCCGCTTGTCCTCACCTGTAGTTTAAGTGTTTTCATATATGTATCTGTTGTGGCGATATTTGCAGTCTTCTAGCTTCGCCTTGACCCACACCTCCCACCACTCTGTGGGCCCGGGAAGCATGTGTTGTTGTCCAGAGGGAACCAAGCGTGCAGCAGCTCCATATAATCATAAACATCATACACCCACACCTTCAGGCTGACACCCTTGAAGTCAGGCTCCGGGTGCACGTATAGGGTTCCTTCCAGCTCGGGTGTCCTCTGTCCACTATTACGTTGTACAGCAGCGACAATGTAGGTTTGATTGTCACCCGCCTTGATGGTGACTTGGGCGAGGCAGTGTATGGCCAGGCGGGGGCGGAGGAGGCTCCAGGGCCAGGCGTCACCAGCAGCAGCACCAGCAGTACGAGGTGCGTGTTCTTCATGGCTCAGAGCTTGGTGGGTGTGTGATGCCACCGCCACGAGACACGAGTTCTATCGATGGTGCGGCGGCAGGATGGGTGGGGCGTGGGCATGGGTACTCCGTAGTGACCATCAGCTGCAGGCCTAGACAAAGGGTTGCATGGAAGGCATCAGTCATCTGGAGGCACCTTGGAGTCTTGGTCGACTAAAGAGTAGTCACTCAAGCTTGGAGTGAGGCAGCGTTGGGAAGGGAACCAGCGGGAACGGTGTGCAGTCTTTGTAAATTGTTTCTACATGTTAGTGGAAGAGTAAGTGACAGGGCACTGTTGGAACCACTGAGTAGGTTGTTGTTTTGGTAACGAGTCCTTCTTTGCTGCAAATCTGCTGGTTCTTTCTTAAATATTTTCTAGTTCCTTCTTAATTACCTTTACTACTCTTATTCTTCCTTTTATTTTTTCTTTCGATTTTTTTGGTGCCCTTTTATTGTTGTTGTTCGACTAATGTATTTATATTTTTTATTTCTTATTTTCTTTACTTTTCGTTCCGTCTGTGATTTCTTTCTGGATAAAAGTGAGGATAAAGAGACGGGCATGTGGCGTGCTTTACAAGGCCAAATATAACTACAAAAACACACAAATATAAGGAACACATCCCATTTTATCTATGCTAATATAATTAACCCTCACCCCCCAACCCCCCAATAAAAAAAAGGATGACACTTTCCAGTCTATCTGTGGCAAATATAGCATCGTGACATCCCAAAAATAATGTTTCTTTGTGTCCTGGCAGTGTTATAGTAAAATTGAAGGTAAACGGAACAATATGATGAACGAATACGTAAAGAAACGTAAAAAAAACGAGAAAAATAAACGAAGGATAAAAGATGTAATGAGACTGATAAAACTTGGAAAGAAAAATATCTATGAAATACACGAGAAGAAGTCAGTGAAACCAAAGTAGGCTACAGTTTAGAAAATTTTCCGCCTCTCAACAATCGTTTTCTCGCAAGTGACGTTATTAGGATATGTACTCAAGATATCCTGATAATAGGCTATGCCGCTATTGCGTTGTAAATGGTGGGTATGGAATGACTCAGAAAGAAAGAAAGGAAACCAATTAGATTGTTGCTGAACGGGGTGCGCTTCCGATTAAAGAGAAGAGAGAAAAAAAAATTGTTGGTGTCGTCTAAATCTATATTGAACTAGGGGGTGGGGGGGCACTCAGTAGAGCGCATACCTCCGCCCGAATATTTCATCAAATATACGGTAGTGACCTTGTTTTGCTACATGGTTGATAATAGACACCCAGGGTTGATAGTTTTGGGTTTTTTGGAGACTGTGGACAGAGCTGTATGTGGTACAGTGGTTGAGCTCTCACTAACTTGTCTCTTGTAGAGACGGGGTTTTAAAGGGGGCCAAAGATACTCAAGACCCGACGTCTGACGCCTAATCTCATAATTGGCTGTTGAGACCTGACGTCTGACCAGAGGACACCTGAAGGTGATTAGACCGCTGTTCAGTCGGTGAGATCTGTAGGACAGGATTAAGAGAGAGAGGCGTGGACCGGACGGTGATTAACTCTAGTGCCCTGGGAGGTAATCAGCCAAGCTGTGGTGTTCACCCCAGTACTATCCTTCCTCAAAAAAAAAAAAAAAAAAAAATTATACATATAAAACTTTAAAAAAAAACAAAGAGGTGCCAAGTGCCGAGGTAATGTAGGTAGGCAACTGTCCATCTTCACGTTGGAGCGGGAGCTGCAAGATTAGATAGGAGGTGCCCAGGGGAAGGGGAAAGCAGGGAGGGCGGCTGTCCAGTCTTCACGTTGCAGCGGTAGCTGCAAGATTAGATAGGAGGTGCCGAGGATCGCTGCTGCTGTGATTTCTGTCACAAGATCTTTGGGGGGAGGCTTGCGATGCAAGGTGTCTTCGTGGGAAAGCGAAGTGTCCAAGGCAATCGGCTCCCAAGATAGCTTGTTGCCATGCAGGGCCCGTGCTTGCAGGGGCCCTTTCTGGAGGCACGGGCTGCAGGACCACGGAGCGCAGGAAGCAGCGCAGGGAGCAGAGTCAGCGGGAGGGACCCGAGGAGGTGGGGCCACGTGGCGGAGGGGGGGCAAAGGGGGCCGGCGGGGNAGGGCATGGAGGTGCGTAGTGAGCCAGCTCAGCTGCCAGGCCAAGCTTGGTGGGTGGTATGCCACCCCACGAGACACAGTTCTATCGAGGGTGCGGCGGCAGATGGGTGGGGCGTGGGCATGGGTACTCCGTAGTGACATCAGCTGCAGGCCTAGACAAGGGTTGCATGGAAGGCATCAGCCCATCTGGAGGCACCTTGGAGTCTTGTCGACTAAAGAAAGTAGTCACTCTAGCTTGGAGTGAGGCAGCGTTGGGAAGGAACCAGCGGGAACGGTGTGCAGTCTTTGTAAATTGTTTCTACATGTTAGTGGAAGAGTAAGTGACAGGGCACTGTTGGAACCACTGAGTAGGTTGTTGTTTTGGTAACGAGTCCTTCTTTGCTGCAAATCTGCTGGTTCTTTCTTAAATATTTTCTAGTTCCTTCTTAATTACCTTTACTACTCTTATTTTCTTCCTTTTATTTTTTCTTTCGTTTTTTTGGTGCCCTTTTATTGTTGTTGTTCGACTAATGTATTTATATTTTATTTCTTATTTTCTTTACTTTTCGTTCCGTCTGTGATTTCTTTCTGGATAAAAGTGAGGATAAAGAGACGGGCATGTGGCGTGCTTTACCAAGGCCAAATATAACTACAAAAACACACAAATATAAGGAACACATCCCATTTTATCTATGCTAAATATAATTAACCCTCACCCCCCCAACCCCCCAATAAAAAAAAAGGATGACACTTTCCAGTCTATCTGTGGCAAATATAGCATCGTGACATACAAAATAATGTTTCTTTGTGTCCTGGCGTGTTATAGTAAAATTGAAGGTAAACGGAACAATATGATGAACGAATACGTAAAAGAAACGTAAAAAAACGAGAGAAATAAACGAAGGATGAAAGATGTAATGAGACTGATCAAACTTGGAAAGAAAAATATCTATGAAATACACGAGAAGAAGTCAAGTGAAACAAAGTAGGCTACAGTTTAGAAAATTTCCGCCTCGCAACAATCGTTCTCGCAGTGACGTTATTAGGATATGTAGCTCAAGATATCCTGATAATAGGCTATGCCGCTATTGCGTTGTAAATGGTGATATGGAATGACTCAGAAAGAAAGAAAGGAAACCAGATTAGATTGTTGCTGAACGGATGCGCTTCCGATTAAAGAGAGAGAGAGAAAAAAAAATTGTTGGTGTCGTCTAAATCTATATTGAACTAGGGGGGGTGGGGGGCACTCAGTAGAGCGCATACCTTCCGCCCGAATATTTCATCAAATATACGTATATATATATATATATATATATATATATATATATATATATATATATATATATATATTATATGCACTCAGTATGAGCGCATACCTCCGGCCGAATATTTCATCAATTGGTTGCCTTGGCAACAGTTGTCAATAGATTTCATCCAAAATTAAATCAGTTCTTCCTTATACCAAATAGACTTGGTATACCGAGTTTGGTCCAAATCTATTCGTAACTTTTCGAGAAATCCTGTACACTAACAGACAGACAGACAGACAGACAGACAGATGCGTGTGAAAACATAAACCCTCTCAACTTCGTTGGCGGAGGTAATAACCCTCTAAACCCTTCTCTCTCTCTCTCTCTCTCTCTCTCTCTCTCTCTCTCTCTCTCTCTCTCTATCTCTCTCTCTCTCTCTCTCTCTCTCCTCTCTCTCTCTCTCTCTCTCTATATATATATATATATATAGATATATATTATATATATATATATATATATATATATATATTAATATACTGTAGAATATACACACAGAGAGGCGTGTACGTTTATTTCAGAGGCTGTGTGCGCTTAAATACTTTCCTAATTCAGCCGTGTACGTATTTTCCATCCAGGTACGCTTTTTTCGGAAGCTGTGTACGTACTTTTCAGTTAGATAGAGGCTGTGTGTGTGTCTATAAATCAACCGTGAATGCATTTTTCATTAATAATAATAATTTTTATAATAGTCAGAAATAGTCAAAAATAGTCTAATATTTTTAATAATAATAATAATACTTCTAATCAGAACTTCTGATCACTTATTGAGAAATAGTCGAAAATAGTTCAGAAATAGTCAAATATTTGTACTATTATTATGAAAAGTTAATAATAGTGAAAAAATTGGTCTAAATGAGTATTATAATAAGCTAACATTGAATGCATGATAGAACAAGACAGCTGTGATGCCTTCCTGTCTGAGAAGGATTAGATTGGCAGCCCTGTAAGCTTTTTTCAGAAATCATGTGCACTGAAAAACCTTGTTCACTTTGCCATGGTGTATTTAACAATAACAATAATAATAATAATAATAATAATAATAATAATAATAATAATAATAATAATAATAATAATAATAATTTAGTATCGCCCGGAGGCATACAGACAAAAAAAAGCAACAACAACAAGACAAGGACTTAACTTAAGTACTAGAGCAAAAAAACCAAACATAGTATAGGCACATTAGGGGACATAGTATCAAAGTGCATATAATACATAGGGTATACATACATGGACACCTGTGCTACCCCACATTCTGCACAAACAGCAGACCCAGCCACCGCTGTTGTATAGGTCCACATACATACATTGAGCGTGAGAACTGCGAGGATCACATTCTCCCTCGCTGTGAGGAAACACTTTATTCCCGGAGCTCCCCGGAGGACCTGTGGCGGCCTCTGTCACGGCCAAGTGGTCACAGTTCACCACAGACACTTTGAGTTTCAGGTGTCACTATAAATATCCAGCCTGCGCCAACCAACGGGCGGAGGGCCAACCATCACGTCCCTCCAGATTGATAATAAATAGCCTACAGGCGCTATATAGGCTGCAACGTACAAAAATAAAAATAAAAATAATAAATAAAATTAAAATAAAAAACAAATTTAAGAAAAGCTGAAGTGTGTGTGAATCCCTGATGGAGGTGGATCCCAGGAAGGTGGCTGGTGGATGGGTGGAAGAGCTTACAGGAAGGTGGAAGTGGTGGTAGCAGTAATGCCTTCCTGCCTGAGCCGTGTTAATAGTGTGGCGTATATATCCCTCCTTAAGGGGAGCAGCGCCCCCGCATCTGTATCTCGCCCCCCAACACCATGCGTGTACACAGGGCAGCAGTGAGACCCACCGTGCGGACCATGGCGGAATAGCTGGGGATGTAAACAGGAAAAACTGTCACAAATAGGGTGGTAAATGATTGGAATGGACTCCGTAGACAGGTAGTTAGTGCGGAGTCATTAGAGAGCTTTAACCCCTTCACGCCCAGATCTTTGCTTTGCTATAAAAAAAATCGTACGTTGTTAGCCATAAAATTACGAAAAGTAGCTAAATATACCATTTCAGTTAGTGGGCAAGGATACTAAACAGGTCATATAAATAAAATATTGCTTATAACCACTGAAAATCGTCTAATGGTACCCAAATTACAATGGAAATTACGTTCTGGGTCTCAAGGGGTTAAAAGAAGGCTAGATACATTCATGGATGGGGATGAAAGGTGGATGTAGTAATGTGTAACGTGTTAAGTAGCAGGAACTACCACTTGTAGGTCTCGCGGTTTCTTGTAGCTTCATTATTTTCTTATGTTCTTATGTTCTTATGTAATAGGGGGAATAGAGGTGCCATGTAGTAGTGCCATTAGCAGCAGTAATACATATAAGTAATAATGGCTCTGTACCTATGGGGGGTGGGTATAAGGAGTGGTATGATCCAAATATCTGGTGACATACATAAATAATGGTAATAACAACTGTAAAATATTAGCTCCCTCCCTCGACACACGCGTGGACAAGACCATGGGTGAATGACAGAGAGAGAGAGAGAGAGAGAGAGAGAGAGAGAGAGAGAGAGAGAGAGAGAGAGAGAGAGAGAGAGAGAGAGAGAGAAAAGAGAGAATTAACTCTATCTATTCGCCATGGCACTGTAACTATGGGGGGGGGGGTAGTAGTCAGAGCTGAGCAGTATTTAAATACATTTGTATTTAAATACGTATTTAAATACATTTGTGTATTTAGAAATGTATTTATAAATACATTGGTTGTCATGTATTTAAATACAGTATTTAAATACTTTTATGAGTATTTAAATACATTGTATTTAAATACATATAATATAAAAATGTAAATACTTTTTTATCAGTTAATTTGGCCATAAACCCGCCTAACTGTCTGGCAACCCTGATGTTATAGTACAGGACCGGTATTACCAAAGAGATCATAGTTAAGAACGTTTATCATAGCTGGACAAAATGGCCCATTTTAGTCACAACTGGCTGGCGGATATCATAAATTGTGGGGGGACTATCACAAACCGCGCGGGAGGCTAAGAGTGGGTTCACCGAGTTCTAGCGCGACTATGATAACGGCCCCGCGACTATGATAAACTTTCTTGCTGTCAACAGGGCCGAGACACAATAACAGCCTCAGTGAAGGAATATTCGCCCACATAGGGATGTGTTGAGTGAGCTGAGTGATGCACAGCTGATTAGGAAATACCGAGTAGACCGTGTGAGGGCATATTGTTCCTCACCAACTTTGTACAAACAGCTTTTAGATCGAAAACATCGCCATCTGGCAACTCTGTCCCGTGTTTACACAGATACTGCTCAACGGTACATCTATATGCCTTATTTTCGGGAATGAATTACTACATTACTCTCTGTGTCACTGCCCTAAACATGTTATAAACATAAGGGAAGAAGTATCAATCCATAAAACGTGGTCAAAGGATGAATTTACTGATTATATAACCATTTTAAAGAAACAATGACGCTATATATAGCAGACGCCTATGATAAAAAATTGTGCTAGATTCCAAACTTATGATAAATGGCGTATGATAAAAATTTATGATATTCAAGAGTAATGATACATTTCTGTCATAGTTCGTTATGGCACATAGAAAGTGCCAGGAGGAGCAGGAGTGGTTGAG
>JACEEZ010004965.1:47500-82500 GCA_016584305.1 Chionoecetes opilio
CACCACTACTACTACTACTACCACCACCACCACCACTACAACTACTACTACTACTACTACTACTACTACTACTACTACTATTACTACTACTACTACTACTTTTACCTGTCACTTTAAAGGCGTATTTTGTCCATGCCCTTGGAAGTAAAATTTTACTTATTTAAGCTCCGCCCACTTATTTTTTACTCTTTTGCGTGCACAGAAAACTGAGCAGATACACTCCCGGCAGCGATATTTTACTCTTTTCCTGTAAAATTATACAGTCGTGGGTGTGGGTGGTGGTTTCAAGAGCCTGGCCAATCAGATCGCGCGCATGAGAAAATCTTATCAAAACTCCTCCCGTAAATGTTTCTCTTTTCGTTTAATTCTCATCCAATTCAACATTCATTACATGCGCACGACATGCAAAGGATACTGTATTTAATTAAGTGTAGGTAAGGAGTAGTAAGGAGTAGAGTAGGTGACTCTTAACAGGTAAGAAGTCACAAATATTAAAATTCTCCAGCGACGTCTGGGAACAATTTTCCCAATCCCTCGAATTTTTCAATGTGTCCGAATCTTCGTTGATGCTTGCTGGCTTAGCACCAAAACTGGTGTATTATTGCTATAGTATAGTCAAATACTTAAATATATTCATGCGTGATATTACATTTGCAATAGAAATGTATAAATTTGGTATATATGTTATATCACACAAAAATAAAGCCTTTTAGAGAACCTATCGCAGGGCACGAATACGAACATTTCATCAGTCTGATTCAGCTCCAACACGGTAGGAAGGTCTCTGTGTGTAACCCACGGGCCACCACACACCCACCACCACCCAGGCACCCACCCGCCCACCACCACCCACCCACCCACCACCCGCCCACCACACACCCATCACACACCCACCCACCACACGCCCATAAAACAATTAGATATCGATGTGTAATACAGACAATCACGCTACTACTCTTTGCTGTGCCTTCAATAATGTCAACCTTAACGATGTTCCTTGAGCCTCTGTAAGAGGTAATGAAGTGTACGACACTTTTACTCTCGGCAACATCAAGAAAGAGCTTTGGCAGCGCTACAATCGTATTTTGTGATGGCAAGCAGGGGCGGAGCTTAAATAAGTATAATTTTACTCCGGAAGGACACTACAAAATACGCCTTTAATACTTTCCTACAATTATATTTCCTACTATAGTCAGTTTTTCTCCTACTTAAATTTTTATGTAGTAGGAAAGAGAGGCAGGGAAGAACGCGGGGATTTCCAGATGAGAGAGAGAGAGAGAGAGAGAGAGAGAGAGAGAGAGAGAGAGAAACAGAAAAAAATGTCGGTGGGAGGGAGAAGGAACTGGAAGGAGGTAGAGAGAATACAAAGGAATACAAAGTAAACACAAACAGCAACAGACCGATAGGTCCTTACAAGACTGTTTGCTTTAACTACACTACACTAACTAGATAATAAGAGAGAAAGGATAGGAAGTAGAAGGCTCCTCCCCACCCACCCACCCCTCCAGCCGAAGCTGGCCGGAAAAGAAGTGATACCATGCAATATAGAAAAACTGCGAGAAGGAGGAGGAATACAAGGAATACAAAGGAAACACAAACAGCAACAGACCGATAGGTCCTTACAAGACTGTTTGCTTTAACTATACTACACTAACTAGATAATAAGAGAGAAAGGATAGGAAGTAGAAGGCTCCTCCCCACCCACCCATCCCTCCAGCCGAAGCTGGCCGGAAAAGAAGTGATACCATGGGGAGGAGGAGGAGGAGGAGGAGGAGGAGGAGGAGGAGGAGGGGAGGAGGAGGAGGAGGAGGAGAGAGGAGGAGGAGGAGGAGGAGGAAGAAAAGTAGGAGGAGGAGGAGGAAGAAGAAGAAGAGGAGGAGGAGGAGGAGGAGGAGGAGAGAGGAACTCTGTTCCTGACGTTGAGGTCACCTTAGGGCAACGGTCGGCAACCTGCGGCTCCGGAGCCACATGCGGCTCTTTCAAGAGGCCTGTGCGACTCCTGCCACCTACTTAATTAAAAGTGTCCAAATTACCGTTGAAAAAAATAAGAGATAAAATACAGGCCTAGATAGCCGCAGCACAACAGTGTGTGTGACCAGGTCCTAGGTCTCTAGGGAAATATTAGGATGAATTATTGTACTTATTATTATTAACTTGTAGCCCTACTTGTTCGTCATTTCCATTCATAATGTTACACTGCGGCTCCATCAGTATTTTTGCTGCCCTGCCAAGTTTGAAGAAACTGGCTCTCCTCGAATCTGGCTTGCCGACCTCTGCCTTAGGGGGAGGGAGAGAGGGAAGGAGAGGAGGAGGAGGAGGGGAGATGGGGGAGGAAGAGAGAGGTGGGAGGGAAGGGAGAGGAGAGGAGGGAGGGAAGGAGAGAGGAGAGGAGGGAGGGAAGATTTGATTTTGATACATTTATTAGGACAAAAGTACATACAGACACATATGTGCTAAAGGTCTACTTAGAGACACACATGAGAGGGATATGCCGTTGCCCCCAAAAAGGACGTGGGTGCCTAGGCAGTCCCCCCCCTGAGCAAAACTGATCACACGTACATTACTAAACACTGCATCAATGTGATAAGAATGACTTACATAAAAGTTAGGCTGTCCAGCATTGTACTAAATATACCTACCATTACATTACCCATCTATAACATACTGTTGTTTTTCTTTTTTTTATTTTAATCCTAATCTTTACTATGAGGATCCCATATTATAGATAAAACAGACATACATATACAAAACATAAAATATATACATATACATATATATATATACATATCGCAACATCCCACATACACATACACATATACACACACATGAGCAGATGTAGATATACATACATTCATACATACACACATACATACACATTTTCCCATACGCACAACATATATACACATGCATACATATAACGCATACACACATACAAAATACAGACAAACATACACATACGTATACATACATACACATGTTCGCACACATGCATACATATACACGCATACATACACCCCACATATACATTCACATATCATACACAGATGTACATATAACACATACATGCATATACAGACATATACATACATACTACATATATCCACACCCACACATACACATATACACACATAGCATACTCCACATATATATACTATTGCATTATTATCCATATCTACTATATCTACTATTTGCCGTTGCACTTATCCTGATCCCATAAGACGCTGGAGGCTGGTTTTCCGTAATCCCGCATAAACCCTGACCGTTGTTTGTCATCCAGATACTTGGTCCGTGACATTATCTATATCGGGATGTCTGAAATTGCCAAAGATGGACACTGCAGTATGTAATGTTGCAAGGTGTGGGACCTGAGTTGCTGGCATAATCTACATTTTTTGTCGTCCTCGGGCACGTTCTCCCAGTTTCCCAGTAAAAGGGGGACCCCAACTAAGTCTCGTGAAGACTGGGGTCTTTCCATTTAGTTCTGTGTTTTGGCCGTATGAGAATGGTCTGCAGTGCAACATTTGTAAAAGTGTGCCATGAGCGGATGGTTGGCATATTTTTTTCCATCCTGGTTTTGTCAGTTGTCGTTTTGAGTGTCCCTAATCTGAGTCTTGACTTGTCTCTGGACAGTGTGCCCTGGATATCTACTGAGTCCCTGCACGTTGCCTGCTTGGCGATGTCACCCAAACCCTTTCATTGAGAGTTACCCCTACATGGGATGGCACCCAAATGAAGGTCAGGGAAATCTACCTGTCCTTTCAATGCCCTGAAAAAATTTACCCATACACTCGTTCACTACTCCTCAAAAACAGGGTGTGGACTCCTGAGGGATTCCAGAGCTCCCCTGCTGTCTACAATAAAAATTGTGTCCCCACACCCATCCTTGACTTTCCCAAAGGCCCAAGGGAGTATGGCAGAGAGCTCAGCCTGAGTGGAGGAAATAGCATCAGACAGTCTATAAGCATGATGGGTTCCGTGACCACGCCATGTTACATCATACTGCCTCACCAGAATACCACACCCGGCCCTTTGCCACTCTCCATGACAGCCCCGTCACCCACACGTGTGGTACTGTTCGCCCTGCCAGAAAGGTGAAAGTTTTCTCCCAAGAAAATGTATTTAAGTTCAGGGTGGGAAGCTTACCATGTGCTTTTCTTATCCAGTGGCGATATTATTATGGTTACTTGGTGTGTTCTGCCACGGAGGGGCCCTCTTATGTCGTCCCTGTGTTTCACAGCTTGTTCATCAGGTAAATACCTATCTATATCTGCCACTAGTGTAGCTAAAAATCCTCCCCGGGCCCTTTTTCCCTAAAGTTGTGAGCCCCGCAGTTCCAGTGGTGACATTCAACTAATTTTGGCCCCTCCCTTGGCCCCTCATATCCCTTACGGCAGCTGCCGAGTTAATTTGGAGACCCTGTTTTTTGAGAGCAGGAGGCTGAGTTCCATTCTCATGCAGTCTCCCATCGCATTTTTAGGGCAGTTTAGATGATCCTCATGGCAGTGTTTTGTAGCTTTCAAGTTTTTCCATCCTTCCCGAGCCAAAGCAAGAGAGGACAGGACTAGCATAATCTATTAAAAACTGATAGTGCTGATGTACATGGTCCTCAGCACAGGAACTCCGACACCATTCCCACTCCAGGCTAAGCTTTCATGGGTTGGAGTCGCGCCTACCTGCGTTACCAGGTGGGTCAGCTCCGCCTCTTTACTATCAGCTGAGTATCCTACATTACATTCCGAGGTACTTACAGGATCTCAACCCTTTCAACGTTTTGTTGTTGACGGTTAGGTGTATGTCCCCAACTGCTCGACATTGAAACTTTGTCTTTTCCTCAATTTAACACGAGACCCATTCCTGGGTCACAATCGTGACTTGTCTAGGGCAATTTGCATATTACGTACATCTCTACTCTGAAGGAGGATGTCGTCAGCGTAAATCACAGCATTTACATTGTGAGATAGCTCTAAAGGAACCGACTTTATTCATCAAAATATTTAAAAGCATAGGGCTTAATACACCACCTTGAGGGGTGCCAAAAGTAAATGCTTTCTGGTCAGATAAGGAACCTGAAACAGGACTCTCCGCCTTCTGCCATGGAGATAATCGCCTATCCAGTGGAGGAGCCTGCCACCCACACCCATAGTAGCAAGTTCATGCAGTATAACTTCACCCATGGCCTTGTCAAAAGGGGCCTTTTAGGTCTATAAAGACGCGGCAGTAATCAGCCTCATGGGATAAACAGCTTATAACAGCATCAGCTGTTTTCCCCTTTCCCCCTTTAAAGAAACCAAACAGATATCGCTGATGTCATCGCCTACTCTATACATTAATCTCTCCAAGAGACTCTCTCCATCATTTAGAAAAGCATGTTTTTATTGATATCGGTCTATAGCCTCCACTGACCTTAGGGACAGGGATTATGATCGCCTCCTTCCATGCTTTGGCAGCCTCCCTTCCCCAAAACTCATGTTAAATAGTCGTAACAGTGGTCCGTCGTGTAACTAGCTAAGCAGTTAAGTATTTCATAGGTAATACCATCAGCTCCTGGAGCAGTAGATTTTCCCTTTTTTATGGCTCGCAACAATTCATCCTGAATAATATCCACATCTGTTTCATCTCCCACCCTTTAGGGCAGTGAGGATAGAGGGTCTCCTCTCAACCTCCATTCTCCTACCGCATCGTTTACAGTCTGAGGAAGACTGGCAGCACTAGCCTCATATGGCCCACTTTGTTTTTAAACTCATTTGCTACCTTCTCTGGGTGTGGGTGTGCCACAAAGCTGGGTCTCTTCCCCCTGACTTTGTTAACTGCCCCCCATATTTCAGGGACGTTATTACAATCACCCAATTTGTTTGCAAATTGCTTCCAAATACTCGCCGCGTGTTTCCTTCCTCATGGTCCCCAATATCTTAGCTGTCTCTAGGAGTGTGTCCCTGGTACAGCATCTCGCCCAGATTCTACCCCCTTTTTTATGCGCCACCCGTAAAATTCGCGTGTGTGCCTGCAACGCTTTGTCGTATGGATATGTTTAGCCCCTTTACTTTGTGTACCTTTGTTTGTTGCGCGCTGATTACGCTGATTTTCACAAAGAACTGTCTCAATAGCGCAAGCCATGTCATGATAGAATTATCAATGCAGGTTGGACGATAATTTGCATACCAGAGTGAGATTTTTTTTATATAAAGTGGGCAACCTTATCCTTTTGGGAAAGACAGACGCTTTCTGTCATAGTATACCTTCTTTTCGTTAAAGGGAGTCTGATCCCGATAGCAAAGTGATCACTCAGCAGATCACTGATTACGTTTACTAATGCCAGGCGCCCCCTGGTGGTTAACTAAGCAAGCGTAATCGAGTCGCCCTCCCTGTATGTGCGTTGCTTCTTGGGAGCCCAGTAATCGGGCTTGAGGGAAGTCACTCAAGAACTGAACAAGCGGTACCGTTAACATTAGTTTTCCCTCCTGATTCTATGACCTGTGCTGGCATTGAGATCCCCAGCCACCAGCGTCACGGACACCCTGGAATATGGGATCAGGAAGAGCAGTCACACCAAAGCAATTACTGGACACTACAAATTGATCACATTCATAACACATCCTGAAAATGAACTTTAACACAGACACTCTCAATACCATCCTTTTTGTCAGGACCTCCAGAACACGGACGGGAAAAGTGCTCTTTACATAAATGGAGAGCCCCTTACACCCCCCGAGGCCCGGAGGTGATGCCCTACGTAACCATTTAGCTTAAGGGCTGTCCCACATTTACCCCGGTCTCCTGCAGAAGTATTATGTCGGTGTGTGTTGTGTGACATAGCAGTGTACATCAGCAATTCTCTAGAGTGAGAGATCGAACATTCCAAAAGAGCACTGTGAGGCTATTTACTTCCATCTTCCAAATCAATGTCCGGCTCACCTGTCAAATGTTCTCCATCAGCGTGGGAAACGTAGTCATTTGTTTCTGTATTAAAATCCAAGCCTTAATAATCTTTTCTTTTCTGTCGTCACTATCCTTACATTTTTCTAAGGAACCTTTGAAATTAGTAATGCACTGAGTACTGAACATATGGCTGTGTGGGGTTTTTTTCCTTTCTTTTATTTGTGCCGTGAACTGTGTTGCAACGGTGTTTTCCTCAGCTCGCACACTGACGCAGAGCATGAACATGTTTTGCTTTCAGCTCTGCTCTCTCCACCGCTTACACCACTTTCTGTACCCCCCACTACGGGCCTCACCCCTTACAGAGGACTCATTACCAAACACGTCACTATTTTCCCCATATAATATTGTTAACCGCACCCGCAGCAGAGGAGGGAAGAAGAGGTGGGAGGGAAGGGAGAGGTGGGAGGGAAGGGAAAAGGGAGGGGAGGACGAGGCAAAGTAGGAAAATTTTGCGTAGAGAGAGAGAGAGGTTCAATTCAATTCAATTCAATTTTATTTACACAGGTAGTGGTTATTACTACATATTAAAATAAAACAAATATATACAATATATACAAAGCTAATAGAAAGTACTTAAATTTATCAGTAAAGTAAGGGGTTTATTCTGTGGCTATGTGGTCATAAATTACAATGATGAATAAGGCCAGTCTTGAATTTAGATAATGTTACTGCAAGTTTTATGTGGTTGGGCAGAGCATTCCACAGTGTTGGGCCCAAAACCTTCAGTGATCGGGCCCCTGTGTCAGTCTTGAAGCGTGGTATATATATATTATCATTCTGCCTCGTGTGTTCCCTAGTGACATCAGATACCTTTTCATAGTCACAGAACCATTCAGGATAAACTATAAATAGGGACTTATATACATGTACTAATACATCAAATTCATGTTTCTGTCCTATTCTGAGCCACTTTAGTTCTTCATAAGCTGGAGACACATGGTCGTACTTCCTCAGGCCACCAACAGCGACCCGGGCTGCAAAGTTTTGTAATTTTTGGGCTTTAGCTTTTTGTGTCTTGTTTGTTGTACCCCAAATTTTTATGCAATAATTAATGCTACTTAACACTAAATGATTCTATGCATATATTTCTTGCCTTTTTATTTTAAGAGGTCCGCTTTACTCTGTCCACCACCTATCAGTGTGCCCATTACCTTTCTCTTGACTTCATTTAGGTTGAACTTCAAATTCATATATTGGTTCAAGTGTAGGCCTAAATTTTTACACTCCGTGCTTGGGATGATAGCAGTTTCATACTACGTACAACAGTATCATTAGGAATTTGTGATATTAAGTGGGTTTTTCCCTATAAAAAATACATTTGGGTTTTTCTTAGCGTTTAAGTAGTAGAACCGTTTCTTAGGAAATATTGTTGTACAGCAATGAAAAGATGCTTCCGTCTTGGTTATAACCTTATAAGTGGTTCCCAGATTTGCTTAGCAATCAGTATGAGAGAGAGAGAGAGAGGAGAGAGAGAGAAGAAGAGAGAGAGAGAGAGAGAGTAGAGAGAAGAGAGAGAGAGAGAGATAGAGAGAAAGAGAGAGAGAATAGAGTGCTTACACATTCACTTTATGCTTATTTGTGGTTTATAATTAACTGTTTTTTTTATAGTAAAGTATGTGTGTGTGTGTCTGTGTGTGTGTGTGTGTGTGTCTATATACAGATTTCAACCATTTCACTAACAATTATTTTCCTTGTGACGTGGTTTCCTGGACTATTTCTCCCTCTCTCCCCCCCCTCGCTCTCGTCTCGCTCGATCTCTCCTCCTCGCTTCTCTCTCTCTCTCCTCTCTCTCCTTCGTCTCTTCTCTCTTCTCCCTCTCTCCTCTCTCTCTCCATAACAAAGTAGCATTGGTAGTATTAGCATCATTATGTATGGTTGTTATTAATAACTATAATTATTATTTCCATTATTACAATTTATATTATTACCATTTATTGTTTTTAAATTATTGTCCAAGCTCGCTTCGCTCGCTTGGACACCTATTTCACACACCCGAAATCAGGGTGTCATAATAGGCTTGTAAAATGTTTTCCTCTTCTTCTTCTGTGACTTACTTTTGTGGGGAAGCGGGTATACAAGGGCGCAAAGGAAGAAATTTGGCCGCAGAAAGTATATTTTCGTCTCTTAACTCATTGCCAAAGCGAGCGAAGCGAGCTTTTACCAGTTATGCTAAAAAAAAAAAATTCATAATATATTGGCCTGGAGACTTTGCGTGGCGAATTTAATGCATTAGTGCATGAAATGAAAAATTTTTCGTATCCTCACAACAACAGGGTCTTATGATACTGAGGCTCCGGAGCGTCAGGGGGGGGGGGGGGGGGGGGGGCCGCTCACCGATACCACCACAACCACACCACCACCACTACCCACCAACACCACACCACCACACACCCCACACCCACACCACCACCACCACACCACCACCACCACCACCACCACACCCACCACCACTACACATAATGTCAACCTTTAACGATGTTCCTTGAGCCTCTGTAGAGTAATGAAGTGTACGACACTTTTTACTCTCGCAACATCAAGAAGAGCTTGTGGCAGCGCTACAATCGTATTTTGTGATGCCAGCAGGGGCCCGGGAGCTTAAATAAGTATAATTTTACTTACTCCGGAAGGACACTAAAAATACGCCTTTAATACTTTTCCTACATTATATTTCCTACTATAGTCAGTTTTTCCTCCTACTTTAATTTTTATGTAGTAGAAAGAGAGCAGGAAGAACGGCGGGTATTTCCAGATGAGTAGAGAGATAGAGAGAGAGAGAGAGAGAGCGAGAAGAGAGAGAAGAGAGAGAGAGAGGAGAGAGAGAGAGAGAGAGAGAGAGAGAGAGAAACAGAAAAAATGTCGGTGGGAGGGAGAAGGAACTGGAAAGGATGTAGAGAGAATACAAAGGAATCAAAGGAAAACAACCAGCAACAGACGATCGGTCCTTACAAGACTGTTTGCTTTAACTACACTACAACTACTAGTATAAGAGATAAAGGATAGGAAGTAGAATGCTCCTCCCCACCCCACTCCATCCCCTCCAGCCGTGTGAAGCTGGCGGAAAGAAGGAATACAAAAGAATACAAAGGAACACAACGCAACAGACCGATAAGGTCCCTACAAAGACTGTTTTATGCTTTACTACACTACACTAACTAGATATAAGAGAGAAAGGATAGGAATTTAGAAAGGCTCCTCCCCACCCACCCATCCCTCCAGCCGAAGCTGGCGGAAAGAAGTGATTACCATGCTATAGAAAACGGCCATGGATTGTGTGAGGAAAGTTGAAAGCTGGAATCTTGGCTAACTACTACTAGTTCTGTGGGGTAGGTTTAGTGCTTGATAGAATAGGTCATGTTATGGTGTTTTTTGTAATGGTTTGAACACCGTGTGGAGTTCAAGGGGTGGTGCGCAGCCTTTCCTGGCGCCTTTCTTCTTGGGAGGCAGCAGGCAATCAGGCCCCAGCTCCGTTGCAATCCACTGCGGAGTGTGTTACTTTCATGTCGGAACGCCGACACTTCAATGCCTCCCGCAGCAGTGACCCCCTGGTACCTTTAAATCCCGATGGTGTCACTAACTGTCCCAGTACCCTAAAACTTTTTGAAAAAAAAAAAAAAAAACCACAGCCCTCACAGGTCGATAGTATAGTGGTAACCGTTACCTCGGGGCTATCTGTGTGTGTTTATGCGGTCTTAATGTAGTGTTGGTGTAAGGCTCGTGTGGAAATTCAGGGGTGGTGCGGCAGCCTTGCCTGGCGCTTTCTTGGGATGCAGCAGTCACTCAGGCTCCAGCTCCGTTTCAATCCACTGCGGTAGTGCACTTTCCAAGTAGACGCCGTGCCCTTCAAGCCCCCCTGCAGCATGACCCCTGGTACATAAATCCCGATGGTGGTCCACTACTACAGGGCCCTTAACTGACCACAGCCGTCACCAGATCCAAAGTTTTAGTAGTGGCCCCGTTACTCGGCCTGTCTGAGACGTGTGGGAGGGGTTTTAGAACGCGACTTGCAATCATTTTACGCAATGAGAGTAAGTTTTCAGAGGCACGCGAGATAAATTTTATATTCCGAGAGAAACAGTGACAAACCGGGGATTTGATATGAATATTTTATCGCGGGCGATTTTTAAATGATTCCTATTTATTTGAGTTTACTATCGACTGAACGCAGCCCATTCCATACGTTTACAACCGGTTTTGTGAAAAGTACTTTGCTTCGTTCGTTACAAAACCGTTTCCTTGCCTTATTTTAAATCCGTTGTTTTCTAGTTGAGCTGACCGGTCTAACGTGAAAAGATTTTCTGGGACTACGTTCGTAATCCATTGAAGAATTTTAAAGACTTCGATGAGGTCACCTCTTATCCTTTCGTTTTGCTTATTGGGAATAAGTTTAATTTCTTTGAGCCGATTTTCGTAACGATTTATTTCGCAATCTAGTATCATTTTGGTTTACTCTGCGCTGTATTTTTTTCTAGTTTATCTATGTCCTTTTTATAAGAAGGTGACCAACGGCACCACAGTAATTCTAGATGGGGGCCGAACAAGCGAGTTAAAAAGAGTGAGTATAATTTTTCAGATTTACTGAAAAGTTCGTCCATAAAGCCACCAATTGTATTTGCAGTTTTTTACTATCACCTCTATAATTTGGTTTATTTCGGTTTGAGAACTTTCGAGATTATAACGCCTAAATCTTTTTCTTATCAACACTTGTTGTTGGAAATCGTTCATCACGTACTTTTATGAGGGTTGTTTATTACCGATATGTAGTACAATGACATTTGTCAGGTTGAAATTCATTGCATGTTTTTGACCATTCTGTTAGCGTGGTTTAAGTCGTTTTGTATGAGTTGGCGCTGAGATTTCCCTGTAGAGGCTATGTTTGTGATTGTCGGGGGGGGTCCTCAGCAACTTTCGATATCTGCATGTGATATCCCCGTCAATGTCATTTCTGTATATTAAGACAGGATAGGTCACGAAACTGATTCCTTAGAACACCACTATTTACACTGGTCCAGTCAAAAAATTTCCATTTATTACCACCCTTTGTTACGATTTGACAGCCAGTTTTCTATCCAATTTGAAAGTGGCCTTTTTTTATACCATGATCTTTTACTTTGCTAATGAGACGCTTATGAGGAAATTTTGTCGAACGCTTTTGAAAATCGAGGTAAACTACGTCTACTGCCCTCGGTGTTGTCTTACATTTTGAAAATCTGCACTATTTGTAAAATCAAGTAAGTTTTGAGAGGCATGAGCGTTTATTTCCTGAATCCATGCTGCGAATCTTTGATTATGTCCCATTTTCTTCTAAGAACTTAACGATTTTGTCTCTTATGAATGATTCCATTTAATTTTTCCAGCAACTGATGTTAAACTGTTGGGCGATAGTTTCTGGGCTGCGACTTGTTTTCCTTTTTTAAAATATGGTGTGGACATTTGCTAGTTTCCATTCGCAACGGTACATTTTCCGTGACTAAAGAATTATTAATAAGAATGGAAAGTGGGTTTTACTATTTCGGTTCTTTGCTTCTTTTAATATGCTATGGCGAAATTTTGTCAGGACAAGGAGGCTTTTGTTTATTCTCATGTTATTTATTCGCGATCAAAATGTCACATTCCTGAAAGGTTAATGAGCTGAAGCAAGTACCTTGTGTTCTGGGTTTTCGGGATGGGTTTGAGTTTGCGTGTTTTCCACCTGTGAATGACTGATGCAAAAAAGTTTGTAGAGTATCCGCCATGAACTTCATTTTCTGTGTGTTCGCCATTTGTCCATTTCCAACGGCCCTATGGGTTGACGTCATTACTGTTTTTCCTTTTTAACATATCTATGAATTATTAGGGTTTGATTTGCTCATTTTCTGCAATACGTACTTCAAAATTTTTTCTTTGCTCTGCTTAATGAGTTTTTTTTACGTATTTCGTCCTATTCTGCTCGTGATCGCGTTTTGGTCGTCTTCATTTTGTGTTTCTTTGTGTTTTTTTCATAATGCACGCTTTTTAGCTGCAAAGAAAATTGAAGAGTCGGAGGAGGAGGGAGGATGAGGAGGAGGAGAAGGAGGCGAGGATGAGGAGGAGGAGGAGGGGAGGAGGAAGGAGGAGGAGGAATAAAAGTAGGAGGAGGAGCAGGAGGAGGAAAAAGTAGAGGAGGAGCAGGAGGAGGAGGAGGAGGAAAGAAGGAAGAAGAGGATGAGGAGAGGAGAGGAGGAGAGAGGACTCTGTTCCTGGAACGTTTGAGGTCACCTTAGGGCAACGGTCGGCAACCTGCGGCTCCGGAGCCACATGCGGCTCTTTCAAGAGGCTGTGCGACTCCTGCCACCTACGTAATTAAAAGTGTTCCAAATTAACCGTTGAAAAAAAGTAAGAAGATAAAATATAGGCCTAGATAAGCCGCAGCCAAAAGTGTGTGTGACCAGGTCTAGTCTCCTAGGAAATATTAGGATGAATTATTGTACCTTATTATTTATTTTAACTTGTTACTTGTTCGTCATTTCCATTCATAAGTGTACACTGCGGCTCCATCATACTGCTGCCCTGCGAAGTTGAAGAAAACTGTCTTCCTCGTTCGAATTCTGGTTGCCGACCTCTGCCTAGGGGATGGAGAGAGGGAAGAAGGGAGGAGGAGGAGTGGAGATGATGAGGGGAAGAGAGAGTGGGAGGGAGGAGAGAGGAGAGGAGGATGGAAATGAGAGAGGAGAGGAGGGAGTGAAGAGCGGGTGGGAGGGAAGGGGGGTGGAGGAAGGGAAGGTAAGGGTATGACGATGCAAATATGAAAATTTTGCGTAAGAGAGAGAGAGAAGAGAGAGAGGTGCTTGTCACATTCACTTTATGCTGATTTGGTGTTTAATAATTACTGTTTTTTGTATAGTAGGTGGTGTGTGTGTGTGGGTCTATCATACAGATTTCCACGACATTTCACTAACAATCATTTTCCTTGTTGCTTAAGGTTTCCTGGACTATTTCTCCCTCTCTTCCCCCCCCCCTCTCTCTCTCACTCTCTCTATCTCTCTCTCTCTCTCTCTCTCTCTCTCTCTCTCTTCTCTCTCTCTCTCCCATAACAACAGTAGCAATTGTATCATTAGCATCATTATTGTACGGTTTGTTATTATTACTATAATTAATTATTTCCATATAACAATTTAATTATTAACATTATTGTTTTTTTATTATTGTCCAAGCTTCGCTTCGCTCGCTTGGACACCTATTTCACCGAAATCAGGTGTCATAATAGGCTTTGTAAAATGTTTTTCCTCTTCCTTCTCTTGTCTACTTTTGTGGGGAGCGGGTAAACAGGCGCAAAGAAGAAATTTGGCGCAGAAGTTAATATTTCGTGTCCTAACTCATTGTCCCAGCGAGCGAAGCGAGTCTTTTACCATTTAAATGCTAAAATTCATAATATATTGTGCCTGGGAGACATTATTGCAGTGGCGAAATTAATGCATTAGTAGCAATGAAAATAAAATGTGTTCGTAATCCTCACAACACAGTGTCTGAGGAGACTGAGGCTTCTGAGCGTTGCCCCGCTCACCGATACAAACACCACCACACCCCACCACTACACCACCAACACCAACCACCACCACCACCACCACACCCACACCCACACCCCACAACCCACACCACCACCACCACCACCCACCACCACCACTACACCAGAATTTCCAACCTTTGAACGATGTTCCTTGAGCCTCTTAAGAAGGTAATGAAGTGTACGACACTTTTTAACCTCGGCACATCAAGAAAGAGCTTTGGCACGCTACATGTATTTTTGTGAATGGCAAGCAGATCGGAGCTTAAATAAGTATAATTTTACTCCGGAAGACACTACAAAATACGCCTTTAATACTTTCCTACAATTTATTTCCCTACTATAGTCAGTTTTTCTCCTACTTTAATTTTTTGTATAAAGGAAGAGAGGCGGGAGAACGCTGGGATTTCCAGATGAGAAGAGTAGCGAAGGGAGAAATCGAGAGAGAATAGAGAGAGGAAGAGGAGAAAGAGAGATGAGAGAGAGAAAAAAAAAAAAATGTCGGTGGGAGGAGAAGGAACCGGAAGGCGGTAAAGAAAGAGGAGTAGGAATACAAAGGAATACAAAAGAATACAAAAGGAAACACAAACAGCAACAGACCGATAGGTCCTTACAAGATTTATGCTTTAAATACACTAACACTAACTAGATAATAAGGAGAGAAAGGATAGGAAGTAGAAGGCTCCTCCCCACCCACCCCCATCCCTCCAAGCCGAAGCTGGCCGTAAAAGAAGGAGGAGGAGATGGAGGAGGGGGAGGAACAAAGTATGGAGGAGGGATCATGGGGAGGAAGGAGGAAGAAGAAGAAAGAGGAGAGGAGGCAAGGAGGAGGAGAGAGGAACTCTGTTCCTGACGTTTGAGGTCACACTTAGGGCAACGGTCGGCAACCTGCGGCGCCGGAGCCACATGCGGCTCTTTCAAGAGGCCTGTGCGACCTCCTTCCCATCTTTTTGTTACTTAAGAAAAGTGTCCAAATTACCGTTGAAAAAAATAAGAAGATAAAAATACAGGCCCTAGATAGCCGCAGCACAACAGTGTGTTGTGACCATGTCCTAGTCCCTCTAGGGAAATATTAGTGAATTATTGTTACTTTTTATTTATTAACCTTGTACTTGTTCGTCATTTCCATTCATAATGTACACTGCGGCTCCATCCATTACTGCTAAAACGTCCAATTACGAATATGAAACACATTAATCTAGCGCGGATGCCAGGCTCGCCTCGTCCCACAACAATTCTGCTCACAGGACTCCGCTATGTCTAAAAAACTGTGCTGCCCAATAACGAACTAATACAACAAAAACACCGAAGGCAGTACCTACACGACTGAGGCGGCCTCCCACCAAGGCTTGTATCTCCTAAACATTTGTAAACACACGCCGCTGCCGACTACCAATAGGCTTATATTTCAATCCTTACCTCGGTGGTAACGTCTATTAGGCATAATAAATGACATTTTATTTATATATATGAGATACACCTTCTCTACACCTCCTCATCGAGGTGGTGTAAATCTACGCCATAATATTGGCCCTGTGACGTCACGGAAATGGAGTAAGTACGCTTGCTGGATCCAGCCAGGGAGGGTTGGCGCAGACTTGCACCGAGGGGTAAAGTCTGGCGTTGTGACGTCATCGATTTGGCGCAGATGTAGCTCCTGATCCAAGAAAGTTTTCGAAAGAGGAGTATCTCAGACTTACACTGACATACACCGGCGTATGTGTTTGCTGGATCTGGCCCCTGGACAGTGATTTTACTCAATTTAGACGAATTTGGTGGGATTTTACAGATTTTTTAGAACTAGTAACTGTAGTGAAGTGGTGATGAAGTATAGTGAGTATAGTGGAAGTGTAGTGAGTGTAATGGAAGTGTAGTGAAGTGGGGATGAAGTATAGTGAGTGTAGTGGAAGTGTAGTGAAGTGGTGATGAAGTATAGTGAGTGTAGTGAAGTGGTGATGAAGTATAGTGAGTGTAGTGGAAGTGTAGTGAAGTGGTGATGAAGTATAGTGAGTGTAATGGAAGTGTAGTGAAGTGGTGATGAAGTATAGTGAGTGTAATGGAAGTGTAGTGAAGTGGTGATGAAGTATAGTGAGTGTAGTGAAGTGGTGATGAAGTATAGTGAGTGTAGTGGAAGTGTAGTGAAGGGGTGATGAAGTATAGTGAGTGTAGTGAAGTGGTGATGAAGTATAGTGAGTGTAATGGAATTGTAGTGAAGTGGTGATGAAGTATAGTGAGTGTAGTGGAAGTGTAGTGAAGTGGTGATGAAGTATAGTGAGTGTAATGGAATTGTAGTGAAGTGGTGATGTTGTGATGAAGTTACGGAGATGTTAATGCTAATAGATGCTAATCGTGGTGATAAATATATTCCCTAATAGTTGAAAATAGTTCCCTAATAGTTCAACAAATAGTCTAATAGGATAGTAATAGTAGCTTCCCCTAAAATAATGGGAAGAGGATATGGAATGACGCAGAAAGAACGGAAGGAAGCCAGATTTGATTGTTGCCGAAGGGATGCGTTTACGATTAGAGAGAGAGAGAGAGAGAGAGAGAGAGAGAGAGAGAGAGAGAGAGAGAGAGAATTGTTGGTCTCGTCTAAATCTATCTATAATAATATAAGCGAAAGTGTGTGTGTGTGTGTGTGTGTGTGTCTGTCTGTCTGTGTGTGTGGTATAGGTGCCGCCCCCAGTGCCCCAATCCCATCATGTGGCACAGTTTTGGAACCGGGTCGACCAGGGGAAGGTTTTAAGCCCCCTTATAGGATGATCTGATCACTTTTTTTTTTCTTTTTTTAGCAGCCTATTAGCGAGAATTGTGAAGAAAAAAAAGTGGGTTGCGAGAATTGAGTAAACCTTGATGTAGGGTGATGGGTAATGGGTGAGTGAATGGGTGGGGTGATGGGTAATGGGTGTGGGGTGATGGGTGAGTGAATGGGTGGGGGGTGATGGGTTGGAGGTGATTGGTGAGGGAATAGGTGGGGGGTGATGGGTAATGGGTGAGTGAATGGGTGTGTGGTGATGGGTAATGGGTGAGTGAATGGGTGGGGAGTGATGGGTAATGGGGGAGTGAATGGGTGTGTGGTGATGGGTAATGGGTGAGGGAATAGGTGGGGGGTGATGGGTAATGGGTGAGTGAATGGGTGTGTGGTGATGGGTAATGGGTGAGTGAATGGTGGGGGTGATGAGTAATGGGTGAGTGAATGGGTTGGGGGTCATGTGAATGGGTTGGCGTTAATACATACATTTCTACATCCATGATTTCAGGAGAGTTAGAAGGGGCTATCTGGAGAGTCTGTGTTTGGTGGGCCGAAGGCCCACCAAACACAGGTGGTGGGCCGATGGCCCACCAATAGCCCTCCGCAGGAGCTAGCCAAAAAGTCCGCCCGGAGGGCGGCTTTGCGGCTAGTATTGAATAAACCTCTAAACCCTTCTCTCTCTCTCTCTCTCTCTTCTCTCTCTCTCTCTCTCTCTCCTCTCTCTCTCTCTCTCTCTCTCTCTCTATATATATATATATATATATATATATATATATATTATATATATATAATAATATATAATATATATATATATATATATCATATATATATATATATATATATATATATATATATATATATATATATATATATATATTAATATATATACTGTAGAATATACACACAGAGAGGCGTGTACGTTTATTTCAGAGGCTGTGTGCGCTTAAATACTTTCCTAATTCAGCCGTGTACGTATTTTCCATCCATGTACGCTTTTTTCGGAAGCTGTGTACGTACTTTTCAGTTAGATAGAGGCTGTGTGTGTGTCTATAAATCAACCGTGAATGCATTTTTCATTAATAATAATAATTTTTATAATAGTCAGAAATAGTCAAAAATAGTCTAATATTTTTAATAATAATAATAATACTTCTAATCAGAACTTCTAATCACTTATTCAGAAATAGTCGAAAATAGTTCAGAAATACTCAAATATTTGTACTATTATTATGAAAAGTTAATAATAGTGAAAAAATTGGTCTAAATGAGTATTATAATAAGCTAACATTGAGTGCATGATAGAACAAGACACCTGTGATGCCTTCCTGTCTGAGAAGGATTAGATTGGCAGCCCTGTAAGCATTTTTCAGAAATCATGTGCACTGAAAAACCTTGTTCACTTTGCCATGGTGTATTTAACAATAATAATAATAATAATAATAATAATAATAATAATAATAATAATAATAATAATTTTATTATCGCCCGGAGGCATACGGACAAAAGAAGCAACAACAACAAGACAAGGAGTTAACTTAAGTACTAGAGCAAAAAAACCAAACATAGTATAGGCACATTAGGGGACATAGTATCAAAGTGCATATAATACATAGGGTATACATACATGGACACCTGTGCTACCCCACATTCTGCACAAACAGCAGACCCAGCCACCGCTGTTGTATAGGTCCACATACATACATTGAGCCGTGAGAACTGCGAGGATCACATTCTCCCTCGTGTTCGCTGTGAGGAAACACTTTATTCCCGGAGTTCCCCGGAGGACCTGTGGCGGCCTCTGTCACGGCCAAGTGGTCATAGTTCACCACAGACACTTTGAGTTTCAGGTGTCACTATAAATATCCAGCCTGCGCCAACCAACGGGCGGAGGGCCAACCATCACGTCCCTCCAGATTGATAATAAATAGCCTACAGGCGCTATAGGCTGCAACGTACAAAAATTTAAAATAATAATAAATAAAATAAAAATAAAAAATAAATTTAAGAAAAGCTGAAGTGTGTGTGAATCCCTGATGGAGGTGGATCCCAGGAAGGTGGCTGGTGGATGGGTGGAAGAGCTTACAGGAAGGTGGAAGTGGTGGTAGCAGTAATGCCTTCCTGCCTGAGCCGTGTTAATAGTGTGGCGTATATATCCCTCCTTAAGGGGAGCAGCGCCCCCCGCGTCTGTATCTCGCCCCCCAACACCATGCGTGTACACAGGGCAGCGGTGAGACCCACCGTCCTGGCCATGGCGGAGTAGCTGGGGATGTAATCAACCAATGTAATCAATGTAATAAAAAACTATCTTTTTATGGAAATGTTTAATTTTAATGGAAAAAAACACAACCTTCCTCTATCCTCCTGACCTTCCCTATTTTAGAATCTCTCTCTCTCTCTCTCTCTCTCTCTCTCTCTCTCTCTCTCTCTCCTCTCCTCCTCTCTCTCTCTCTCCTCTCTCTCTCTCTCTCTCTCTCTCTCTCTCTCTCTCTCTCTCTCTCTCTCTCTCTCTCTCTCTCTCTCTCTCTCTGTATATATATATGCTCACCTGTCCCTTGTTTTAAAATTTCTTGTTATAGCCCTTTGTTATAAAAGTTTTTAAGTGGATAAAGGGATTTAATAAAGGAGAGGTAGGAAAAATTCTTACGGCTATTAACCAGGGTAGAACAAGAAGTAACAGATTCTAGCTGGAAAAGTGTAGATTTAAAAAACAAATAGGGAAAAACTGGTTCACAAATAGGGTGGTAAATTTTTGGAATGGACTCAGTAGACAGGTAGTTAGTGCGGAGTCATTAGAGAGTTTTAAAAGGAGGCTAGATAAATTCATGGATGGGGATGAAAGGTGGATGTAGTAATGTGTAACGTGTTAAGTAACAGGAACTACCACGTGTAGGTCTCGCGGCCTCTTGTAGCTTCCTTATTTTCTTTTCTTCTTTCTATTCTTTCTTCTTTTATTTCTATAGAATTAATGAACAGCTATTAACGACTTAACTATCGCTTTGTGTGTGTGTGTGTGTGTGTGTAAGTGTGTGTGTGTGTGTTGTGTGTGTATGTGTGTGTGAACTAACGATCTATATATTTATGTATGTGTGATTGTGTGTGCGTGTGACTGTGTGTGTATAAACTATCTATCTATCTATGAGTGTGTGTGTGTGTGTGTGTGTGTGTGTGTGTGTGTGTGAACTATCTATCTTATCTATTTGGCATTACTTTTGGCATATATAATTTCACTGTGAGAGGAGAGAGAGAGAGAGAGAGAGAGAGATCAGTCATTCATTCTTAACTAGTGCTGTGCGCGCGCGCGCGTGTGTGTGTGTCTGGATTTTACCCAATTTAGACGAATTTGGTGGGATTTTACAGATTTTTTAGAACAGTAGTAACTGCAGTGAAGTGGTGATGAACAGTGGTGGGCACGTATAAATTTTGCAGAATTTAATGAGGTATAACGATAAAGCGTAGAATTATAATTTTTGCGCTAAGCTATTAACGAATAAAGCGATAAATTTCCAAAATACCTTAAAGCGATAAGCGATAAATCCTGCGATAAATCCAAAATGACTCTATTTTGCTACTTTGATTTAAAAACCTTTTTTACACTTAAAACACATATTACTTAATAAAACGACTAAAGGACCGAAATTACTATTTAATTACTTTAAAATAACATCACTGCTGCTGGCCCTCAAACGCGGAGAAAAGTCTCCTCACTGTCCTACATGACCTGACATCTGAAAACTCACTAATCACTAAATTCACTATTCTCGAACAATGAAAGCGCGACCGCCGCGACACTAATTAATAACGCAATATAAAACTGCAAAAACCTAAACTGATTTCCTGAAAAGGAAACAGTTAAAACACAAAATCACGCGACTGTTCGTACGAACGGAGGCACGCGCGAGGGCGCACCTCAAAACTAGCAGTATAAATATATTAAAACTATATATATTAATTAGATATTTAGTTAAGATAGCAATATACAATAAGAATTAAGTATATATAACGTATACACACAAAGATAGCTTTGGATCGCTGTTTTAGCACAATTTAAACACAGAGCTGAGATCAGATGCGTCCAGTTTGGGGGGCTTTCCAAAAACTGCAACAGAAGCTCCGCGGGCCGCCAGGCGCCTGGCCGCATCTGTTGCCGCGTAACAATGAGCCTGTAACCTCCCGCCGTAACGGTTTTTCGTCTTCTACTTTATCGCTGGATTTATCGCGGGAAATTTGAAAGCGATAAATATAAGCGATAAGTTTTTCCGGTCTTGCGATAAACGATAAGCGGTAAATTTTCGGTTAAAGCGATATTATCGCTTTATCGCATTATCGCTTTACTTATCGCAACGCCCACGACTGGTGATGAAGTATAGTGAGTGTAATGGAAGTGTAGTGAAGTGGTGATGAAGTATAGTGAGTGTAATGGAAGTGTAGTGAAGTGGTGATGAAGTATAGTGAGTGTAATGGAAGTGTAGTGAAGTGGTGATGAAGTATAGTGAGTGTAATGGAAGTGTAGAGAAGTGGTGATGAAGTATAGTGAGTGTAATGGAAGTGGTGATGAAGTATAATGAGTGTAATGGAATTGTAGTGAAGTGGTGATGAAGTATAGTGAGTGTAATGGAAGTGTAGTGAAGTGGTGATGTTGTGATGAAGTTACGGTGATGTTAATGCTAATAGATGCTAATCATGGTGATAAATATATTCCCTAATAGTTGAAAATAGTTCCCTAATAGCTCAACAAATAGTCTAATAGGATAGTAATAGTAGCTTCCCCTAAAATAATGGGTAGAGGATAATACTGCTACTACAACAACAACAACAACAACTACTACTACAATAACAACAACAACAACTACTACTACTACTACTACTACTATACTAATAATAATAATAATAATACTTCTACTACTACTACTACTGTCTTTCGTAAGTACCTATATTATTTTGTCAGGTTTTTTTTAAGCATAATACTGCACACTCTAAGTAATAGTGTTTGTGTGTTATCATAGGATGCTCACTAGTTACCATACCATGTGTTGCCATAGGGCGTAGGTATTAGAATATTAAGTAGGTATTATTATTTATTTTCTCTCTCTCTCTCTCTCTCTCTCCTCCTCTCTCTCCTCTCTCCTCTCTCTCTTCGTCTCTCTCTCTCTCTCTCTCTCTGTCTCTCTCTCCTCTCTCCTCTCTCTCTCTCTCTCTCTCTCTCTCTCTCTCTCTCTCACACACACATACTCAGAGAGAGAGAGAGAGAGAGATAATTCCCTCTCTCTCTCTCTCTTTCACACACACACACACAGTTAGATAGATAGATAGATAGATATGTTACACACACACACCACACACACACACACACACACACACACACACCACTTACCCATTGGGGTCGCCATATTCCACTAAGTTGATTCCCTTGACTTCCCTTGACCCGTCAGGCCACAGCGCTGTGACCTCATGTCGCAGCACTACGAGGTCACTCTCCCCAGGTTCTGAAATTGTAGTAGTGGTAGTTATAGTGGTGGTTATAGTAGTAGTTATAGTGGTAGTTATAGTAGTTATAGTGGTAATTATAGTAGTTGTGGTAGTTATAGTAGTAGTAGTGGTAGTTATAGTGGTGGTATAAAGATATAGATATATATTTCAAATAAAATCACAAAAGCCCTAGGCCTACGTACCGAACCTAAGCCTACTGGCCAGATAGAGTGACAGAGTATCCAGCGGTGACCCTGCCTTGCGTATGGGGTCAGAGGTCAACAGTCCAAGGTCATCGAGGGCGTGGGTGACCTTTTGACCTAGAGCTTCTGTTACGAGGGTTCGGAAATCGTCCTCACATATTGTAGCGTCCATTTGGTGTAGTAGGGAGCATAGCAGTTGTTTCTGTGGGTTAGGAAGGTTGTTAGAGGGGTGGTTGTAGTAGTGAGCATAGCAGTTGTTTATGTGGGTTAGGAAGGTTGTTAGAGGGGTGGTTGTAGTAGTGAGCATAGCAGTTGCTTATGTGGGTTAGGAAGGTTGTTAGAGGGGTGGTTGTAGTAGGGAGCATAGTAGTTGTTTCTGTGGGTTAGGAAGGTTGTTAGGGGGGGGGTTGTAGTAGGGAGCATAGCAGTTGTTTCTGTGGGTTAGGAAGGTTGTTAGAGGGGTGGTTGTAGTAGGGAGCATAGCAGTTGTTTCTGTGGGTTAGGAAGGTTGTTAGAGGGGTGGTTGTAGTAGGGAGCATAGCAGTTGTTTCTGTGGGTTAGGAAGGTTGTTAGAGGGTGGTTGTAGTAGGGAGCATAGCAGTTGTTTCTGTGGGTTAGGAAGGTTGTTAGAGGGGTGGTTGTAGTAGGGAGCATAGCAGTTGTTTCTGTGGGTTAGGAAGGTTGTTAGAGGGGTGGTTGTAGTAGGGAGCATAGCAGTTGTTTCTGTGGGTTAGGAAGGTTGTTAGAGGGGTGGTTGTAGTAGGGAGCATAGTATTTGTTTCTGTGGGTTAGAAAGGTTGTTAAGGGGGTGGTTGTGAGCATAGCAGTTGTTTCTGTGGGTTAGGAAGGTTGTTAGGGGGTGGTTGTAGTAGGGAGCATAGCAGTTGTTTCTGTGGGTTAGGAAGGTTGTTAGGGGGGGGGTTGTAGTAGGGAGCATAGCAGTTGTTTCTGTGGGTTAGGAAGGTTGTTAGAGGGGTGGTTGTAGTAGTGAGCATAGCAGTTGTTTATGTGGGTTAGGAAGGTTGTTAGGGTGGTGGTTGTAGTAGGGAGCATAGCAGTTGTTTATGTGGGTTAGGAAGGTTGTTAGGGGGGGTTGTAGTAGGGAGCATAGCAGTTGTTTCTGTGGGTTAGGAAGGTTGTTAGGGGGGTGGTTGTAGTAGGGAGCATAGCAGTTGTTTCTGTGGGTTAGGAAGGTTGTTAAGGGGGTGGTAGTGAGCACAGCAATTGTTTCTGTGGGTTAGGAAGGTTGTTAGCGGGGTGGTTGTGGTACATAATATAAAGTACTGTGCATGCCTCTTCAGTGGCACATACAAGTCTGTAGTTAATTCTTAAATTTGTAATATATGGCGCCTGGCGACATTAGTGCAGTGGTGACTATAGTGTTGTTGACGATTGTTAGAGTTGTGGTAATAGGTAGCAGTAGTGTTGGTAGTAGTGGTGGTAGTAGTAGCAAAAATAAGCTGGATATTAAATAAAATTTTGAGAAAAGGAAAAATTATTGTGAGTAAAATAGGGATTATATTTGAATAACACAATTTTTTATTATTAGTAGTAGGCTAGTAGTAGTAGTAATAGTAGTTGGCTGAGGAGTAGTAGTAGTAGTAGTAGTAGTAGTAGTAGTAGGCTAGTAATAGTAGTAATAGTAGTTGGCTGAGGAGTATTATTATTATTATTATTATAGTAGTAGTAGTAGTAGTAGTAGTAGTAGTAGTAGTAGTAGTAGTAGTAGTAGTAGGCTAGTAATAGTAGTAATAGTAGTTGGCTGAGGAGTAGTAGTAGTAGTAGTAGTAGTAGTAGTAGTAGTAGTAGTAGTAGTAGTAGTAGTAGTAGTAGTAGTAGTAGGCTAGTAATAGTAGTAATAGTAGTTGGCTGAGGAGTATTATTATTATTATTATTATATTATTATTAGTAGTAGTAGTAGTAGTAGTAGTAGTAGTAGTAGTAGTAGTAGTAGTGGAGGTAGTGGAGGTAGTAGTAGTAGTAGTTGGGTGGTGGTGGTAGTAGTAGTGGTGGGAGGAGTAGTGGTGGGAGTAGTAGTAGTAGTAGAAGTAGTAGTAGTAGTAGTAGTAGTAGTAGTAGTAGTAGTAGTTAGTAGTAGTAGTATGTATGTATGTAAGTAAAGTGTAAGTGGTAAGAGAGTAGTGTTAGTATGTATTACAAAATAGTAGCAGTAATGTAATAGTGGTTAGTAGTTTCTGTGACTGTTGGGGTGGGGGGGGGGAGGTGTTAGGAAGGTAGTCAGGCACAAATAGTAGTAATAATAGTAAAATAGTACAAACAAATATACGTAGTCATTTAAAATTACAAGAAAATATAAAAAATGAAAAAATACGCCAAAAATATTAAAATCACAAAAATAATAATAATAGTAGTAGTGATAGTAAAAAAAAATTAAAAACCCAGACTAATATAACAAAAAAAAACAAAAAAAAACATTACCCCCAAAAAATATAATAAAAAAATAAATGTAAAAAAAATTAAAACAACACAAGAATAGTAGTAGGCTAATAGTACAAAATAGTACGTACCCAGGTGACATCCGGCCCACTACTATGCAACAAGGGGTGTGGGGAACTATCCAATAGGCCTAGTTTAATGAGGCCTAGGCAAGTATCCGAAAATCCTTGATATCTCAGTGTGCCTCGTAAAATGGTTTTGGCTTCTGGTATGCCATATAAATCCCTGTATAGAGTTGAATCCCTGTTAGGAAATCCCTCTAGGTTAAATTCCGGTAGTGCGGTGAACGGTTCGGAGGCGCGAAGTAAATCCCCACTAGGGATTTCTACTATCTGTGTGGGAGAGAGGGGGGGATTTATTAGAGCGATTTTTTTAGAGTTTGAGAGAAAGGGTATTTATTAGAGAGAGAGAGAGAGGGGGAGTGGTGTTGAGAGAGAGAGAGAGAGAGAGAGAGAGAGAGAGAGAGAGAGAGAGAGAGAGAGAGAGAGAGAGAGAGAGAGAGAGAGAGGATTTTTTTAGAGCGGATTTTTAGTTTTGGAGAGAGAGAGAGAGAGAGAGAGAGAGAGAGAGAGAGAGAGAGAGAGAGAGAGAGAGAGAGAGAGAGAGAGAGAGAGAGAGAGAGAGAGAGAAAAAAAAAAAAAAATCCTCCATTCCCTCCTTACCTCTCCATCCTTCAAATACTTAGCAGGTGATAATGTAGTTAACAAAACTCCCCTAGGGTTCCAGGAAAATTTTAGCGTAAGGCGTTAGCGCTGCACTCGGGGGCCGGGAGTCCACCGCAGAAACTTTCGAATTTCTCCACTTTGCCGCCCCCCGCGTGGATCTGTGGTAGAGCGGTGGTGGTTAGGGTGTGTGGTAAGGGTGTGGCTAATTGTACCACTATCCGGATTGCTTCTAAGGGTGGTTAATGTGGTAGAAATGTGGTAAAATGTAGGCAACTCCTGGCAAAAATATTGTAAAAATACCATAATTTGACACATACATGTTACCCTTGACACATACATTTTTCCATTTTCCTAACAGTTGGTTATATGTGTGGTAAATTTGTGGTAGTTAGGGTGTGTGGTAAGGTGTGGCTAATTGTACCACTATCCGGATTGGTTCTAAGTGTGGTAGATTCACCTTTTTGAAGCTCCAAGTTGAAAAAATGTGGAAATTTATCTCGTACATACACACTCCTACTATTCATTTCAGACCCCATGATGCATCGTTTTTCGCAAATATCTTCTCAACAAACAGTTGGATCAAAATGACAGTTTAGCACAGCTTGTCTGAGACCGTTCCCTAATTTATGGCAGTAGAGTGCATTGCCAAGTGTGTTTAATGAAGGAGTTTACTCTTGGCTTTTACGGCGAGGCTGGCAAGAGCCGGGTATACATTCGGACAGGGAAGGTTTGAGGTGACGTACTTGTGACGTGTATCAAGCCACGCCCTCATCCTCCCCTCCCGGCTTCTCCTCCCTCCCTCCTTGCCTTCCCCCCCCCCCCCGTATTCCCACCTTCCCCCTCACTCTCCCATTTGCCTATCCTCTCTCTCTCTCTCTCCTCTCTCTCTCTCTCTCTCTCTCTCTCTCTCTCTCTCTCTCTCTCTCTCTCTCTCTCTCTCTCTCTCTCTCGTCCACTTGCGTTGTATATAAGATATGACTCCATGCACATATTACTTGTCTATAATGGCAGATAATCCGAAAGTATATGCTAAGTATGGTAGGGTGTGTATGCGCACGACAGTGATACCTGTTCCAGCGTAATTGGCTGTTGCTTAAGTGCTGTCCGAGTTTTGTTGGGTAATTATACAACCATTGACAGTTGTTTCGTTGTTCCTCTTTCGTTCTTGCTCTGCTCTTGAATCCCCGCTCCATTTCCACCCTTATTCTTTTCCGACTCCAACCCGATGACCTATAAATGATCAAGCCACAGCTACCTCATCCCATCATACGCACAACGTGCCCTTCTGGGAAAGAGGGTCATATACAACTTTCAATGGTTGTATACTTACCCAACAAAACTCGGACAGCAACAGCCAATTACGCTGGAACAGGTATCATTGTCGTGCGAATACACACCCTACCATACTTAGCATATACTTTCGGGTTATCTGCCATTATAGACAAGTAATATGTGCATGGCGTCATATGTCATGTACAACGCAAGTGGCCGAGAGAGAGAGAGAGAGAGAGAGAGAGAGAGAGAGAGAGAGAGAGAGAGAGAGAGAGAGAGAGAGAGAGAGAGAGAGAGAGATTGATAACTTTATTGTCAATGTTACAACACAAGACAAATGGATGAAACAGATTTCTAACCACACCCAGTACCACATCCCAATTACAAATTACATCTCATGAAACATCTCTCACAATCACAAAACACCTTGACAAACAAAATAGACACCTACATAAAATAAATAAAAAAATAAAAAACCGTCAACATTAGCAAAGAATATTGCACTGAAACATCATCCACAAAACACAAAAGTACAATGACATACAAAAGACAATCATACATTAACCAATAACCCGTAAAGAGGGATAAAGATAACTACACTGAGGGCTATATTCAAGAATGCTCGTCAAATCCCGGCCGGTGGAGATTTTCCACCGTCGTACCTCCACTGGTAACATCTACAAGAACTGCCCCGACTGGTGGATATTTGACAGGCGTACCAACACAAGCGAGCCCAAAGCGGCATCAGTATTTTGACTGTTTTATACATAGCTAATACATTTTACTAGTGAATTTATCTTCTGACATTAAATAATAGCTAAGTTAGTGTTCGCCACTTGTCTGAGGCGTTGTGCAGAAAAATTGGCCTGAGTGATGCTTGCGAGTACATTTGAACGGCCCGCCGCCACTGCTCCACACAATGGCCACCTCCATTCTCCCGCCGCCGCCCGGCTTCCTCACAAGTTAACACACCTATATAAGGCCTCCTGGACCTGTTTTTACCTTAATGATGACACGTGTGCATTCACAGTGTATGGCTGTCACTCTCGGTTGTGTTGAAAACTCTCCTGTAATGGTCTGGGAAGAAATACGATGGAATAAGTGGAGAGCGGGGTGAAGGGGGGATGTGCAAGTTGTCGCCAATCAGCTGACTCAAACCTCCACCCCTGAGCTCGACGCGTTGCGTCGTATTTTGATTCTTGTATACCAAAAACCGATACAACGGGTGGAGAAAAATTCTTGAATATGGCCCTGAAACAGCACCCACAATGCACACAAGTACAGGAACATACAAACAACAAACCCGCACGCAATCACCGTGGCGGGGCACAATTCTTACACTTCCTTAAAATTTCTTCCACTACTCCATTCTGCAATATCCATATGATCTGTTCAGTCACATCAACAATGTTATTGTTCCGAAAACCACTGACACACGAACACCTCAGCACATAATGCTCTAAAGTGTGACCATTTTCAGCCCCACAAACCCTATACCGTGACTCCTCTACAGTAGAAACTCCTTTGTACTGCCAATAATATTTGTATCCTAACCTCATCCTCATTTTCACAGCGTCACTTTGCGTACCCTTTTTACCATAAGTAACAGCAACATGATCACTAACCTTATCGTAGTGTCTAAGGGCCATATTCAAGAATTTTTCTCCACCCGTTGTGTCGGTTTTTGGTATACAAGAATCAAAATACGACGCGACGCGTCGAGCTCAGGGGTGGAGGTAATGTCAGCTGATTCCCGACAACTTGCACATCCCCCCTTCATCCCGCTCTCCACTCATTCCATCGTATTTCTTCCCAGACCATTACAGGAGAGTTTTCAACACAACCGAGAGTGACATCCATACACTGTGAATGCACACGTGTCATCATTAAGGTAAAATCAGGTCCAGGAGGCCTTATATAGGTGTGTTAACTTGTGAGGAAGCCGGGCGGCGGCGGGAGAATAGAGGTCGGCCATTGTGTGGAGCAGTGGCGGCGGGCCGTTCAAATGTACTCGCAAGCATCACTCAGGCCAATTTTTTCTGCACCAACGCCTCAGACAAGTGGCGAACACTAACTTAACTATTATTTTAATGTCAGAAATGATAAATTTCACTAGTAAAATGTATTAGATATGTATAAAACAGTCAAAATACTGATGCCGCTTTGGGCTCGCTTGTGTTGGTACGCCTGTCAAATATCCACCAGTCGGGGCAGTTCTTGTAGATGTCACCAGTGGAGGTACGACGGTGGAAAATCTCCACCGGCCGGGATTTGACGAGCATTCTTGAATATAGCCCTGAATGTACCACTATCGGCATGCTCCCTAGAGAGAGAGAGAGAGAGAGAGAGAGAGAGAGAGAGAGAGAGAGAGAGAGAGAGAGAGAGAGAGAGAGAGAGGATAGGTAAAGGGAGAGTGAAGGGGAAGGTGGGAGTACGGGGGGGGGGAGGTAGGCAAGGAGGGAGGGAGGGGAAGCTGGGAGGGGAGGATGATGGTGTGGCTTGATACACGTCATAAGTACGTCACCTCAAACCTTCCCTGTCCGAATGTATACCCGGCTCTTGCCAGCTTCGCTGTAAAAGCCAAGAGTAAACTCCTTCATTAAACACACTTGGCAATGCACTCTACTGCCATAAATTAGGGAACGGTCTCAGACAAGCTGTGCCAAACTGTCATTTTGATCCGACTGTTTGTTGAGAAGATATTTGCGAAAAACGATGCCTCATGGGGTCTGAAATGGATAGTACATGTTTGCGATTTCCCGCTAACTTTATAGACCAATTTTATTTTTTGAAGATGTCTAGAGCAAGCTAAATAGTTCACCTACAAACCCCAACCCCAAAATAGTCTTGAGAATAGTAGAAACCACCAAAATGGTCAATAGTACCTAATGAAAAAATATGAAATCTGACACTCGGGAGATTTTTCACACACGAATACCGGAACATTTTTGCAATTTCCCGCTAACTGTATAGACCAATTTTAATTTTGAAGATGTCTAGAGCAAGCTAAATAGTTCACCTACAAACCCCAACCCCCAAAATAGTCCTGGGAATAGTAGAAACCACCAAAACAGTAAATAGTTCTTAGCTATGACAAGTTGAAATTTTACACATTTGGATATTTTTTATACACACATACCCGAACATTTTTGCAATTTCCTGCTAAACTAACAAACCAATTCTAAATCTGAAACTATCGAGACCAAGGTAAATAGTACACCTACGAACCCCAACCCAGAAAATAGTCCACAAAACAGTACAAAACCCCAAAATAGTCACCTCTTCAAAGCATTCCATCGCCAACAAATGGTCGATTCCAGGATCCAGACCCACTTCATTGACTATAGTAACTCCTGCATCAACAGCGGCTTGGTGCAATTCCCTCATGGCTGGTGCACAGTAGCTGGCGGTGACCATGTGCGTCTGTGTGCGTAGAGAGGCGTACATGAGACACACAGACACACACACACACACACACACACACACAGTAGCTGGCTGTGACCATGTGCGTCTGTGTGCGTAGAGAGGCGTACATGAGACACACGGACACACACACACACACACAGTAGCTGGCTGTGACCATGTGCGTCTGTGTGCGTAGAGAGCCGTACATGAGACACACGGACACACACACACACAACAGTAGCTGGCTGTGACCATGTGCGTCTGTGTGCGTAGGGAGGCGTACATGACACCACACACACACACACACACACACACACACAGTAGCTGTCTGTGACCATGTGCGTCTGTGTGCGTAGAGAGGCTTACATGACACACACACACACACACACACACAGAGTAGCTGGCTGTGACCATGTGCGTCTGTGTGCGTAGAGAGGCTTACATGACACACACACACACACACACACACACACAGTAGCTGGCTGTGACCATGTGCGTCTGTGTGCGTAGAGAGGCTTACATGACACACACACACACACACACACACACACACAGAGTAGCTGGCTGTGACCATGTGCGTCTGTGTGCGTAGAGAGGCGTACATGACACACACACACACACACACACACACACACACACACACACACAGTAGCTGGCTGTAACCATGTGCGTCTGTGTGCGTAGAGAGGCGTACATGAGACACACACACACACACACACACACACACACACACACACACACACACACACACAGAGGGGTACTCCGTAGTGTAGAGGTAGCACGCTGGAGTCACAACCGAGAAGTCCCGGGTTCGATCTCCGGGCGGAGCGGAAACAGATGGGTTGTTTCCTTAAAACCCGAGCCCCTGTCCACCCAGCAGTGAATGGGTACCGGGTGGTAGCCGGGGTTTGTGACCCGCCTCCCGGGGTGGTGGCTTCGGCCAACACTAAAAACTCTTGGTCTAGAAAAGAGGTCTAGAAGTTCTTCTCTAGACCAAGTAAAAACTAAGGATGAATGATAAGAATGTTGATATGGAGACGAGGCCATACGAGCGCTGCTCTGGACCTGTAAAATACAACTAGATGAATACAACTAGATGAATGCACACAGTAGCTGGCTGTGATCATATGCGTCTGTGTGCGTAGAGAGGCGTACATGAGACACACGGACACTCGGACGCGCACACGGGTTCCTGACACACACTCATGTACGCAGAAACACGCACACGCAGAAATGGGGTTAAAATATAAATTAGGACAAAAATGTATAGGATATTACGGAAAAAATGGCAAAAAAAATGGAATATAATAAATAAATAAATAAAATAATTGTTAAAATAGTAAAAAAAAAAATTATCTAGACATGGAAACTAAGTTAGAAATATTAAATTACTATAAAAACTTAACAAAAAAATAAATAAATATAATAAAAAACGAAATAAAAATTATTTTACTATAAAAACTAAAGTGTTAAAGTGTTAAACTAAAGCTGATTTGAGTGTTTATACAGTACTAGCCGCAAAGCCGCCCTCCGGGCGGACTTTTTGGCTAGCTCCTGCGGAGGGCTATTGGTGGGCCTTTGACCCACCACCTGTGTTTGGTGGGCCTTCGGCCCACCAAGCACAGACTCTCCAGATAGCCCCTTCTAACTTTCCTGAAATCATGGATGTAGAAATGTATGTATTAACGCCAACCCATTCACATCACCCCCAACCCATTCACTCACCCATTACCCATCACCCCTCACCCATTCACTCACCCATTACCCATCACCACACACCCATTCACTCACCCATTACCCATCACCCCCACCTATTCCCTCACCCATCACCCATCACCCCCAACCCATCACCCCCCACCCATTCACTCACCCATCACCCCACACCCATTACCCATCACCCCACCCATTCACTCACCCATTACCCATCACCCTACATCAAGGTTTCCTCAATTCTCGCAACTCACTTTTTTTTCACAATTCTCGCTAATAGGCTACTAAATTTTTTAAAAATACAAATAAAAAAAAGTGATCGGACCATCTCATAAGTGGGCTTAAAATGTGCCCCTGGTCGACCCGGTTCCAAAACTGTGCCATATGATGGGATTGGGGCACTGGGGGCGGCACCTATCGCGGACACACAGACAGACAGACACACACACAAAACACACACACACACACACACACACACACACCACACACACCACACACACACACACACACACACACACACTTTCGCTTATATTATTATAGATATCACACACACACACACACACACACACACACACACACACACACACACACACACACACACATGCATACATACACGCAGTGGCGTACCCATATAATTGAAAAGGGGGGGGCCAATATATATACAGTATATATAATTATATACTAGCCGCAAAGCCGCCCTCCGGGCGGCCTTTTTGGCTAGCTCCTGCGGAGGGCTATTGGTGGGCCTTCGGCCCACGTACCACCTGTGTTTGGTGGGCCTTCGGCCCACCAAACACAGACTCTCCAGATAGCCCCTTCTAGCTTTCCTGAAATCATGGATGTAGAAATGTATGTATTAACGCCAACCCATTCACATCACCCCCAACCCATTCACTCACCCATTACCCATCACCTCCCACCCATTCACTCACCCATTAGGGCTATTGGTGGGCCTTCGGCCCACCAAACACAGACTCTCTAGATAGCCCCTTCTAACTTTCCTGAAATCATGGCTGTAGAAATGTATGTATTCCCCCCACCCATTCACTCACCCATTACCCATCACCCCCACCCATTCACTCACCCATTACCCATCACCACACACCCATTCACTCACCCATTACCCATCACCCCCCACCTATTCCCTCACCCATCACCCATCACCCCCCACCCATTCACTCACCCATCACCCCACACCCATTACCCATCACTCCACCCATTCACTCACCCATTACCGTCACCCTACATCAAGGTTTCCTCAATTAGAGAGAACTGCAACTCCGAAAGCCAGTGGTCGCTGGCAGTTTTAACTCACAATTTGGTGAAAAGTTGGTCAACTTGAAAGAAAAATATGGCTTATTCCACTGCACTTAAAACACAAAAGTATAATTTTAAGAAACGATTTTCTTCTATATGTATATTGTATAGAAGCCTGATTCTGTAAAACATGTATTTAACCAAATAACCAAGTAGGTTATTAGTTGAGGAGGCGAGGTAATTGTTGACTCTATGATATTATACAGTCAATAACGTTGTTTAGAGTTTCTATACCTAGGCATCATATGTTCCTATTATTATTGTGTATCAATCAGATAAAGCCTGGAAGTGCATGAGTCGAACGCGTGAAGTGCAATGTTGTTGATTCAATCTCCCGACCACAATCTCCCCGCCACCACTCCCCGCCGCGGCGTGTCGCCTCCACAATATAACCTACATTTCGCAGCAACAAGCCGATTCGGCATTCTTTATTCTTCGTTTTTCCAAGGCATTGCTATGTATTTTGACAAGCGTTGCCAGACGCAGCATACTGTCTTAGAAAACAGTGTGAACATCGCCCAAATTTTACCATGCCACAATATACATGTAAAAAATATATTAAGCTTTGCTACTCGAGGCGAGTTAATTTGCATTAAATGCATCTTAGAAGTTCATCGAAGCCATGTCATGCATACACTTACTCGAACAACAGAAGAACGTTCTTTTATTCCTCAGATGCGGTGCATCAATATTTATCGCCGAAATTGTTTATGAAAAATATTAGTCGCGCGAGGGAAAACACAGTAGACCAACCTTTGATTAAAACTGCCAGCGACCACTGGCATTTCTCGAGTTTCAGTTCTCTCCAATTCTCGCAACCCACATTTTTTTTCTCACAATTCTCGCTAATAGGCTGCTAAAAAAAAAAGAAGAAAAAAAGTGATCGGATCATCTCATAAGTGGGCTTAAAACCTTCCCCTGGTCGAGCTGGTTCCAAAACTTTGACATATGATGGGATTCCGCCACGGGGGGCGGCACCTATCGCGGACAGACAGACAGACAGACAGACAGACAGACAGACACACTTTCGCTTTTATTATTATAGAATATATATATATATATATATATATATATATATATATATATATATATATATATATATATATATATATATTATAATAAATATATAATTTATTATAATTTATTCTTTGCCAAAGGGGGGGCCATGGCCGCATGCCCCCCCCCCCCCCCCCCCCCCTCGGTACGCCACTGCATGATACACGCATGTACAAACATTTGCATATATTAGTATAGACACATTTTCATGTTACATAAGAATATAAATATATACACCTATT
>JACEEZ010004965.1:85000-87500 GCA_016584305.1 Chionoecetes opilio
AACGCCCCAACCCTTTTTTTTTTTGCCTAATTAGTTGAAGCACATTAAAAACCCCAAAATCCAAAAAAAATAATTGATTTCCGGGCCCTTTTTCCCCCGTAAAAAACAAAATTTTGAAAAAAAAGGCGCGCAAATTTTTTTTTTCCCCCCCCCTCCAAAAACGGGCTACGAAGGGTTATGATGCCGTCAGAAGGGGAAGTCCCTTCTCTCTCTTTCTTCTCCCCCTTTTCCTTTCCCCTTTCTCTCTTTTCCCCTTTCCCCTTTCTCTCTCCCCTTTTTTTCCCTTTTTCCCTTCTCTCTTCTCCCTCTCTCTCTCTCTCCCTCTCCTCTCTCCTCTCTCTCTCCCTCTCTCTTTTCTCTCTCTTTTTCCTTACCCCCCTTTTTCTCTCTCTCTTTTCTCTCTTTTCTCTCTCCTTCCCCCCCTTTCCCCTTCCCCCCCCCCCCTCTCTTTTCCTCTCCCTCCCCCCGGAGAGAGAAAAGAGAGAAAAGAGAGAAGAAAAAGGGAAAGGAAAGGGAAAAGAGAAAGAGGGAGAGAGGGAGGAGAGAGAGAGAGAGAGAAAGGGAAAAGGGAAAAGGGGAAAAGAGAGAGAGAAAAGAGAGAGAGGAGAGAGAAAAGGGGAAAGGGGGGTTGAAGGGGAAAGAGAAAACAAAAGGAAAGGGAGTTGAGAGAGAGAGAGAGAGGAGAAGAAAAGGAGGGGAGAGAGAGAAGAGGAAAGGAAGGAGAGAGAAGGGAAAGGGGAAAAGGGAGAGAGAGAGAGAGGGGAAGGGGAAAAGGGAAAAGGAAGGAGAAAAAGGGGAAAAAAAAGGAAAAAAAGGGGGGGAGAGAAGAGGAGAGAGAGAGAGAGAGGGAGAGAGAGAGAAAAAGGAGAGGGGAAAAGAGAGAGAAGAGAGAGAGAGAGAGAAGGAGAGAAAAGGAAAAGGGAAGGAGGAGAAAGAGGGGGAGAGAGAGGGGATTTGGAAGAGGGGAAAAGGGGAGAGAGAGAGGAGAGAGAGGGGAAAAGGAGAGAAAAGGGGAAAGGGGAGAGCAGGGACGAGAGGGAGAGAGAGGAGGAGATAGAGAGAGAAAGGGAAAGGAAGGAGAGAGAGAGGGGGAAAGGAAGGAGGGGAGGGTTGAAGGAGAGAGGGGGGGGGGAGGGGGAGGAGAGGAGAAGGGGAAGAAGAGAGCCCCCCGACAAAGAGAGAGACAAGGGAGAGGAAAAGGAGGAGAGGAAAATTTTTGGGCCCACAGCGTTTTGGGCGCCCCCAAAAGGATGAAATTGGCATGTGGCAATATCGAAAAAAAAAAATCTATCAAAAAAAACCCCAAAAAACCTTCAAGTACTTTTTTTATCTTTGGGTTTTTCCTTTGTTTTCGATCAGCCCCGGGAAGGGGGACCCTTTCCCATTTGGGGTTGGCGTCACCAAAGCCGTGGCGCATCGTCTCCCAACCCTGATGAGTTTTTTTGAGAACCTGGGGGAAATTTTTGCGGGGTTTTGTTTTGCGGTTTATTTAAAAACGGCCCCTTTTAACGGGATTGGATGAAAAAAAAAGTGAGGGAACATATTGTTGTAAAACTTGCTAAGGGTTTTTAAAAATTTGATTGATTAAAAAAAGAATGATGAAATGGTTGGCGATATTTTTATAAGTTTATACCCATTTTCCACTACCGCTGTTCAGGGGCTTTCATCATCGTCTCGCTTTCGTCAGCTGTTTGTCTCACTTCTTACCTGCTCATTATGGAGGAACTCTGCGTGGTGTCCTGTGTCGATGTCTGCTGAGGGACGCTTGTACACTATCACACTGTAGTGCTTCCCCTCTCGTTCACCTACGCAGCTTTTATGTTTCTGATATAGTACTACACACGTTTGTTTACGTACCCAAGACTGAGGTGGAATTCGCTCATCCCAGTGGTTGTTTATGCTCTTTTCTGTTGTACACTCACTGATTAGGGACGCGGGAGTTCTGGGGCTATAGTGTGGCTATATATATATAGCAGCAGAGAGTGCAAGTTGCTATGCGGGGGACCTAAGCGCTCGGCAAAAAAAAAGCCGGTGACGTCACATGCGCACCGTGCACATGGCCCTACTGATGGCAGCCCTACACTGAATTCACTGTTTTATCTCATCGCGTATCGCTGTACTGTCAACACAATGGGGCTGACACACGTTCTGCCTTGACTCCCCCACTTGTCTACTTTTACTGACTTGCCAATGCTGCATAAAATTGTTCTTAAATGTCTCCCAAATAGATCACACATAACTACTACGCTCACATAAACGCCTCTACTCTTGTACTCTACATTGTGAGAGAAGAAGACCCGAGCCGCCACCCGATACCACTCGAGGAGGTGGTTTGCACTGAGTTGCCAGCTCCCGTCACAAGAAGGCCAAAAAATACCTTTCCTCTTCTCTCTCCTCTTCTTGCCTCCTTAATATTTCATGTCCTGCTGCTATAACTTCTGCTGCATCAAATACAGGGTCATCAAGAAGTTATTCTGCGAGAATAAGAATAGCCACAGCG
>JACEEZ010004965.1:90000-127500 GCA_016584305.1 Chionoecetes opilio
GGCGGAATCCCATCATATGTCACAGTTTTGGAATCAGGTTGACCAGGGGAAGGTTTTAAGCCCACTTCACTTTTTTTTTTTTTTTTTTAGCAGCCTATTAGCGAGAACTGTGAAGAAAAAAAAGTGGGTTGCGAGAATTGAGGAAACCTTGATGTAGGGTGATGGGTAATAGGTGAGTGAATGGGTGGGGTGATGGGTAATGGGTGTGGGGTGATGGGTGAGTGAATGGGTGGGGGGTGATGAGTGATGGGTGAGGGAATAGGTGGGGGGTGATGGGTAATGGGTGAGTGAATGGGTGTGTGGTGATGGGTAATGGGTGAGTGAATGGGTGTGTGGTGATGGGTAATGGGTGAGTGAATGGGTGGGGGGAATACATAAATTTCAGGAAAGTTAGAAGGGGCTATCTGGAGAGTCTGTGTTTGGTGGGCCGAGGTGGTGGGTAATGGGTCTATCTGGAGAGTCTGTGTTTGGTGGGCCGAAGGCCCACCAATAGCCCTCCGCAGGAGCTAGCCAAAAAGGCCGCCCGGAGGGCGGCTTTGCGGCTAGTAATATCATATATTCTTTAACATTTAAAAGAGAGAGAATTTTAAATCCCTCTCTCTTAGTTTCTTTAACCTGAGACACACACACACACACACACACACACAGACAAACACACACACACACCCCTCTGTCCCTCTTTCTCTCTCTCTCTCTCTCTCCCCAAACCAGAAAGAGAGAGAGGAAAGAGAGAGGAGAGAGAGAGAAAAACCCTCCATTCCCTCCTTACCTCTCCATCCTTCAAATACTTAGCAGGTGATAATGTAGTTAACAAAACTCCCCTAGGGTTCCAAAAAATTTGTAGCGTAAGGCGTTAGCGCTGCACTCGGGGGCCGGGAGTCCACCGCAGAAACTTTCGAATTTCTCCACTTTGCCGCCCGCTGCGTGGATCTGTGGTAGAGCGGTGGTGGTTAGGGTGTGTGGTAAGGGTGTGGCTAATTGCATCACTAGCCAGATTGGTTCTAAGTGTGGTTAATGTGGTAGAAATGTGGTAAAATATAGGCAACTCCTAGCAAAAAAATTGTAAAAATACCATAATTTGACACATATATGTTACCCTTGACACATACATTTTTCCATTTTCCTAACAATTGGTTATATTTGTGGTAAATCTGTGGTAGTTAAGGTGTGTGGTAAGGGTGTGGCTAATTGTACCACTAGTCGGATTGGTTCTAAGTGTGGTTGATGTGGTAGAAATGTGGTAAAATATCACTGATAGCCTAATTAGAGAATTACCTAGGCAGGAATAACAGGAATGCCTAGTTATTCTTAATTGTAGATGAACCTATCCTGTGCCTATTCACTGGCCATGGCTGCCGCATTCTGTATAATGCTCTAATAGCCATCTGATCTAATAACTGATCTGATCTTGTAATGTACCCTTCTAATATGTTACATCAGAGTGGCCCTCGACCTCCGCTTGCCTAGTCCCCCCCCCCCCCTCATTGATAGATATCCAGCTACGCCACTGCTAACAAAGCCATCCAGTCCTTTAACATCTCACAAATTACGTAGCAAAAAAAAATTATATCCCATTCACAATCCTCTGCGACGCTGTTAATAAGTTCGAAGCACTAACGAGCCCTATCAATATAATCTTTGAAAAAAATACTACAAAATTATACCAACACTATTACTAACTAACATTTACTAACATTTAAGACTTAGATAACGTTACAGGTCAAGAAGTATTGGTCAAAGGTCAACAGGTAAGGGCGTGGGAAGGAAATAAGGGAAAGGTTTAGTGTTTTGAAGCAGTGTTGACTGTTGAGTTCCTTGAGTAATCTGGTGCGAGCGACACTCCGGAGCGAGCTGGCGAGGAGGCAGGACGTGTGTGCAGGCAGCTGTGAGGAGGAAGAGGAGGATTTTTGGTCAAACAACGCTTTCTTTTGTTGCTCTTCATCATATTTCTGCAGCGCAAGGTAATGGAGAGAGTGAAAGGAATGAGTGGGCAGTGGCGGATCTAGTGGGTGGCCACGGCCACCTCTGAAATCTCATTGGTCACCCCCTGAATCAGAGGTCTAATGAAAATTCAACCAATTATTTTTAATGGCTATACCATGGTCACGGTCCACCCCACATCAGATCTGTGTCCAACCTTCAACCTTGGCCAGCCCAGTCAAAATGTCCTGACAACGCTACAGTGAGTGGGAGGGAGGGAGGCAGTAATAGCTTACGTATGATTTGAGGTTGTTTAATCCTCCCTGCAGACTTGCAAAGTAATGACTGATGCCTCGTTATCTTTCTACCTTATATAACGTCAGATCAGCTATAGCCAGTGGCGTAGCTACGGGGGGCCACGTGACCCCCCCCCCATGAGAATCCGGAATCCCCCAGGTGTTCCCCCCACTGGCCATGGTTGCCGTAATTAATCTGCTTGGACCTGTGACTGACGATATGCACTAATACCCTTTTATGTGGCATCAGAATGTCCCTGAGCTCTGCTTGCATAGTGTCCCACAATGGCTACACAGATGTGCCCCCCCATTCAGTGGCGGTCCTCTCTTGTGTGGCGCATGCCCCCCCCCCCTAGGGCCCCCCCTCGGTACGCCACTGAACATAAATACGAAAATAATAAAATGTAACTAAAGTTATATACAAGCTTAAAAACAAAAACAAGCAAACAGAGAAAATTGTAGTTTATACAAATGAAATAGAGAAGCAAATTACTATAGATAGGAATAATAATAATTGGGTTAATTTATAGTTTCACCCAACCAACGATTTTCTGATGCGTCTTATGTTTTTCTGGTGTGTTTTTGTGTGTTTTGAATTAATCTGCTAACCGTTTCTGTCGCATATTTTTTTTTTTTTTTATTTGAAGAAAAAAAAGAAAAAAAAATGAACCAAAACCTAACCTAACCTAACCTGTACCTAACCTAACCTTTACCTAACTAGAAAAGGTTTATAAGTAGATAGTTGGTTTTTTTTTTTTTTTTTTTTTTTTTTTTTTTTTTTTTTTTTTTTTTTTTTTTTTTTTTTTTTTTTTTTTTTTTTTTTTTTTTTTTAGTAAAGGTTAGGTTAGGTATGGGTTAGCTTAGGTATAGGTAAAGGTTAGGTTAAGTTTAGGTTCATTTTTTTTTTTTTTTGTCCTTTTGCCAAAAAAAAAAAAAAAAAAAAAATTGCGACAGAAATGGTTGCAGATTCATTCAAAACACATAAAAACACACCAGAAAAACATAAGACGCATCAGAAAATCGTTGGTTGGGTGAAACTATAAATTGACCAATAATTGTAAGACAATGCAATTGTAGAAGGCTCCTCATCCTGGCTAATGCCAGATCGAGGGTGTTCAAAAATATTTCAGAAGTGTCCCTGAATTTACAATGAAATAATTATATTAGTTTGACTGAATATATTTGTTGCACAATAAAATCACACGATTGCACAATATCTTAACTCTCAGAATAGGAAGGAAACCATACAGCATATTTAGCTAATTGAAGGCATAGTATCCCACAAGACTCAACATATCACAAAGGATACGAAATATTAGCATAATACAGACCAGGGGCGCACCCAGGTGGGGCACCCATAGTCCCCTTTGCCATGGGTGCCGTGACCCCCCCCCCCCCGAAATTTTCCTCCTTGTAAGAAATCAGAATATACTAACAGTCGGTTAAAGAAAATGGATCACATGAAGATCAACCCACCAACTACACTTAGGGTGGCCGATCTTTATGTGGGTGAGAGTGGTTTGATAACCCAGTTAGGTTATAAATAGGTTACGTAACCAATGTCCAGGTTAGGTTAGTGAACTAGTGGGGGGGTCAGGAGGGGGCGCCCCCACAGTTAGGTCCTGATAGTATTGGTCAATATGGAGTATTGTGTCATATGTCAATAAGTGGATAAAAGGTTGGCAAGACTGGGGTGGCGGATCTTCAGGTGGTAAAATTGGGGTGGCGGATCTTCATGTAATCTAAAAAAATTATCAAAGGTTCTAGTGATGTGACTGCGTCACCTGCCTGTGAACACCTATTTTCATTTGGTCGCACTTATGATTCACGTAATGCCTTGGACAAGCATCTGACACTACCAAAACTATTGTTTCATTAGCAGAAATATGAAATTAGGACCGAAAAGGAAATCAGCTGATGGCGGGCTAATTTACCATCCATTTGCTAGCGAGAAATCTGGCGAGTTTACTGTGAAAACAAAAATATCCGCCTCCCACACCCCGAAAAAAAATCCTGGGTGCGCCCCTGATTTAGAAGTCTTAAGTTAGCCTACAACATTTAAATTGGAAATTTCCCTTACTGGGTTCAGAACCAAGGATAGTCAATACAAGCAAAGGAAACTATAATGATGTCATATACCAAATCAGTAATGGGTTAGTTAAGTTGTAATAATTTTGTTGAAGGCTACACACACTTGCAAATTGCAATGATGCATGTTGTCACTGTTTGAATTATGCAATGCTAGTTGCTAATCGGACTAATTTCGCCCTATGTGTGTAATAGCACAGCAACACAGGCTAACAAACCATTGCGATGATTGCGTTATACTAGCATATTTTACTACATGCATCACATATCAATCATACTGAGAGATGACAAGGTGCTGCATACCTTTATCTCTTCCGCGTTTCTCCTCTTATTTTAATATTTTCATAAACTGGGCACCTGATTGCTTATACTTTTTCTTATCCATTTTTTTTATATAATAGTTCTAATACTGTTATTATTTAATATACTCATTATTTTATTATAATTATTATTATTATTATTATTATTATTATTATTATTATTATTTAATACAATTTTTTTTCGGGCACTCCATGCCGCCCCCTCGACGATGCCGCCCTGGGCGATTGCCCATGTCGCCCATGCCTAGGACCGCCACTGCCCCCATTGATAGATACCAAGCTACGCCACTGATTAGAAGGCAGCCAGTCACGGGGTAGAACGGCCGCTCACCATGTAGCGAGGGCATTTTGTTCTCCGACAGGACGCATTCTTGCCTTCCTCAGTCACGGGGCAGCGCGCCCTCTCAGCAAGATCTGACAGCATGTTGCTCGCCGTCAGGAGGCAGCCTGTCATTCCACAGTCAAGGGGCAGCTCGGCAACTGACCATGTAGCAACGGCATATTGTTCTCCGTCAGGAGGCAGCCTGTCACTCCACAATCTCGGGGTAGCACGGTCTCTCACTAGACTCTCAGCATGTAGCGAGGGCATGTCTTTCTCCATCAGTAGACAACCTTGCAATACTCAGTCACGGGGTAGCGCGGCCTCTCACCATGATGTATGTGATGGTATGTTTTTTTTTCCATCAGGAGGCAGTGTGCAGGGGTGCACCCAGGTGGGGACCAAGGGGGCCATGTCCCTCCCGAAATTTCTTACATTGAAAGAAATCAGAATACACTTAAGTCAGTTAAAAATATTATTACAGGTTCTAGCGATGTGACCGCGTCACCTGCCCATGTACACATATACCTTACTTTGGTAGTGCTTATGCTTCACGTAATGCCTTGGACAAGCATCTAACACTGCCAAAATTATTGCTTCAGTGGCAGAAATAAGAAATAAGGCCTGAAAAGGGAATCAATCGGCTGATGGCGGAAAAATGTACCATCTAGCGGCAACTCTCCACAGCTTCACACCACTGGATTATGGGCAGGGGATGCCGATCCTCCCTTTAACGAAACCGCACCCTCTTTTGACGAAGTCAGAGAGGCTGTAGCAAAGTTGAGGGGTGGAAAGGCAGCTGGTGTTTGCAATATCAGTGTGGAGCTCAGGGGCGTATTTAGGATCTTGAAACATTGGGGGCTGAGCCCAGCCAAGAAATCTTTACATTTTTACAGGATAATTTTCAATTTATTTATGAGTATAATGAATATAAGATGTGAGACACTGTGCTCTACTAAAAGGCTCCAGTAATTTGCTTAGGATAACTTTTGAAACATGAAATTAAAATTAAGACAATCTGAGTTGGGGTTTAACTTAGTTATTATTTTTATTTTCATGTAGAAAAAGGTAAAGAAAAAAAAGAGAGCTTTGGCGTGATGAAGCAGTCATATAGATTGTATATTCCTAATGCTTTGTTCAATACTGAAATCTGACCAATCTCGAACTTATAACTACTTATCACAAAGGACTGGCCAAGCAAGGAAAAAAATGTACTTCGAAAAAATGCACTTTGAAAAAAATGCACTTCGAAAAAACGGCACATCGAAATAATTGCACAAAAATTGCACTTCGAAAAAATGCACTTCGAAAAAATGCACTTCAAAAAAAATGCATTCCGAAAAAAGCACTTGGAAAAAAATGCACTTCGAAAAAAGCACCTCTCCAAAAGGTCTTTTGGTGTCTCCTCTGTCATGCACTCCTCATCTCTGTTCTCTCCACCTCTCTCATGTCTCACCTCTCTCATGCTCATAAAAGGATGCCATCAGCATACGCTAAGTAACATCTAACCAAATATCTTGTTTTTTACTATAATTTTATGTTATGTTATTTTTATGTTCCCAGTCAGAGTTTATCCAAAGACTACTGTATACAGTAGTCTTTGGCTTATCTTATTTTTTTGAGAAAAAAGGTATTTGAGATCCGGGGCTATTCATAAAACATTAGGGGCTATAACCCCCAATGCCCAGGCCTAACTACGCCCCTGGTGGAGCGCCTCAAAGCAGGGGGTGAGGCCATGATCCGCCAGCCTGGGGATACTACGTAGTACCCCGAGGCCGTCACTCCTCCCTCACTCGCTAGCTATGAAATTTGTGGGGAGTGCCAAAAAATGTTGCCAAAAAAATTTGTCTAAAATATTTTGAGTGCCAACATTTTGTGAGTGCCAAAAAATTATGAGGGCCAAAATGTTGCCCAAAAAAAAATTGAAACAAAGTAAATTTTTGAGTTCCAAAATGTTTCGGGAGTGCCAAAAAAATTTGTGCCAATTTTTTTGTGCTAAAAAAACGTAAGTTCCAAAAGTTTTTGAGTGGCAATTTTTTGCTTTGTTTAGTGCCAAAAAAATTAACTAGTTTTCTTTTGTATAACTACAGTATGTGTACTAACATACACGGAATAGCTATACGTTACTTCATCCTGTGTTGCTTTATCTATGTAGTATGCTGTGTAAAAATATTTAAAAGAATGTTATATCTTTTCATAAATAATTTTTTCCCTCTCCCCTTTGCTGGCAGCACTCTGGTAAAGATAAGAAAAAGTTTGCAGGAAGTAATATGTTACTTTTCTGGGGGTTTTCATAATACACCTTTTCACTCTCAAATTAGAACAAACTTCAAAATAAAACAAATTAATTTCAAAATATAATTGATGAATTTTTTCTTTTAATTTGAAGTTGTTGTTTTAATTTGAAGTTGTTGTTTTAATTTGAAGTTCAGTTGTTTTAATTTGAAGTTGTTTTAATTTGAAGGTCAGTTGTTTTAATTTGAAGGTCAGTTTTAATTTGAAGGTCAGTTTTAATTTGAAGTTCAGTTGTTTTAATTTGAAGTTCAGTTTTAATTTGAAGTTCAGTTGTTTTAATTTGAAGTTCAGTTGTTTAATTTGAAGTTAGTGTTAATTGAAGTTCAGTTGTTTTAATTTGAAGTTCAGTTGTTTTAATTTGAAGTTCAGTTGTTTTAATTTGAAGTGTCAGTTGTTTTAATTTGAAGTTGTTGTTTTAATTTGAAGTCAGTGTTTAATTGAAGTTGTTAATTTGAAGGTCAGTTGTTTTAATTTGAAGTTGTTTTAATTTGAAGTTCAGTTGTTTTAATTTGAAGTTGTTGTTTTAATTTGAAGTTCAGTTTTAATTTGAAGTTCAGTTGTTTTAATTTGAAGGTCAGTTGTTTTAATTTGAAGGTCAGTTGTTTTAATTTGAAGGTCAGTTGTTTTAATTTGAAGTTTTTGTTTTAATTTGAAGTTGTTGTTTTAATTTAAAGTTCAGTTGTTTTAATTTGAAAGAGTTGTTTTAATTTGAAGTTCAGTTGTTTTAATTTGAAGGTCAGTTGTTTTAATTTGAAGGTCAGTTGTTTTAATTTGAAGGTCAGTTGTTTTAATTTGAAGGAGTTTTAATTTGAAGGTCAGTTTTAATTTGAAGGTCAGTTGTTTTAATTAGAGTGAAAAAGTGTAGTTGTTTAGTCTCACACATAAGATGTCCTTTTAGATAGGTTAATTTTCGAATATCATTTAACATGGTGTTATTATGGACCGAACATTAAAAAATATCCCAAAAACTAATCCAATTCATGGCATCACCTCCAAGTGTAGGCAAGGTTAGTTGATGTAGTTTAAAGGTTCCATGTGGGTTACTATTTTTTGGGAAACCACTGATAGCTCCTTCAAGTTTGGCTATCGCAACTGATTCTACACATTGCAATTCATTTGTCATCTCAACTGCAATTATCTGATCTTCATACTTCATACAAAATATCATTAATTCCTTCAATTTTATTTAAGGTGATGCCTCTCCGCCCAGCCTGTCCCAACATGCCGTCAGATCTTGCCGAGAGGCTGTGTTACCCTGTTACTGAAGAATGCAAGGCTGCCTCCTGTCAGAGAACAAAATGCTCATGCTGTAGTGACATGCGTAGGTAAGAAGTCCATTTAATGTTAAATATGGCGTTATGTCACCATCAACGATAATAATGGAGGGAGAGAAAGATATTAGTCCCTAAAACCTACTTACGTGGAAGCTTCAAGCAGCAAAATACTGTAGATTTGGGTTAGTCAAAAACCAAGAAACACGTCTTCCAGTAAAATACATCATCTTAAAAAATCTTTATTGCCTCATCATACGAGTTAAAAATAAAACATTCTTATGGTTAAAAAAATAAAGGACAATATTATATAGTAAGGCACCTCCCCTGCCTGCCCTCTGTCCCTTCCCCCCCCCCCCCACTGGCTCCTGTGTTATATACTAGTTTTTGCACACATAACACATACATATTGGGTAGTATATGTGAAGTTGTGTGAATGTATAGATCTTGCCAAAATATATAGTACAATTAAGTAATATAAAAAAAACTGTACAAAAGGTTAGATATTGCACAGAAATCTGAAAGTAGAATACAGCCTCTTCTCCTCTCGCTCTCTCATCCTCAATGCATTATTAATAAATCAAAATCGATCAACAAATAGTCAATAGATAGTCAGGTGAGCAAAAACCCTACGTGAAAGCGAGGGTTGTAATTCTCTTGATCATAATTTACTAGACCCATTTCAACCTTACAGTCTCCCTCACACCTGTTATCTAGACTTGCTTTGCCCTGAACGAGGTTTGCTGTTTCAGAATGAATAGAATTACAGGCTGTAGGTTTGGCCATTCATAGTTTTTTTGGTTGTTGTTATCTAGCCTGTTAAGTACGATGGGATTGTGGTTAATGAGAACCTACAACAGCTAAAACACAAGATGATGAAGAAGAACAAGAAAAAGAAAAAGAAGATTAGGATGATGAAAGAAGAAAAAAAAACTGAGAAGCAAAGAGACAAAGAGATGTGAGATTGTAACAATAAACAACCCACTTCACACCATCACACACCACCACACACACACTACACACACACTCACACACACGACAACACAACTCATCACACAAACAACACTCAACAGCCTACTACACCACATACATCACCTAAGTACGATGATAGTAAGAGAACCTACAACAGCACACACACACACAGATAAACACAAAACAAAAAAAAACAAAAAAATAGACGAAAAACACAACAAAAACAAAACTAGAACGACGAAACACACAAACAATATGAAAGACACACACACACACACACACACACACACACACACACACACACACACACACACACACACACACACACACACGATATCAAGAAATTGATAACATCTCTGATTCGACCAAGGTTGGAATATGTGGCAGTGATTTGGTCACCACATAAAAAGAAGGATATAAGGAAGATTGAGAGAATACAAAGAGCAGCCACAAAAATGGCTCCAAGCCTGAGAGATTTACCATATGAGGAAAGACTTTCAAGACTGAAACTCTCAACTCTTGAGAAAAGAAGAGAAAGGGGAGATTTTATAGCAGTGTATAGAGCATCAATGGGTCTGGAAAAAATTGATAGAGAAGATCTGTTTGTGTGGGACGATATTAGTACAAGAGGTCATGAGAAGAAATTGAAAAGGACAACATGCAAAAGGGACATAAAAAAATACAGCTTCCTGTATAGAAGCATAGAAGCCTGGAACAACCTTGATGCAAAAGTGATTAATGCAAGAAGTATTCAGGACTTCAAAGGCAACCTGGATAATAGTAGATTTGGAGACGGGACAGTACGAGCATAGCTCTTTTCCTGTATGTTACAACTAGCTAAATACACACATACAGACACACAGACACACAGATAAAAAGATCCAAAATTAAAACTATGTATATAAAAATTTCATTAATATTCAACAGTAAAAAAAAAAAAATATGCTACAAAATATATCCCTGGCTGCTTCCCCCTCAAGTCAGCTCCACCGCCAGGTTATCGATCCCCTGGAGTTGTCTGCCTCCCCTGTGGTCTTTAGTGTCGCTGGTGGGCGTGGAGGGGGGCGTGGCGGGGGCAGGGAGGGAGAGGACCTGGGGGTTGGGGGACATGCTGTGGTGGGGGCTGTACAACCACCAGGACACGATGTAGAAGATAGTGGAAAGGAACTTGAACAGCACCGAGATGGCCATCATGTATCTGAGGATGAGAAGAAATGTTGATATTAGAACATTAATTTTCTAGCTTTATTTATTACCCATTTTGTTCTCTTCATAAAATGTTTGGATGATTTTTTTGACAGTAATATTGTATCTTATCCCCTTCGCGCCCAGATCTGTCCTTCGCTTTAAAAAAAATGTACGTATGTTGTCCAGCCATAAATTTACGAAAAGTAACTGAATATACCGAATTACTTAGTCGACAAGGATACTAAACAGGTCATATCTATAAAACATTGCTTATATTAATTCGTTAAAATTCATCTAAAGATCGCCAAATTACAAAGGAAATTACAGTCTGGGTCTCAATGGGTTAACTATTGGTCTCTTGCCTTCACTTCATTGGAAGTATATATCAATTAAAACTCTTGGTACCTATATGTAACTCATTGACCTAGATGCACATTTGTTTTTATTCTCTTTGATCTCTTCTTACTGATTACCTTGGTAATCAACAACTTTTTCCCATCAAATTTTCTCCCTTATCACTGCAGTTAATCATCTTCAACTTCCTTCCTCATAACTTTATCAATACAATATACATTTTTTGTAACAACTATCTCATTCTATTCCAGGGGAGGCAGTAGCAGAGTGGTTAGCGTCTCCGAGGGCATTCTCGGTGACCCGAGTTCGATCCCCGATGAAAACCAAAATCTTTCTGCACCGTCGAGTGGCCTAAGAACACGCACATGCTGCCCATTAACTCTATCATCGATTGCGAGTGCATCGGAGGACACAGGGGGGCGGCATGAGCCTCTAATCACAGGCGTCACTATAAAAATCCTGCCTGCGCCACCACGGGCGGGAGCCAACCATCACAGCCCTCAAGTGAACCTCCAGAGCCTGCCATCCCAGCCTTAGAAGTCACTCGGACAATTTTTTAAGCATGGACTTAGGCTAACTTAAGACTAACCATGGCTTAGACAGATATTCCAGCTTATTAAACAATTTTCCGGTGGGTTATAAAATATCATTAGACTTGGATGTTGAACAGGGTCGTGGGTGTCTAACAATTCCAATACAATTTTCGTTACTCTAAGACCAATCTGAGACTAAGAAAAATGTAATGTAAATAGGAAAAATGTTTGAAAAACTGAAATGTCCATCTAAAGCCATGGTTAGTCTAAGTCCATGTTTAAAAAATTGGCCGAGTCTGCCTACAGGCGCTATAGGCCAAAATGTGAAGGAAAAAAAAAAAATTGCTAAGTCTTTTTAAATTGTTGTAGCTGAATCTGAAGAACTCCTCACATTCATGGCCTCCTTAATCATTATCCTACATTTCAATCTATGTCTCAAATTAATCTCATCTCATTTACTACTTTTTCTCAGTTTTCATACAATTCTAGCACAAATAATCATTGAACTCATATAAAGATTATCACATTGATCTCATCATCAAAAATAATCTCAACTCATTAACTACTTTTACTCTGCTTTCTAACATTTCTCCCACAAAAAAGTCATTAAACTCACATATAAAACATCACAACATCATTAATTCTACATCTTTCATCAACACCTTGCACTTCATAATCTCTCTCTCCTTTCAATGTCAATTTATTTACTCCGCTACAATTATATCTTACTCCTCCTGACCCTCAAACACGCCTGCTCATGTAGAAGTTATCATAGCTCCTGCAGGCTCCCTCCCACCCACCTCCTGACCCTCAAACACACCTGCTCATGTAGAAGTTATCATAGCTCCTGCATGCTCCCTCCCACCCACCTCCTGACCCTCAAACACACCTGCTCATGTAGAAGTTATCATAGCTCCTGCAGGCTCCCTCCCTCCCACAGGTGGACTGCCACAGGACACAGGTGTGGTCGAAGAGGACACCAAACAGGATGGGTCCGGGAATGGTGCCCAGGAGTCTGATCACTATCCACTGCAGACCCAGGGCGAACGAGCGGTGGGAGTCTGGCACACACCTGTAACAAGGGACAGGTGAGCATATATATAAAGAGTGAGATTCTAAAATAGAGAAGGTAAGGAGGATAGAAGAAGGTTGTGTTTTTTTTCATTTCATTAAAACATTTCCATAAAAAAGAATGTTTTATAAAGTTTATATTTTGTCTGAGTGTGTGTGTGTATTTATTTTACCTAGTTGTAACATACAGGAAAAGAGCTATGCTCGTACTGTCCCGTCTCCAAATCTACTATTATCCAGCTTGCCTTTGAAGTCCTGAATACTTCTTGCATTAATCACTTTTGCATCAAGGTTGTTCCAGGCTTCTATGCTTCTATGCGGGAAGCTGTATTTTTTTATGTCCCTCTTGCATGTTGTCCTTTTCAATTTCTTCTCATGACCTCTTGTACTTCTATCGTCCCACACAAACAGATCTTCTCTATCAATTTTTTCCAGACCCATTGATGCTCTATACACTGCAATAAAATCTCCCCTTTCTCTTCTTTTCTCAAGAGTTGGGAGTTTCAGTCTTGAAAGTCTTAACTCGTATGGTAAATCTCTCAGGCTTGGAGCCATTTTTGTGGCTGCTCTTTGTATTCTCTCAATCTTCCTTATATCCTTCTTTTTATGTGGTGACCAAATCACTGCCGCATATTCCAACCTTGGTCGAATCAAAGATGTTATCAATTTCTTAATCATCTCTTCATCCAGATATTTGAATGCCATTCTTATATTCCTCAGCAACTGATATGTATCTCCTGTGATTTTGTTTATATGCTTCTCAGGTGACAAATTATCCGTAATCCATAATCCCAGATCTTTTTCGACCTTTGTTTTGATTATCCATTCATTTCCCATCGAATACTTTCCTCTCTGTCTCTTTTTGCTACTGCCCATTTCCATCACTTTACACTTTTTAGCATTAAACTCCATTTCCCATAATTGACTCCATCTGAAAATCTTATCTAGATTCTTTTGTAAATGCTCACAGTCCTCTTTACTTTCTACTTTTCTTAGTAATTTAGCATCATCAGCGAATAAACTCATATAACTGTTCACTCCCTCTGTCATATCATTTATATAGACCAAGAACATCACTGGGGCCAATACTGATCCTTGAGGAACTCCAGTTATCACACTACACCATTCTTGTGGAAATTTATGTCACAAACATATATTAATTTGAGGTCTTACCAAAGACTACTCTATACTGGACTTGCTACTCGTGCCCCGCGCCAACCCGCCCATGACCAGTGGAGGCCAGTTTTGCGATTCCTGACATTTTCAAACTTCACTCCCATCTCCCTTCCTATGGTTTATCAGTATAAATGATAGACCGTTATCTTCGTACATGTTTGTTCTATAATTTTATCAAATAAAAAAAACGGTAAAATATACTAAATAAATGTCATTATGAGAGAGTGAAGAAATATGCATATTATAGAACAAACATTTACGAAGATAACGGTATATCATTTATACTGATAAACCATAGGAAAGGAGATGGGAGTGATGTTCGAAAATGTCAGGAATCACAAAACTGGCCTCCACTGGAAATAGCCCAAACTGAGTGTCCAGTATAGAGTAGTCTGGTCTTACCTATACAAAACCCATCGTCTATCTCATCCCGACACAATACCCCAACTAGTCAACTAACTAGGATACTTATCGGTGGATAGTAGGGTTAGAATTGGCTGTAGGCTTAATTAATACTGCAATGTCTTGTTATCCGAAGTGGTCGCCGTGATTGAGGCCACCTCAGGCGGCGGCGAAAGGCTGGAGGCGGTGTTATTGTTATAGCGTCAGGAGGTTTTCACACCTAGTTATCTTGACGCGGCGGATATAATCACTTGTGTTTGATTTTAAGGGTGGGTGGGGTTACCTAGTTGTAACATGCAGGAAAAGGTGCTCGTACTGTCCCGTCTCCAAATCTACTATTATCCAGTTTGCCTTTGAAGTCCTGAATACTTTTTGCATTAATCACTTTTGCATCAAGGTTGTTCCAGGCTTCTATGCTTCTATACAGGAAGCTGTATTTTTTTATGTCCCTCTTGCATGTTGTCCTATTCAATTTCTTCTCATGACCTCTTGTACTTCTATCGTCCCACACAAACAGATCTTCTCTATCAATTTTTTCCAGACCCATTGATGCTCTATACACTACTATAAAATCTCCCCTTTCTCTTCTTTTCTCAAGTGTTGGGAGTTTCAGTCTTGAAAGTCTTTCTTCATATGTTAAATCTCTCAGGCTTGGAGCCATTTTTGTGGCTGCTCTTTGTATTCTCTCAATCTTCCTTATACTATCCTTCTTTTTATGTGGTGACCAAATCACTGCCGCATATTCCAACCTTGGTCGAATCAGAGATGTTATCAATTTCTTGATCATCTCTTCATCCAGATATTTGAATGCCATTCTTATATTCCTCAGCAACTGGTATGCATCTCCTGTGATCTCGTGTGTGTGTGCGTGTGTGTGTGTGTGTGTGTGTGTCTTACCTGAGAGTACCCGAGAGAGCAGGTAGACTGATGATGAAGGTCAGCATCAAAGTCACAAAGAAGATGGCGAGGAAGACAGGCATGAGGAGGCAGGACGCGGGGCACTTCTCCAGCAAGGCGGAGTCCTGGGCGAGGCGGGGGTCACCTTGGAACTCTGGCGCGGAGGGGGACGCCACACACCTGCACTCCCGGAACACCTGTGGGGGGGACGCAGGAGTGAGGTGAGGAAGGGCAGGGCGGGAGGCGTGAGCTGGGCGACAAAAACTATGGGATATTATGGGAAAGGAGTTATTCACGCTAAATAAAAAAAAGAAGAACAAAATTGGGACAATGTATAATTGAATCGACTAGTAAAAAAAAGTTAAATGAAGGAGTGTGCTAGGATATTACACATAAGAAAACCGAATTTAATGAGGAAACTGATCAGAAAGACAAATAAGTGACTCAAAACTGTAACTTTTCTACTGAGTCTACTATAGAGGGACCAGCAGCTTAGCAGACTTTTTGTAACTTTTCTTCCTTATATTTTGTCCTTAGCCGGTCCTTTGAAATGTAGAGAGGGAAAAAAAAAATGATTACGAGGAGACTGTAAAAGACAACGGATTAAGGAACAAATACTTTTCAGATGGATGTGTAGGGCAGCAGAGACTGACCTTGACCCCGTCCTGACCCTCCACCATGTTAGTGCAGCCGGCGTGGCACGGCGAGAAGTACATGATGTTGTTGGTGCCGCAGATGGGGTTGTAGGCGACGTCTTGGCAGCCACACTCCTGGTTACAGCTGGATATCAGGCTGGGCCGAGAAGGCGCCACGGACCTGAGGGACGGGTGGAGAGGGTATTAGTGTCGGAGGAGATGGGAAGGGAGTGAGGAAGGGATGGGAGAGAGGAAGGGAAAGAGGGAGGAACAGAAGGGAGAGAGGAAGGGAAAAAGGAAGGAAGAGAAGGGAGAGAGGAAGGGAAGGGAGAGAGGAAGGGAAGGGAAAGAGGAAGGAAGAGAAGGGATAGAGGAAGGGAAGGGAGAAAGGAAGGGAAGGGAAAGAGGAAGGGAAGGGAAAGAGGAAGGGAGAGAGGAAGGGAAGGGAGAAAGGAAGGGAAGGGAGAGAGGAAAGGATGGGAGAAAGAGAGGCAGGGATGGAGTATTTGTATTTGAACACATTCTAATACAGTATTTGGGTTTATTCGTAATCAAATTAGTATTGTAATTAGAAATCAAAGTAAGTATTCTCATTCGTATTTGAATACTTGGGCAAAGTATTAGTTTTGTTGGATAATCTGAAGAATAATCATAAATTTATCATCAGAAATAACCATTTATTTGGCTGGTAAGTATTAATTAACTTCAGTTAGATTGCATAGAAAGGTATAAGGCTATGCTATGAAGTGTAGTTTGACAGAGAATTGATATAAAATGGAATGTGATGTGAATGTTATGTCAATCACGTTTAAATTGTGTGGCAGTGTGAAGCGGTGGTGGGGCCAGCCCACCAGTGCCACAGCTAGCTTGTGTCAGCTGTGCCTTGAACTTGTGAGTGGGCGAGTTAGTGCCATGGTAGAGCCAGGATTCGGAGCGTGAATTTGTGATCTTAGTTTTAAGTAGTAAATTTTATAATAACTAAGCTAGATTGATAAATTTTGTCGATACGACAGAATAAAATAGTACTATTAGGTTAGTACGATGACGGGCAAAATCATTGTGCAAAATGTCCTGACCAGCGCTTGGATACTTATATAATAACTTTTATGATCTCCAGGTTCTATAATTTTAGTTCAAGAGATTGAACTACTGTCATCTAGATTATCTTTTTGAGTAACAGTATCCAGGAATTATGAAATGTCACAGCAGTCATCAGTGGTGCAGGAACCTTTCTTAATCCCCAGACAGCAGTGGTGCCATCAGTGGTGCAGGAACCTTTCTTAATCCCCAGACAGCAGTGGGCATCGTGGTGCCATCAGGGAGTACCATCAGTGGTGCAGGAACCTTTCTTAATCCCCAGACAGCAGTGGTGCCATCAGTGGTGCCATCAGGGAGTACCATCAGTGGTGCAGGAACCTTTCTTAATCCCCAGACAGCAGTGGTGCCATCAGTGGTGCAGGAACCTTTCTTAATCCCCAGACAGCAGTGGTGCCATCAGTGGTGCATCATGGGAGTACCTCAGTGGTGCAGAACCTTTCTTATCGCCAGACAGCAGTGGTGCCATCAGTGGTGCCATCAGGGAGTACCATCAGTGGTGCAGGAACCTTTCTTAATCCCCAGACAGCAGTGGTGCCATCAGTGGTGCCATCAGGGAGTACCATCAGTGGTGCAGGAACCTTTCTTAATCCCCAGACAGCGTGGGGCATCAGTGTTGCATCAGGGAGTACTCAGTGGTGCAGGAAACCTTTCTTAATCCCAGACAGCAGGTGGCCATCAGTGGTGCCTCAGGAGTACCATCATGTGCAGGAACCTTCTTAATCCCGACAGCATGGTGCAATCAGTGGTGCCATCAGGAGTACATCAGTGGTGCAGGAACTTTTTAATCCAGACGCAGTGGTGCCATCAGTGTGCCATCAGTGGTGCCATGTGTGCAGGAACCTTTCTTAATCCCCAGACAGCAGTGGTGCCATCAGTGGTGCCATCAGTGGTGCCATCAGTGGTGCCATCAGGGAGTACCATCAAAATAATCATAAATAAATAAATAGACAAATAGACCACCGACGTAAATTCTTCACCTGTTACTGTACTGCATGTTGACGCCGGCAAAGCTGATGTTGGGGCAGGAGATGACGAAGGTGAAGCAGGAGACCAGACACATGGCCGAGAAGATGATGCACATTTTCAGGATCCCCGAACAGGATAAGTGGAGCCGCTTAATGATCCATCCACCTAGTAACGTCCCGCCTCCACCTGCCGTCACCGCCACAAACCCTGGTGGTGGAAAAGTGGATGTTACTGACTTGTTCTTCTATTCTGGGTGTTAGTGGATGTGTAGATACTTTAATGGTAGCTAAAGGAGGTGGATGTGTGGTGTTAACCCCTTGAGACCCAGAACGTAATTTCCATTGTAATTTGGCTGCCATTAGACGATTTTTAGTGAATACTGTATAAGCAATATTTTATAGATATAACCTGTTTAGTTTCCTTGTCCACTAACTAATTTGGTATATTTAGTTTCTTTTTGTAATTTTATGACTCGACAACATACAATTTTATATAGCAAGGAAAGATCGGGCGTGAAGGGGTTAATAGTGAAGTGTGTTGGCATTTTATTCTTTAGATGATTGTGATGATGGCGTTGGTGGAATGGTAGATAGATAGATAAGTATAAATAGGAGATGGATGGATGGATGAATGTGAATAAATAAGATCCAATTAATTCATCACGTAAATGAATGAATGGTTAGAGAGAGAGATAAAGATAGACATTGGTTACACAGAACATAACCTTTGAAAAGAACTAAGAAAAAAAGGGAAAAGAAACAAGATTAAGAATGGGAACTAGAGAGAGCGAGAAAGAAAAAAATCCAATTGAAATCAAAGAAAAAATACCTACAATATTGGAAAGAAGTCAAGAGGGAGAAGGCAGGACTATTAATGTGCTGGTGTTTTATTCTCGTTAGGATAATTGTGATGATGGGGGTGATAAAACAGTGGATGGATGAATAGGTGAATAGATAAGTTCCAATTGATTCATCACATCAATGAATCCTCAATCACTTTCAAGACGACAACGCAGTTCACACACCCACAATGAGGGCAGCATAACCGGCTTAGGAATGAGAGAGAGAGAGAGAGAATAATTTAAATCAAGAAAAAAAAAAAAACAGTATTGGAAAGAGGTCAAGAGAAGAAGATAGGAACATGTAAAAACAGCCAACACAAACATCAGGTCACCCACCCACAATGAGGGCAGCATAACTGGCTGCCATGCTGAACTGATTCTCCAGGAACTTTGGAGTGAAGGTCGCAAAGCCCGCCAGCAGGATACCCTCGGCGGCCCCGGCGAGGGAGAGCGCCACGAAGGTCGGGTTGAGGGCGAGGACCTTGGCGGCACGCGGCAGGTCCTTGAGGCGGCCGAACGCTGCCACCTCCACCGTGCCGATCGCCTCGGACACCCGCGACGCCTTGATGGCCTTGGCGCCTGTAGAAGATGGTGGTTGTCATTATCATTATTATTATATAAGAAAATAAGGAAGATACAAGAGGCCGTGAGACCTACACGAGGTAGTTCCTGTTACTTAACTCTACCTATATCCACCTCTCTTCCCCATCCATGAATTTATCCAGACTCCTTTAAAAGACCCCAATGGACTCTGCATTGACCACCTGACGACTGAGTCCATCCCAATCATTCACCACCCTATTTGTGAACCAGTTTCTCCCTATTTCCTTTTTAAATTACAATTTTCCAGCTTGAAAGTTTTGTGTGACGGCAGAGTAGGGGAGAGCGGGGCAGGTTGCATCGAGGGCAGGTTGCATCATTGCCTCTAACTCGCATGTTATCACACGTACATCGCCTTAATACTACTACTATTACTACTATAAATTACTACTACTACAACAACTACAACAATAATAATAATAATAAAAAAGTTAATGCGAGTTAGAGGCAATGATGCAACCTACCCTCGATGCAACCTGCCCCGCTCTCCCCTACATGCTTCCTAGAGGGACATGCAGCTGTACACCACGGAACTAGGGAGTGACCGGGCATACTGTAGCACTAGAATTACCTGCTAATCTTTATCCACCAAGTTGATTGCCGGGAAGTGAGAGGTAAAAAAAATGGGAAGGAAAACTATACTGGGACAATCAAGGCACTCACCGGGCAGCAGGGCGGGGAAGGCCATGATGGGCCAGGAGAGCAGCATACACAGGGAACCGGATACCAGGAAGCCAATCCACCAGCCACCCAGCCACAGGTCACTAGTAATGTGCAGACCATACCTGCCAACACACCACACAGGGAAGTCAACATTAACCCCTTCACACCCAGATCTTTCCTTTGCTATATAAAATCATCTGTTCCTAGCCATAGAATTACGAAAAGTAACAATATACCAAATTAGCTCGTGGACAAGGATACTAAACAGGTCATATCTAAAATATTGCTTACTACATTCATTAAAATCGTCTAATGGTACCCCAAATTACAATGAAAATTATGTTCTGGGACTCGAGGGGTTAACACTGTGTCTGTGTGGTGTTTGAGGAGGAATATAGTTTGTTGTGGTATTTAGGGTATCTAGCCATGTCTTGTATTGAGTTTGTAGTTTAATTGGTTAGTTTCTGATCTTGTGTAAAATGTAAATCTAGTCTATACCTTTTCACTCAAATTAAAACAACTGAACTTCAAATTAAAACAACTGAACTTCAAATTAAAACTGAACTTCAAATTAAAACAACTGAACTTCAAATTAAAACAACAACTTCAAATTAAAATAACAACTTCAAATTAAAATAACAACTTCAAATTAAAATAACAACTTCAAATTAAAATAACAACTTCAAATTAAAATAACAACTTCAAATTAAAATAACTTCAAATTAAAATAACAACTTCAAATTAAAATAACAACTTCAAATTAAAATAACAACTTCAAATTAAAATAACAACTTCAAATTAAAATAACTTCAAATTAAAATAACAACTTCAAATTAAAATAACTTCAAATTAAAATAACAACTTCAAACTAAAATAACAACTTCAAATTAAAATAACAACTTCAAATTAAAATAACAACTTCAAACTAAAATAACTTCAAATTAAAATAACAACTTCAAATTAAAATAACAACTTCAAACTAAAATATCTGAACTTCAAATTAAAATAACAACTTCAAATTAAAATAACAACTTCAAACTAAAATATCTGAACTTCAAATTAAAATAACAACTTCAAACTAAAATATCTGAACTTCAAATTAAAATAACAACTTCAAATTAAAATAACAACTTCAAACTAAAATATCTGAACTTCAAATTAAAATAACAACTTCAAACTAAAATAACAACTTCAAACTAAAATAACAACTTCAAATTAAAAGAAATAATTCATCCATTATATTTTGAAATTCATTTGTTTTATTTTGAAGTTCTGTTGTTCTAATTTGAGAGTGAAAAGGTGTATTATGAAAATCCCCAGAAAAGTAACATATTTCTTCCTGAAAACTCTTTCTTATCTTTACCAGAGTGCTGCCAGCAAAGGGAAGAGGAAAAATAATATTTATGAAAAGATATACCATTCTTTTAAATATTTTTACACAGCATACTACATAGATAAAGCAACACAGGATGAAGTAACGTAAAGCTATTCCGTGTATGCCTAGTACACATACTGTAGTTATACAAAAGAAAACAAAACTTACATTTTTGGCAATCACAACATTTTGGCACTCAATTTTTTTTGGCACTCAAAAGTTTTTGCCACTCAAATTCTTTTGGCACTCATTTTTTTTTTGGCCCTCAATTTTTTTGGCACTCAAAAGTTTTGGCACTCAATAATTTTTGGTACTCAAAAATTTGGCATTTTATAGCTAGCGAGTGCCAAAAAAATTTAAGTGCCATAATTTTTGAGTAACAAAATTTTTTTATTGCCAAAAAATTTTGAGTGCCAAAAAAATTTGAGTTCCAAACATTTTTGAGTACCAAAAATTTGAGTGCCAAAAAATATTTTGTCAAGTTCTGTTTTCTTTTGTATAACTACAGTATGTGTACTAACATACACGGAATAGCTATACGTTACTTCATCCTGTGTTACTTTATCTATGTAGTATGCTGTGTAAAAATATTTAAAAGAATGGTATATCTTTTCATAAATAATTTTTTCCTCTCTTCCCTTTGCTGGCAGCACTCTGGTAAAGATAAGAAACAGTTTGCAGGAAGAATTTTTTGTTACTTTTCTGGGGGTTTTCACAATACACCTTTTCACTCTCAAATTAGAAAAACAGAACTTCAAAACTAAACAAATGAATTTCAAAATATAACATGATTTTTTTCCTTTAATTTGAAATTCAATTATTTGAATTTGAAGTTCAGTTGTTTTAATTTAAACTTCAGTTGTTTTAATTTAAACTTCAGTTGTTATAATTTGAAGTTCAGTTGTTTTAATTTGAGTGAAAAAGTGTAGTCTATATGCTGATGTCTGTCCCTGGTAGCTATGGTATTATTATTAAAGTCTCCCTTTAGTCCTGTCCATACACTCCACTCTTTGAACACTCTACTCCTCTCACTCCTTGTTAAGTAATTGAATCATATATAAAATCTACGTATTCTTGTCTAATCTGTCATTCATTCTAGTAAGCTCCCTCAAGGGGCTGGCTGTGAAAGGAGAGGCTCCATTTCCCCCTGTCTGCGGTGCTCCAGGTCGCAAGATGAAGGAATCCATGACTTTTGAAAAGGTTATGAGGAAGTACATGCATTGATAACGATGATGTTCCTAAGTTCATGGTATTGATGTCGCGATGGCTGTAAATTATGCTTGAATAGTTAATGTGGTGTGTGTGTTCTTACATCAACAACAAAACACACACACACACACACACACACACACACACACACACACACACAAATACAAAACACACACAATTCATTTTCTCCCCATCTACCTTTCCTCACTTATCTTCATTGTGTAAATAAATAAATAACCTCCCTTTGACGCATCTATTACCTTGTTAACCTGTATATCTGATAAACAAATAACGCCAGGTGTTATTATGGTGTCTTGAGGGTAGGGGGAGGGGAGGGGAGAGGGGAGGGGGCTCATGTCTGGGTTTAAGTGGGAAGAGGGGAGAGAGTTATATCCAGGTAAGAGAATGAGAGGGAAGGAGTGTAAGTGAGATGAGAGGGAAGGAAGGGAGGAAGAGTTATTGACTATATAGAAGGAGAAAAAGGTGAAGGAGAGAAACGTAGGAGTAAGATTAAGCTATGACTGAATAAATGAAGGGGGGAGAGAGAGAGAGAGAGAGGAGAGGAGAGAGAGAGAGAGGAGAGAGAGAGAGAGAGAGAGAGAGAGAGAGAAGAGAGAGAGAGGAGAGAGAGAGAGAGAGATTCATTACTGGATAGCGAGGAGAGGGAGAGAGGTGAATGTCAGAGTAAGGAGGAGAGGGGGGAGCGTGGAGGGGGAGGGTAGGGGGTAATAGTGGCTACGGAGGGGAGGGGAAGATCAATATTTACGCATAGAGTGAGAGAATGTTTGCGAGACAGTTCCTCTGTATAGAAAATGTGGCGCGTGACATCAACAGTAACTCTTGATGTCATTACAACACCCACACACAAAGAATGACGTACTAGGAAATCAGAAACATCATTATTCATTTTCATCCGTAGTATCATTATTATTGTTGATTATAGGTATCGAACCCGTGTAAGAGGGTTTGCCATGTAGTTTTTGTATCCACTTTGCCAATATGTGACACTAAGGAAATATAATTTGCTGAATGTATGTATATGTATGTATGTATGTATGTATGTATGTATGTATGTATGTATGTATGTATGTTGTGTGTGTGTGTGTGTGTGTGTGTGTGTGTGTGTGTGTGTGTGTGTGTGTGTGTGTGTGTGTGTGTGTGCGTATGTATGTGTGTGTGTATGTGTGTGTGTGTGTGTGTGTGTGTGTGTGTGTGTGTGTGTGTGTGTGTGTGTAACTGAGTGAGTGAGGAAATGTGGGGAGGGGGGTTGAAGGGGTAATGGGAGGAGGAGGCAGGGGAGGGTGTTCAAGGTAAAAGAGGGAAGGGGAGGTGTTATTAAGAAGAAGGGAAGGAAGGGTTTAAGTGAGGCAGGCAAGGTTAGGCAGGTAGGCAGGTAAAGGCCGTTTCTAGCTATATGCGAACTACGCGGTTGCACAGGGCCCTAGAAACCACCAAGGGGGCCCCAAGCTGCCATCATTTGCTTCTTTTCTTTTTTAGAATCTAGTTTCTTTCCCTCTTAAAGTACACCAGATTGATGTATTCTAATATTAAAGGTGTTCCTCCAGACCACCTTAGAGGGCTTGGAATCCCCCCACCATAGTTGTACAAAATAGAGCCCCCAAACAGAATTCCGCATAGGGGCCCCAAAAGGCTAGAAGCAACACTGTATATAGGCAGGTAAGAGTGATGTCATACCTTGCCGGCAGCACTTCGGGGGCGTTGATGTACACACGCAGGAACTGTCCCCCCAGCACGTACCCCACAGCCGGCCCCACCACAGCCATGGCGTAGAAGATACCTGCAAATAAAAACATTAGAATATACACAGCCATGTTTATTATCACAGCCATGGCGTAGAAGATACCTGCAAATAAAAACATTAGAATATACACAGCCATGTTTATTATCACAGCCATGGCGTAGAAGATACCTGCAAATAAAAACATTAGAATATACACAGCCATGTTTATTACCACAGCCATGGCGTAGAAGATACCTGCAAATAAAAACATTAGAATATACACAGCCATGTTTATTACCACAGCCATGGCGTAGAAGATACCTGCAAATAAGAATAATATAGAATATACACAGCCATGTTGATTATATAGTGTGTACGGTACAAGCTATAGTCTTTTTTTTTTAACGAAGCAAAAATTCTATTCTATCTTAAGGTTCATGCTTAAAATGATGTCTGTATTTACCTTATAATATGGTTAACTATGATAAAATACAACCGAAATTAAGAAGAAGCATAGTATTCCCTTCTCCTGGCATCAAATATCAGTCAATAAGCAGCAAGGGGGCAGGATTTTTTGCCTCGTTGAAAAGAATAGACTATATATGTGCACGTGTAGCTACATATTACAGAATGTGGGGTAGCACAGGAGTACATGTACTAGTAGGTATACTCTCTATGTAGGCTACAGCAGTGTCTCTGTTGCCCACATGTATATATTATATTTTATTTGCTTTAGTACTTAAGTTAACTCCCTCATGTATGTGTGTCATGTTGCTGTAGTTTTTTCCTGTAGGGGAGAGTGGGGCAGGTTGCATCGAGGGTAGGTTGCATCATTGTCTCTAACTCGCATGTTATCACACGTACATCGTCTTAATACTACTACTACTACTACTATAAACTACTACAACTACAACAATAATAATAATAAAAAAAGTTAATGCGAGTTAGAGGCAATGATGCAACCTACCCTCGATGCAACCTGCCCCGCTCTCCCCTATGTCTCTGTGTGAAAATAAAATTATTATTAGTAGTATTGGTATTATTATATTGATTCTGTCTCTCCGTTTTTCCTTGTTTATAATGTGTACCAAAATCAAATCCCTGTAAGAATATGGTTACGAAAAGATGGCAGAAGTAGAAAATGAAATGAACTAAGAAAGTAAAGGATGAAGAAGAAAAATAACGATGAAAGGGAAAATAACTAAGAAAAATAAGAAAAGAACAAAGGAGATGAAGAAAAGTAGAAGGAAAAGCACAGAAAAGCGCTATAATGGACATAAAAGCCCCCCCCCCTTCCCTACCTCCTACTTTACAATAATAATCCTCTGAGGAATGCAAAACCACTAAATATAAACTAAAAAAAACCACGAACAATAAGAGAACGGAAAATGAATAGATGAATGAACTAGAAAAAGAAAGAAAACAGAAAGGAGTGCAGTTAGAAAAGCGCAAACTCCTAAATAACTGAATTGTATTATCCTGTGGTCGTGTGGTAATGGCGCAGCGTCCTTAACCCTTTTATTAGACATTTCTCATGACACGAAGGCAAGGGAAGGTAAGGGAACACTATGATACTATTTTTTTCTCGCATACCTTCTCTTTCAAACAAGTAAAATGTCGTACGTGTAGCATTGTGATAATTGGTGATAAAAAGTAGTAGTGGTATTATAGTAGTAGTAGTGATAGTAGTAGTATTTGTGGTGATGGTGAATGTGGTATTGTAGTGGTAATAGTAGCTCTGTAGCAATGGTAGGTAGTTGTAGTAGAAAAAGTAATAACAATATTAGTATCAAGTATAGGCGTCCAGCCTCTGGCCCCTTTGCTTTTGGCTCAGTTCTTGCGGCTGGAACGTGGCAGCGAGCCACGTTCCAGCCAATTAACTCATTACACTAATTACTCATTAATTAAGGGCTTGTTCTACGCAAAAAGTTTGTTTCACAGACCCCCATTGATTTTGACAGCACTACTTACATGTCAAATTTCAGCTCAATCCCACAATATTTAGGAGTAGTTATTCACTTTTTGGCTTAAACTTGGTTCCACTCCCCTTACGCGAATGGGTCTTATGGTAAGTGGCAGCTTCGCTTCGCTCGCTGCCAATAAATTAAAATAACCAGGGCAATAATAAAAAAATAGTAATAATTATAGCGATGATAACAATAATGATAATAACTCTAATAACAACGATATTAAACAGGCAACAATAATACAAGAAACCAACACAAACACTAGTACAGTAAGTCACTGGCGTAGCTAGGTGTCTATCAATGGGGGGCAGTATGGCCAGCGGAGCTCAGGGCATTCTGATGCCACCTAGAAGGGTATTAGTGCATAGCGTCTGTCGCAAGCAGATTGCGGCAGCCATAGCCAGTGGAGGGGGGGGGGGAGTAGCTAGGACACTGGCTATAGCTGATATGACGTTATATAAGGTAAAAAGATAACGAGGCAACAGCCATTACTTTGCAGGGAGGACTAAACAACCTCATGTCACACGTAAGCCCTCCCTCCCTCCCTCTCACAGTAGCGCCGCCAGGAAATTTTTACTGGGGTGCCCAAGGCTGGACACAGATCTAATGTGGGGTGGCCATGGCATATCCATTAAAAAAAAAAAGGTTTAATTTTCATTAGAGCTCTCACTCACATCTGGGGTGACCAATGAGATTTCAGAGGTGGCCGTGGCCACCCACTAGATCCGCCACTACCAACTCATTCCTCTCACTCTCTCCCTTTCTCTCTTCATTACCTTGCGCTGCAGAAATATGATGAAAAGCAACAAAAGAAAGCGTTGTTTGACCAAAAATCATCCTTTGCCTCCTCCCAGCTGCCTGCACACACCCCCTGCCTGGTCGCTGGCGCGCCCTCGACTGTCGCTCGTACCAGATTACTCAAGGAACTCAACACTGCTTCGAAACACTAAACCTTTCCCTTATTTCTTTACCACGCCCTTACCTGTTGACCTTTGACCAATAATGTTTGACCTGTAACGTTATCTAAGTCTTAAATGTTAGTAAATGTTAGTTAGTAATAGTGTTGGTATAGTTTTGTAGTATTTTTTTTAAAGCTTATATTGATAGGGTTCGTTAGCGCTTCGAACTCATTAACAGCGTCGCAGAGGATTGTGGGTAGGAATTTTTTTTCTTTTTTTTTTGCCACGTAGTTTGTGGGTTGTTAAAGGACTGAAAGGCTTTGTTAGCAGTGGCGTTGCTAGATATCTATCAATGGGGGGGCACTAGGCAAGCGGAGCTCAGGGGCCAGTCTGATGCCACATAGAAGGGTATTCTAAGATCCGATCAGTGGTGGGTATTAGAGCATTAATGGCTGCCGTACAGAATACGGCAGCCATGGCTAGTGGGGGGGGGGGGGGGGGTAAGTAACTACTCCACTGAGGAACAGTACTCAACACAGACACACACACAGCCAACAGCCACTCCCTCACCTAGGTAAACAGAGGACATCTTGACGGGCACCGACTCGTCCAGGAAGGTGACGCCCAGGGTGTAGAGCGGCGAGGCGCCCACGCCGTGCAGGAACTGACCCAACACGAACACGTGGCGGTACGAGGACAGCCAGTTCTCGACCAGCACCTCGCACTGGTTGTCTCGCGTGCCCTGCGTGTGTGTGTGGTGTGGGGGGGGGGGGGACGAGAATATAGAGACACAGAGGTAAAACAGGCGTATAAGGTATTAAATGAACACCATCCATTCGTTCTCTTATCCTGTTTTGTTTTTTATATACCAGTACTTCAACAAATTTTTATCATACATTTATTTCGCTTCTTTCAACATTTTTTTTCTCGTACCCTCACCTTACGCAGACAGTAGAGGATGGAGGAGGCGTTGGTGCTGTTGGGGCTGTAGGAGGGCACGAGGAAGTGTGGCAGGGCGAACAGGAAGGACCCGGCGCCCATGATGAAGATGCCCCAACCCAACCAGCGGGGCTTGCAGCTGCCCGGCCGCGACCCCAGGTAGGACACGGGCACGGAGCACAGTAGAGAGGCGAGGTCGTAGGCTCCCGCGATCAGACCTGCGGGAGGAGGAATTGACGTGTGTGTGTTGACCTATGTGCATATTGACAAGATTGAGTCAAGCTCGCAATGTCTCGTCTTGTACTACCAAATATTTCATATTTTTTCTTTAAATTTATGTATACATCGTGTGTGTGTGCTGTGTGTGTGTGTGTGTGTGTGTGTGTGTGTGTGTGTGTGTGTGTGTGTGTGTGTGTGTGTGTGTGTACGTACCAGCATCCGTGGAGCGCAGGTTGTATCTCTTTTCAATGGTGGTGATGCAGACGTTGACGAAGCCGTTCACCACCATGCCTGTGGGAGAGCGAGGTGAGAGGGACACAACAGTGGTAGAGTGAGAGGGAGGGACAACACACATACAACATACGTATAGGTTAGTGGCATCAGATGTGTGGTGTGGGGTTTTGTGTGTGGTGTGTGTGTGTGTGTGTGTGTGTGTGTGTGTGTGCGTGTGTGTGATTGTGTGTGTTGTGTGTGTGTGTGTGTGTGTGTGTGTGTGTGTGGTGTGTGTGGTCGTGGTGTGTGTGTTTTGCGCTGGTGGGTGCCGCAGCAGCGGCGCGTCTGCGTGGGTGTCGGTGGGTTGGATCGGGGACGGCAGTGATGCGGCTGCTGCATGCTGCGGTCGTGCCCTCCGGGTGTGTGGGCGGGTGGTACCCGCCCGCGGCCCGCCGCCAGGCCCACTGTGATGGGAGCGCTCGTGGGGAGAGGGTGCGGCCTCGTGTCCCAGGGCGCGAGGAGGGGGGGAGTCAGGTTTACATGGTGAGGTGTGGGTGAGAGGAGAACAGCTATGGAGGGGCATGTCAAGCCGGCTTCACAATCCCGAAGGTGGCGTGCACAACAGATTTATTCAGCCTTACACTCTCCTTGCCAGTTATGTCTTTCCTCAGCCCTCGCCCCCCTCCCCCCCTCCCTCTCCCTGAAGTGCCCCAACACCCTGTCCTATTGCCAGGAACAACAATGGAGGAGGGAACAGTGCATGGTGGCCTGGGGAGGCACGCTCCTCCGCACCTTACTGACGGCCAGGGTGGTGGTGACGGCGGCGGCAGGGGGCCCGCGGTGGTGGCCGTTGAGGCAGAGTGTGTCCACGGCGGGCAGCGCGGTGGCCGCCACCTTGTTGAGCTGCAGACCGTCCAGCAGCACCGCAGAGCCGGCAAATTGCAAGGCTGAATGACCCCGCCGACACAGGCCGCGGCGGCCCTTGCCCCCGCCTTGCATGCCGGGCCCAGGGCCGCCGCCCCCCGCGCGGCCATTCTTGAGTGAATTCTGGGGTAAGTAACTAGAGGTCATGCTCGCGCCCCCCTGCAGGCGGAGGGTGGGGGTGAGGGGCGGTAGGTCCAGACTGGGGGTGTTGAGGGGGTTGCTCGCCTCCATCATCACCACACCGTCACTGTAATGCTTTCTGCCGGCGGAGAGGCGGCAAGCCCCTCCCGCCAAACTCTCCGGGCTGCCGAGGGACCGCCTGGACTCTGCGGAAGAGTCACTGCCGCTCCTGCCACGCCTGCTGGCTGTGACGCGCCCGGACGACACGCTGAACCTTGAAAACTCGGGCGTGAAGGTCGGGGACGCCCTGAGACGGGCACCTTCCTCCTCGGTCATCCTGCCCCGCGGGCTGCCTTGGGGCTGGAGGGCTTCAGGCCGCATCGACGCGCCGTGTGGGAGGTGTTGGAGGTGCTGCGTCCCTGGCTGCACGGTGAAGGCTGAAGGCTGCACGCCACCGTCTGCTGCCCCGGCCTGACGCCTGCCCAAAGCCTTCAAGCCCACACGCCCCTATAGAGCCTCGGCTCACCACAACCACTGCCTCGCCGCCTCAACACTGCTGAGGGCTGGCCCGCTCGCTGCCTCGCCCGTGCCCTCACTCACGTCCCGAGCCACCTGGAGGCCTTGCCGGCACCACGCCCATCACTTATTCAAGCCAGAAAATGTCACTCCGCCCCCCATCACTCCCGCCCTCGCAGCGCCGCACTTCCTCGCCCACCCGTGACTCCCGCCCTAACACTGAATGACGCCCGCGGGAGGAGAGGACAGTGGTGGACACCCCTTGCTGCGTGACGGCGGACAATGAGTCACTTGAAGCGGCGCTGCGGCACCTGACCTGCTCACCTGCCTCAGGGACGTGACGCACGCACGCACACACGCACGCACGCACGCACACACACACACACACACACGGGCGTAATAGTAGTACAGGACACAACATGAATGCCAAAGTGAACAGAACCATAAGGAGGAAAAGGATAAACAGGAAAATATACAATAGAAGAAAGGACCAAAATTACCGTAAAAAAAAAAAAAAGACGTGGGAAGCAAGAAGAAAGCAAGAAAAAGGTTAAAAACGAATGAAACGAAGCAAAAGTTCGGTAACAAACACACGACCACAGACTAAACAACAGCAACAAATAATAACAACAACATAAGGATCAGAAAAAACTATAATAATCATAAATATTAAACCTGAGTGAAATCCCGAGAAAGAGCAATAAAGAGAGAGAGAGAGAGAGAGAGAGAGAGAGAGAGAGAGAGAGAGAGAGAGAGAGAGAGAGAGAGAGAGAGAGAGAGAGAGAGAGAGAGAGAGAGAGAGAGAGAGAGAGAATGATAATAAACTGCATGCAAAGAGACCATGAATAACCACGCGAAACAAAAAGAAAACACATGGAGACAAAAAAAAGAAATGAGCAAGAAAAAAGAAATAAAAACCAAAAAAAAAAAACACAAGGTCAGATATGAAGAAAAGTAAAATTGAGAAAGAAAAAAATTGATAAAGCAAAAAAGTCTGATGAAGGAGTAGCAGTATAAAGAGGAGAGAAAGGAATGCATGATGGTAGTGGTAGTAGTAGTAGTAGTAGTAGTAATTGTAGTAGTAGTAGTAGTGATAGTAGTAGTAGTAGTAGTGATAGTAGTAGTAGTAGTAGTGATAGTAGTAGTAATAGTAGTTGTAGTAGTAGTAGTGATAGTAGTACAAGTATTTGTAGTAGTAGTAGTAGTAGTGATAGTAGTAGAAGTATTTGTAGTAGTAGTAGTAGAAGTATTTGTAGCAGTAGTAGCAGTAGTAGTAGTAGTAGTAGTAGTAGTAGTAGTTGTTGTTGTTGTTGTTGTAGTAGTAGTGATAGTAGTAGAAGTATTTGTAGTAGTAGTGGTAGTAGTAGTAGTAGTAGTAGTAGTAGTAGTAGTAGTAGTAGTAGTAGAAGTATTTGTAGCAGTAGTAGTAGTAGTAGTAGTAGTAGTAGTAGTAGTAGTAGTAAAGTAATAAAAACTAAGTGTAAAAATCCAGAAGTAAATAAGAAGAAGAGGAGGAAGTAAAAATCAATGGCAATTTATATAGTACGAACCTTCCTCTCTTATTGCTTCGTTAGCGAGAGAGAGAGAGAGAGAGAGAGAGAGAGAGAGAGAGAGAGAGGAGAGAGAGAGAGAGAGAGAGAGAGAGAGAGAGAGAGAGAGAGAGAGAGAGAGATAACCATGCTATGTACTTTTTATTTTATTTTGTCATTATTTCTCTTGTTTCTCTTCTCTCTCTCTCTCTCTCTCTCTCCTCTCTCTCTCTCTCTCTCTCTCTCTCTCTCCTAGGCCTTTCTGACAGTAAAGGTCAGGTCACAAGGAACTTTACAATTTATGTAACTTGATCTCTCTCTCTCTCCTCTTCTCTCTCTTCTCTCTCTCTCTCCTCTCGTCTTCTTTTCTCTCTTCTCTCTCTTCTCTCTCTCTCTCTCTCCTCTCTCTTCCTTCTCTCCTTCCTTGATATTCTTTTTCTTTTTTTTCTTGTTCATTTCTTTTCTTATTTCTCTAGTCTTATATTCTTTTTGCTTTTTTCTTTTCAGTAGTTTTTGTCACTTTTTTCTTTCACTTTTCATTTTTTGATTAGCTTATTACGTATTTACATTGGCTATATCTTCATATTTTCTTTTATGTAGTCACTCGTAACTCTTCCTTTTCTTAATCAATGTAATTTATAACTCCTTCCTTGTAACTGAACATCTTTGAAAACTCTCTCTCTCTCTCTCTCTCTCTCTCTCTCTCTCATTGGGTCGATGTTAATATTGACTTTCTTGTGAGTAGATGGACAGGGTGTCTTGGCAGCGATATTTGGCTCCACAGCAGTGTAACAGGGGGGGGGGGGGCATAGGGGAGGGAAGGGGGGCAGGGAAGGCAGACAGGTAGTACAATTAACAGGTATTGGAATAAGGTGACGGAAGGGAAGGAGGGAAGGTGGGAATAATGCAGAGAAGGAAAGAAAACAAGAAAGATGGAAGGAAGAGGAGATGGAGAAATAAAGAAAGGTGGTAATGAGGAGAAAGAGAGAGAGAGAGAGAGAGAGAGAGAGAGAGAGAGAGAGAGAGAGAGAGAGAGAGAGAGAGAGAGAGAGAGAGAGAGAGAGATCCTCCAATCACCACATCACTCCACAGTCTTGAGCGCCCAAAGGCACACTGGCTCCCCGCTGCCTTACGCTTGGAAATGCGACAGGTCATGGAGGACTTGACGACCCCTGCCTCCCTCCAGGCTGAACTAGTCGCCATTCGTGGCGCTCTTCACCACGCCCTGGAGAGTCACTCCCCTCATGTCATCATACATACACTCAAAATCCTCTATCCAGGCCCTCAGAGACACACAGCCACAGGACAACATTCACCTCCTCACCTCCACTCTTCTTCTGGCCCAGCGACTGGCTGCACGTGGCTTCAAAATCACCCTCAATTGGGTTCCCAGCCATGTAGGCCTTAGTGGCAACGAAGCAGCTGACAGAGATGCAAAATCAGCCGCTGCCCTCCCCAGCCCCACTACGGCTGGTCTGCCCAGCCTCTCCCAAACTCTACTTAAAATAAAGTCTGCCTCGCACGCCTTGTCCCGCCAGCAACACGAGGCCACAGTCGCCCTGTCATCACCCTCTGCCTCCTGGTACGCTGCTGCAACAGCTTACCACCCACTTCCCCAAGACCCATCCATCGCCCCACACGTACGAGACCGACTACACCGTCTCCGCCTCGGCTTTCCCTGCTTTGAGGAAATCCGCCAGGGCGCTGTGGACATCACCTGTGATCACTGCCAGGTCACCTCCCCCTTTGCACTCCAACACTACCTCCTGAAGTGCGAGGCAACCTCCCACCTCAGGGAACGCCTCCCACCTCATCCGCAGCCCGGACATCCAGGTGCCGCCGCCGCTGCTGCTGCGATAATCAGATCTATCCCTCTGGCCACTCTCACCTCCACCGTTCGGGAGTGCCCCCCCCCCCCCCCAAGTACTCAACACGTGTGCAAGGCGTCGCGAACCCTGCTTTTTATAAATTGTAATCACAAAATTCCAACAGGGGGTGAGATGAGGCAGAAAAGTCGCGTCAACGCAGTGTGACAAAAGTATTAACAAAGAGAGAGAGAGAGAGAGAGAGAGAGAGAGAGAGAGAGAGAGGAGAGAGAGAGAGAGAGAGAGAGAGAAGAGAGAGAGAGAGAGAGAGAGAAAATGCAAGGTCAAAACAGAGAAAATGGAGAAGAAATATGGTAGACTAAACTATTTCGTTGGCCCTTTATTTTTTTTCTCTCTCAAACACACACACACACACACACCATCTCATTAATTCTCCGCCATGAGTCTTATAACAACAAGTAAGGTAAGAAAGAAAGGAAGAAAAAATATATACATCAGGAAGTTTTTTCACACCTCTTGCTTTCTTTACCTTGTTACCTCGGTGATTAGGAGGAGGGGGGTCGATATACTGATGGTGTGTGTAAGGGGGAGGTAGTAGTGGTGGAGGGGAGGGAGGTAGTGGTAGCTGAAGTAGTAGTGAAATAGCGGTAGTAGTGAAATAGCGGTAGTAGTGAAATAGCGGTAGCAGTAGTAGTCGTGGTGGTGGTGGTGGTGGTGGTGATAATATGCGTAAAGGAGTTCCATTTTTTCTTTATTTTAAAGTTGTAACTCAATTTTTCTTTCATTACTCTTCCATCTATCTCTCTTTTCCTTCCCCTTACACTCTCTTTCCCTCTCTCCTCCCCTCTTTCTCCCTCTCTTCCCCTCTCTCTACCTTTTCCCCCCTCTCTCTCCCTCCCTTCTCCTTCTCTCCTCCCCTCTTTCTACCTTTTCCCCCCTCTCTCTTTTCCTCTCTACCTTCTCCCTCTCTCTCTCTCCCACTCTTCCCCTCTCTCTCTACCTTCTCCCTCTCTCTCTCTCTCCCTCTCTCTCTACCTTCTCCCTCTCTTCCCCTCTCTCTCTACCTTCTCCCTCCTATCCTCTCTCTAAATACGTCTTCGTAAATATTTAGGTTTCCGGTGTGAGGTTAACAGTTAGCGTCACACTGCGATCTAACTTCCCCTGTCTTAAGATAACTGATCGTGGCAATGTCTACCTACCTCAGGTAACCTACTCTTGGCAAGGTATTGTTGTGTTACGTGTGGTGGCTGTGTGTGTTCTGGTGTGTGTTACTGTGGTTGTGTCGTGTGTGTGTGTGTGTGTGTGTCGTGTGTGTGTGTACTGTGTGTGGTGTCTGTGTGTGTGTGTGTGTGTGTGTGTCTGTGTGTGTCTGTGTGTGTGTGTGTGTGCTGTGTGTGTGTGTGTGTGTTGTGTGTGTGTGTCTGTGGTGTGTGTGTGTGTGTGTGTTGTGTGTGTACTGTGTGTGTCGTGTGTTGTGTCTGTGTGTCTGTGTGTGTCTGTGGTGTGTCTGTGTTGGTATGTGTGTGTGTGTGTGTGTGTACTGTGTGTCTGTGTGGTACTGTGTGTGTGTGTGTTGTGTGTGATGTGTGTGTGTGTGTGTGTGTGTTGTGTGTGTGTGTGTGTGTGCGTGTCTGTGTGTTACTGTGGGTGTGTCTGTGTGTGTGTGTGTGTGTGTGTGTGTGTGTGTGTACTGTGTGTGTGTGTGTGTGTGTGTGTGTGTGTACTGTGTGTGTGTCTTGTGTGTGTGTGTGTTGTGTGTGTGTGTCTGTGTGTGTGGGGTGTGGTGTGTTGTGTGTGTGTCTGTGTGTGTGTCTGTGTGTGTACTGTGTGTACTGTGTGTGTGTGTGTGTGTGTGTGTGTGTGTTGTGTGGTATGTGTGTGTATGTGTGTGTATGTGTGTGTGTGTGGTGTGTGTGTGTGTGTGTGTGTGTGTGTGTGTGGTGTGTGTGTGTGTGTGTGTGTGCTCCTTTTTCAGCTTTTTTTTCTGATCTTTCAATTTTTTCCCTTTTCATATTTTCCTTATTCAAATTATAGTGCCACTTTATATGTGCTACTTTATACTACTACTACTACTACTACTACTACTACTACTACTACCACTACTACTATAATTACCACCATTCATTCCTTTCTCCCCTCCCTCCCACCATACCCCCGGTTTAACCCCCCCTCCCCCCTCCCAATATTAGGATTGAGCTAATAACTAGATGAGTTTATTAGTAGGGGGTCAATAATAGGGTATGGTAGGGGCACCTCTCCCCTTACTTCTAGGAATACGTCAGTGCTCCCCCCACTCCTCCCCCCCAGCAAGCTTTACGTGCAAATGATTACTAAAGAACATGAAAGAAAGGGTGGATGACAATCAAGAAGAAGAAGAAGAGGAGGAAGAAGAAAAGACGAAGAAAATAAGACGAAGAAGAAGAAGAAAATCAATCAAAGTTTGTTGTTTTTTTACGTTGGAGCCTAGGTAGGTAGTATATGAGAAAACACGATTAATAGACATACTATGAAGATCTATTAAAAGTCTATAGATCTTGGGAGAAAATATATTATACAAAAGTCGAAGTAAAAGATGTGGGACAAAAACCATAAGAACTACATAGCATTAGAAGTAAATAGAAAAGAGAAAGAAAATGATAAGAAAATAAAGAAATAAAAGGAAGTTTGACCCCCAACCCACCACCAGTAACTCCCCCACCACCACCACCACCTCCTCCTCCCCCACCACCTCCTCCCCCACCACCACCACCACCACCGCCTCCTCCACCACCACCGCCTCCTCCACCACCACCACCACCACCTCCTCCCCCACCACCTCCTCCCCCCACCACCCACCACCACCACCGCCTCCTCCACCACCACCACCACACCATCGCCTCCTCCACCACCACCACTACCTCCACCACTACCTCCACCACCACCACTACCTCCTCCACCACCACCACCACAACCACAATCACCCCCACCATTACCACCACCACAACTACCTCCCCCACCACCACCACCACTACCTTCACCTCCACTACCCCCACCACCACTCCACTTCCACCCCCACCACTCCACACCACCTCCACCTCACGTCAGCGATCATTTCCACGCACGTATAAAAAAAAAGGTCTCTCTCTCTCTCTCTCTCTCTCTCTCTAACCGGAAATACAAAATCTTCCAAACTATACATACTTAAAATAAAACAAAACAAACAAAATAAAAGAAACTTAAAAATAACAACAATAACCAAATGAAATATATCGACGAAAAAAAGAAATAGAAAAACAGAAGAAAAAAAAAAGCACATACACCTCAAAATAATACTAACCTAAAATATATAAACAAATAATAATAATGATAAATAATAAATAATACATACTAACAAAAATAATACTATGTAGATGAAATAGAAGAGACACAACATAAACAACATATACAACAATCACCTATAGGACTCGGAAGATAAACATGACGTCACCAACATGAAGGTTCCCAGCGGCCATATTAGTGTGGGCAGGGGTGGGGCGGGGCAATGGTGGGTGGGGCGGGGCAAGGGTGGGTGGAGAGGGCAAAGGGCAAGGGCACATGGAGGCCTGACTGAGGTTTTAAATGGTGTCAGGGAGGAGGGAGAGGAGGGAGTGAGGAGGAAGAAGGAAGAGTGAGAAGGAGATAGGAAAAAAAGAACGAGAGAGAGAGAGAGAGAGAGAGAGAGAGAGAGAGAGAGAGAGAGAGAGAGAGAGAGAGAGAGAGAGAGAGAGAGAGAGAGAGAGAGCTAGGAAGGAAAGGAGGAAAAAGAAGGAATATTAACTTTGAGATGAGGAAAGGAAGACAAGGAGGAAAGGAAGAAAAGAAGAAATTACCTGTAAAGAAAGGTTAGGAAAGGTAGGAAAAGATAGGGAAGGAAGAAAAGAAGAAGAGAAAGGAGAAGAAGAAGAAAACTAGAGATAGAAAAATAGGAAAAAATAAGAGGAAATGTAGAAAAAAATTCTTACAAACAAAACAAAAACGGAAAAAGAAACAAAAAAAACACGAAAAATAAACAGATAAAAAAATATCAAGATACAGAAACAGGGATAATAAAAGGAGGAGAGTAAGATTACATTAAAAAAACAGATTTGAATGTTTTACCT
>JACEEZ010004965.1:137500-140000 GCA_016584305.1 Chionoecetes opilio
GTTTTTTTGTGGTTTTTGTAAATACTCCTAATACCATAGCAACACGTAACCATGATCCACTGTTATGGCAAAGAAAATGGGTCTGTCATCCACTGGTGGTGTGAAATATTATGATCACTAAAGCATTGTTACCATACTGGCGACGTATTACTAGCTAACTTATGTAGAAAATTTTATAAGATATATCATCCTCTTTGCCGTTGTCTTTTGTGCAGTGTTAATGCCAAAAGACTTAATATGTTCGCTACTTCTTGTATTACCGCATTTTGAGAACAGTCTTGATGTGAGTTCAAGCTAGGTCCACACACCTGCTCTCACCTAACACACTTGATGGTAGCGGTGGGATACGAGCATTACTGGTGCCAGCGCTGGGATACGACCATTACTGGTGCCAGCGGTGGGATACGAGCATTACTGGTGCCAGCGATGGGATACGACCATTACTGGTGCCAGCGGTGGGATACGACCATTACTGGTGCCAGCGCTGGGATACGACCATTACTGGTGCCAGCGGTGGGATACGAGCATTACTGGTGCCAGCGCTGGGATACGACCATTACTGGTGCCAGCGGTGGGATACGAGCATTACTGGTGCCAGCGCTGGGATACGACCATTACTGGTGCCAGCGGTGGGATACGAGCATTACTGGTGCCAGCGATGGGATACGACCATTACTGGTGCCAGCGGTGGGATACGACCATTACTGGTGCCAGCGGTGGGATACGACCATTACTGGTGCCAGCGGTGGGATACGACCATTACTGGTGCCAGCGGTGGGATACGACCATTACTGGTGCAGCGGTGGGATACGACCATTACTGGTGCCAGCAGTGGGATACGAGCATTACTGGTGCCAGCGGTGGGATACGAGCATTACTGGTGCCAGCAGTGGGATACGAGCATTACTGGTGCCAGCGGTGGGATACGAGCATTACTGGTGCCAGCGGTGGGATACGAGCATTACTGGTGCCAGCGGTGATTCGAACCCGCGTAAATGAGAACCATCATACCTGGCGTGGTCCGTACCTATAGCTACCTTCCCAAAGACAAGACAGACATACAGACAGCCAGACATGCATCGCTAATACTAATGATCAAAAGACAGGTATATTATTTAGGAGGTTGATGACTGCCGTGCATAACTTGGCTCTCCGTCCCTCGCCTGACCCACTTGATGTAATTGATGAAAGCAACGGCGCAGGGCAATTATCTCTCACGACACCACGGTAATTACAGGTTAATTGCTCTTTTTTTTTCTCTTCCTCTCTCTCTCTCTTTAATAGGTCGCTTGTATTGTATTTAACGACTGCAGAGAGAGAGAGAGAGAGAGAGAGAGAGAGAGAGAGAGAGAGAGAGAGAGAGAGAGAGAGAGAGAGAGAGAGAGAGAGACACAGAGACCTTTGGGAAATTCCATGCGTTAGTGTTACGTTAGGAAATGTTTGATGATTGTTATTAATGATGATGATTTTAATGGTGATGTGTTTGTTTACTGTTACAGGAACAACACGTTACTATTACTGCAGACACTATTGTTGCTATTGCTGAACGTCAATGATTTGTTTGCAGTCCCCCCCCCCCCTTCACACACACCGCCAGTCACCCTACTCACACACCGCCTGCGTGGTCTAGTGGTTGACGAACGTGTCTGGTCAAGATCGGTTATAATGAGATCCAAGCTCGAACCGGGAGGGTGAAACTGGAGATCGCAGTCCCGACTCGCGTGGACAAGACCATGGCTGAACAACACACACACACACACACACACATGAGAACAATAAAAATGTATATGCCATGTCATTCCTAACACAATTTCTCTTCCCTTGGTTTAAACATTTAATATAAGTAAGATATTGGTCTCTCTCTCTCTCTCTCTCTCTCTCTCTCTCTCTCTGGAAATTATACAAACGATACACTCTCATGCATTAAAATGAAATAATGTGGAACGGAGAGAAAAAAAGAATGAAGGAAAATTAATACTAAACAAATAGAGAAAAAAAAAAAAAAAAAAAAAACATTGAAACAAACATAACGGAAATACACAAACACGATCACGTAACATATTAATATATATATTATATATTATATATATATATTAATTATATATATAATTAATATATATATATATATATATATATATATATATTATATATATATATTATATAATATATTATATATTATAATATATATAAAAAAGAGAAAAGAGAAAATGTGGAAAGAGAAAAAAGGGGTAAAAAATTTTGTAACAGTGAAAATAAAAAAAAAAAAAAAAATAAGAGGAATGAAGACAAAAAATAAAAATGAAAAGAAAATGGCGAAAATTGAGAAAAAGAAAAAGATTAAGACAAAAATATAAGGAAAAATGACGTCGGAAAAATTGAAGAAAACACGAGAAGAAAAGGAAAAGAGAAATTAGAGAACAGAGAAAAGAGAAATTAATAGAAAAATTAGGAAAGAATATTAAGGAGAGAAAGAAACAAGAAAAAAAGAGAAAAAGACAGG
>JACEEZ010004965.1:142500-145000 GCA_016584305.1 Chionoecetes opilio
AATAACTTAATTTTGGTTACAGGTGAATGTATGGTTTTGTAAGTTAAGTTTGTTCTATAGAGGTGAAAAGATGGATGGATTGGTATATAGATAGATTAATGGATAAAAGAAATAGATGTGTAGTTAGATAGATAGGTAAATGTATAGGTCAATAAGGGATTAGATAAATATATGGTGTATAAAATTAGAATTATACTTAACTAACTGACTGAGTGAGTGACACGTAGATTATCTCTCTCTCTCTCTCTCTCTCTCTCTCTCTCTCTCTCTCTCTCTCTCTCTCTCTCTCTCTCTCTCTCTCTCTCTCTCTCACTGACTCTCTCTGTCTATATATATGTCTGTCTATCTCTTTCTCTGTCTCTTTCTGTCTTTCTATGTCTCCTAGTCTCTCTCTTTCTCCATCTTTTATTCTCTCTTCTGTCTCCATATCTTTTATTCTCTCTCTCTCTCTCTCTCTCTCTCTCTCTCTCTCTCTCTCTCTCTCTCTCTCTCTCTCTCTCTCTCTCTCTCTCTCTCTCTCTCTCTCAAGCAGGAACAAGTTAGGAAATGAGCAGAAAATAAGCAACAAAAAAATGAGAAAGTGTATAATATTTTATGCCTTTTATGTAGCAGAGAGAGAGAGAGAGAGAATACAATATTTATCAGTGCATGAGCGGTCATGTTGAGTGTAAGTGTGTGTGTATGTGTGTGTGGGTGGGTGTGTGGGTGGGTGGGTGTGTACGCATAACAGTACTGTAAAAAAAAATTGTGTGTGTGCGCGCGTGAAGAAAGACTGTCGTATGCATGTATGCTTGTATAATTAAATGTGTATGTATGTATGATTGTATGTATGTATGTATGTATACGTTCACGCATGCTCATATTTGGCGGGAAGAGAGGAAGAAAAAATATAGAGTCCATTCTCATACATGACTTAATGAAGCAATACATAATGAAAACAAGTTACCTATGTATAATACTTAACTTGTCCTTCATTACTATTATTGTCTATTCATAATTATGGTTATAGTTCTGGTATTCAGGTTATACACTCACAAAACTGAATTATTAGTCTTAATCAAAACTTAGATAAAAAAATAAAAAATAAAAATAATAAGACAGATAGCTTATATAATATATAAGCTATGATAATATCAAAAGCTTGACATATCAAAAGCTTTTGATAGAGTCTGGCACAAATCTTTAATTTCCAAACTACCCTCATTCGGTTTCTATCCTTCTCTCTGTACCTTCATTTTAAGTTTCCTTTCAAACCGTTCTATTGCAGCTACTGTAGACGGACATTGTTCTTCTCCTAAATCTATCAATAGTGGTGTTCCCCAGGGTTCTGTCCTATCACCCACTCTCTTTCTATTATTCATTAATGATCTTCTAAGTCTAACTCAAAGCCCTATCCACTCCTACGCTGATGATTCTACCCTGCATTTTTTCAACGTCGTTTATTAGACGTCCAACTCAACAGGAACTAAGTGATTCACGGAGAGATGCCATCGAGCGCCTAACTTCTGATCTTTCTATAATTTCTGATTGGGGCAAAGCAAACCTTGTTTTGTTCAATGCCTCAAAAACCCAATTTCTTCACCTATCTACTCGACAAAACCTACCAGATAACTATCCCCTCTTCTTCAATGACACTCAACTGTCTCCTTCTTCTACAATGAACATTCTAGGACTATCCTTTACTAAAAATCTGAGCTGGAAATCTCACATCTCATCTCTTGCTAAAACAGCTTCTAAGAAGTTAGGTGTGCTGTGGCGTCTGCGTCCTTTTTTTTCTCCCTCCCAATTGCTTGCTCTCTACAGGGGCCTTATCCACCCATGTATGGAGTATGTCTCACATGTTTGGGGAGGATCCACTCATACAGCTCTCCTAAACAGGGTTGAGTCAAAAGCTTTTCGTCTCATCAACTCCTCTCCTCTGACTGACTGTCTTCAATCTTTAAATCACCGCCGCAATGTTGCTTCTCTTGCTCTCTTCTACCGTTATTTTCATGCTCACTGCTCTTCTGAACTTGCTAAATGCATGCCTCCCCCAGTCCCGCGGCCTCGCTGCACAAGACTTTCTACTCATTCCCATCCCTATTCTGTCCATCTTCCTAATGCAAGAGTTAATCAGTATCTTTACTCTTTCATCCCTTTCACTGGTAAACTCTGGAACTCTCTTCCTGTTTCTATTTTTCCACTTTCCTACGACTTAAATCTTTTCAAAAGAAGAGTAACAAGACACCTCCTGAACTAAATTGGCCTACCTCTTTGTTTTTATTTTATTCTCTTACTGTCTTCTTTATAGGGACTGGCAACTAAGCGGGCTTTGTGTTACCCATTTTTGTTGTGCCCTTGGCCAGTTCCCTGTGATGTATATAAAAAAATAAAAAAAATAAAAAAAAAAAAAATAAAAAATATTACACACGTGGTTGCCAAATTCTCTCTCTCTCTCTCTCTCTCTCTCTCTCTCTCTCTCTCTCTCTCTCTCTCTCTCTCTCTCTCTCTCTCTCGCTCT
>JACEEZ010004965.1:150000-185000 GCA_016584305.1 Chionoecetes opilio
TTTTTTACCTTCAATGCATCAGCGCAATACATTTCCTACTCCTCCTCCTCCTAGCTCTTCCTCCCGTTCCAGTAAAGGATGTCATGACGTTGTGGTGTGTGTGTGTGTGTGTGTGTGTGTGTGTGTGTGTGTGTGTGTGTGTGTGTGTGTGTGTGTGTGTGCGTGTGTGTGTGTGTGTGTGTGTGTACTTATAGAATATCCTCATTATCATCATCAAACTGACATGGAATGGAAACTCTTGATATTAGATATGGAAATAATTATAATAATGATGAAAATGACAAAAAGTAATAAAGCTAATAGTAATAATAAGCATTCAGACAAAGCATGGTATTAACCCTTCCAGAATAACACACACACACACACACACACACACACACACTTTCTATATCCTACTTTAGCCTATACGTAAAACCAACCAACAATACAATACAACAACCCTTCTTTTCATCTAATTAACTATTGTCTCTTTTTAGTCAATTAATTCATATAACACCAGAACCCTTTTTATCATCTCAGATCCTTTAAGAAGGAGGAAGAGGAGCAGGAGTGAGGAGGAAAGAGGAGGAGGAGCAGGAGTGAGGAGGAAAGAGGAGGAGGAGGAAAGAGGAGGAGGAGCAGGAGTGAGAAGGAGGAGGAAAGAGGAGGAGGAGCAGGAGTGAGGAGGAAAGAGGAGGAGGAGCAGGAGTGAGGAGGAAAGAGGAGGAGGAGCAGGAGTGAGGAGGAAAGAGGAGGAGGAGCAGGAGTGAGGAGGAAAGAGGAGGAGCAGGAGTGAGGAACAAAAAGGAGGAGGAAAGAGGAAGAAAGAATATAAGGCAATAAAAGTCATGAGAAGAAATGCGTAGGAGGATAAAGAGAAGAGAAGGAGGAGGAGGAGGAGGAGGAGGAGGATGGCACAAGGAGGAGGAGGAGGAGGATTGTGATGCCAGATATCGCCGTACAGTCACGGTGGCAATTATTTTTCCTTCCTCTGGTAAACAATCCAAAAACTCGTCCTATGGAACAGTTAAGCTTAGAGTGGGGGGGGTAAGGGGGGGGGGAAAGAGGGGGGTGATGGAAAGGGAGGGGTGAGGAAGGGGGTGGTGGGGGGGAAGTATTAGATCATTAGTCAGTCTTGTCACACCCAGAGAGAGAGAGAGAGAGAGAGAGAGAGAGAGAGAGAGAGAGAGAGAGAGAGAGAGAGAGAGAGAGAGAGAGAGAGAGAGAGAGAGAGAGAGAGACTTAACAAAATAATGAGTAGAACTTTCAATTTAAATAGAAAAAAAAGTCTTGAAAATCTTGAAAACAAACAAAATAAGCAGGATTTCTAAACACTCTAACCTTGAAGTAAAAGATAATGTTCATGCCTTGCCTCGCCATGCAAGGACACGACGTATGACAGCAAAAAAAAAATATATTACATACATAAACCAGAAGATATTGTGAGGATGTGCAAAGCTAGCGGAAAAAAATATAGAACCCGAACAGAAATTACTTTGTGGGTTTTGATGAAGCACACTGGGAAAGAAAATAACACACCAACACATCTGACTTCTCCCTTCCTAATAAAAATAAAAAGTAAAAACGTTAAAAGCCAAATAAACACGTTAGAGGTTGCTATAATGGTAGTGGTTGTTGTAGCAGTAGAAGTTGCTATAGTGGTAGTGGTTGTTGTAGTGGTTGTTGCAGTAGTGGTTGTTGTAGTGGTTGTTGCAGTAGTGGTTGTTGCAGTGGTAGTGGTTGTTGTAGTGGTTGTTGCAGTGGTAGTTGTAGTGGTAGTGGTTGTTGTAGTGGTAGTGGTTGCTATAGGGGTAGTGGTTGTTGTAGTGGTAGTGGTTGTTGTAGTGGTAGTGGTAGTTGTAGTGGTATGGTGGTAGTGTAGTGGTTTAGTGGTAGTGCGTTGTAGTGGTAGTGGTTGTTGTAGTGGTTGTTGTAGTGGTAGTGGTTGTTGTAGTGGTAGTGGTTGTTGTAGTGGTAGTGGTTGTTGTAGTGGTAGTGGTTGTTGTAGTGGTAGTGGTTGTTGTAGTGGTAGTGGTTGTTGCAGTGGTAGTGGTTGTTGTAGTGGTAGTGGTTGTTAGTGGTAGTGGTTGTTGTAGTGGTAGTGGTTGTTGTAGTGGTAGTGGTTGTTGTAGTGGTAGTGGTTGTTGTAGTGGTAGCAGTTGTAGAGTAATGGTAGTTATAGGCTTATGCTTCATTCACCCTTATAAATTCTACGATACACAAAACATTAATAACATATCGAACATTCATATCTTCACCCCTTAAACAAAAAAATTGGCATAAATCACTCCTTATTTCTGCCTTTTCTTATAGTTATCTTACAAGTCAGTTTTTCAATGCTAAATGTTGCTTGCCTTTTTAAGATCTAAGATTCGGCCGAAGAGATGGGTGGGTGAGGAGAGGCCTTCAACTTTACTATCTTTTCCCAAGTGCTTGTTGAGGGGATCGTGTTACTGCAATCGAATACCCTATAGACAGGATCTGAAACTGTATTGCTGTTTGTGACTCCCTTGAAAATCCTTTAAAATGCTCTGTAATCCTTCTCGTCTTCATCAATACTACACGTAATTAATTGGATCATTTACTTTCTCGTCTTTCATTACTAGCCAACTAACTATAAAAAAAGGTATATACACGCAGTAAAGTTTCCCAGGTAATCAAACGAACGTATGATGCGGTTGGGAAACAGAAAATCACGTAATTAACTTTCTCTTAACTTAATCAACTCGACATTCAAACGCCATCATCATCATCATCATTATTTATTATCAACATTAGGGATTATTTTATCGTTGTGGCACTTGTGGTAATGTATCTGGAGTTAATGAGGTTATATTTTTGTTCCTTTCTCTCGTACACTGTCAAGTATTTTTTTTTCATCCATTAGTGAGTGATCCAAAAAGATTAGATTACATAATGACGATGATGAAGGGAAACTTGATCTGTGTGTGTTGTGTGTGTGTGTGTGTGTAAAAAAAGAGAGATGCAAGTTCTGCTACAATCACCACCACAACTACTACTACAACTATAAAAAATACACTACCACTACTGCTACTACTTATCCTGCGATTTATCTACAACAACGATAACAACTATAACTACCATTACTCTACAACAACTGCTACCACTACAACAACAACTAGTACTACTAAAACTATAAAAAATACACTACCACTATACTACTACTACTACTACTTATCCTGCCGTTTATCTACAGCAACGATAACAACTATAACTACCATTACACTACAACTACAACCACTAAAACAACTACTACTAAAACTATAAAAAATACACTACCACTTCTAATTCTGCCATTTTTCTACTACAACGATGACAAATATAACTACCATTACTCTACAACTAGAACTACTACCACAACAACAACTACCACTACTGCTACCACAACTAAAACTTCTACAACAATCACTACAACAACCACTACAACAACCACTACCACTACAATAACAACAACCACTACCACTACAGCAACCACTACCACTACAGCAACCACTACCACTACAACAACCACTACCACTGCAACAACCACTACCACAACAACAACCACTACCAATACAACAACCACTACCACTACAGCAACCACTACCACAACAACAACCACTACCAATACAACAACCACTACAACAACCACTACAACAACCACTACCACTACAGCAACCACTACAACAACCACTACCACTACAACAACCACTACAGCAACCACTACCACTACAACAACCACTACCACTACAACAACCACTACCACTACAACAACCACTACAGCAACCTCTACCACTACAACAACCACTACCACTACAGCAACCTCTACAACAACCACTACCACTACAACCACTACCACTACAATAACCACTACCACAACCACTACCACAACAACAACCACTACCAATACAACCACTACAACAACCACTACCACTACAACAACCACTACAACTACAACCACTACCGCCACACGCGTTACTCTCCCCAGCAGGATATTCCCACACAGCTATCTGCACCAGGCGTCACCCCCAGCCTCCCCCCCCAAGATAGTAGCGTGACAGTAGGAGGGGAGAGAGGGGGTGTTAGGGTAGCCAGAGCTTCGAACCCGCGTCACACTACCATGTTGAAGAGATAATGTTATCCTTAGAGCCACTTGACAGTTATATTTGACACATACTTATACTACTACTACTACTACTACTACTATTACTACTCGACCTACTACTACCACTACTACTACTACTACTACTACTACGTATGCAATCCTTAGAGCCACTTGATAGTTATATATGGCACCTACTACTACTATTATGTATACTACTACTACTACTACTACTACTACTACTCCTGTCAATCAGCAACAACAATAGCAACAATAATAATAACAACTTATAATAATAATGATAATAATAATAAAAATAATGCTACGTGTGAAATAATGGAAAATAACGAAAAGATTTAAAAAGGAAAAAAATTACCACCACCACCACGACAAACAACAACAACAATAACAACATAATTCTCCATTAAGCGCGGCACAACATACACACACACACACACATACACACACACAGGCGTGGTTTATACAAAATTGTCCGGTTACTAAGGAAGAGGGAAGGGGAAGGGGAGGGGATGGGGGAGGGGGGAAGGAAGATGGGGAGGAGGAGGAGGAAGAGGTGGAGGGAAGACCAAAATTAGCCTTCCCTTTTCTCCTTCTTCCTCTTCCTTATGACTTATTGCTTTCCTAACTTTCTTTCACCCTTCATTTACCTTTTGCATTCCTATAATCCCTTCTATCCCCTTCCTTCCTTCCTTACGTCTTTCCTTTCATTCGTAATAATGATGAATAGAATAATATGTTGACGATTTGCACTTTTTTGCTTGACTTCAGTTGAGAGAGAGAGAGAGAGAGAGAGAGAGAGAGAGAGAGAGAGAGAGAGAGAGAGAGAGAGAGAGAGAGAGAGAGAGAGATCATTTAGAGCAAGCTTTTACCTATCGACAAACCGGGTCAGCGAGATAGCTTACCACAACAACTTTGCCGAGGTCACACACACACAAACACACACATACCAAAGCAATTAGCATATGCCATAAATATAAATAAAGTCTGTAAATATTACCTGTACTGTATTACGATTTCCTATTTTGGTCGAGTTTTATCTTCCATTTAATAGTTTTTTTGTTCCTTTTGAGTGATTTGTGGCCTGATTAGTTGTGGAAATAAATAATAGCCATAATAAGACCATGACAATCTTGACCCCCGATAGTGGGGAGCCGGGAAGGCTATGAAGTTCAGGGAAATTGTGGATAAAAAGTGAATAAACGAAGAAAAGTAGGCGAAAATAACCTAACCTAGCCTAGAAATGTGAATAAATGAAGAAAAGTAGGTGAAAATAACCTAACCTAGAAAAGTGAAGAAATGAAGAAAAGTAGGTGAAAATAACCTAATCTAACCTAAAAAAGTGAATAAATGAAGAAAAGTAGGCGAAAATAACCTAACCTAACCTAGAAAAGTGAATAAATGAAGAAAAGTAGGCGAAAATAACCTAACCTAACCTAGAAAAGTGAATAAATGAAGAAAAGTAGGCGAAAATAACCTAACCTAACCTAGAAAAGTGAATAAATGAAGAAAAGTAGGCGAAAATAACCTAACCTAAAGTAAAAAAATGAAGAAAACTAGGTGAAAATAACCTAACCTAACCTAAAAGTGAATAAATGAAGAAAAGTAGGCGAAAATAACCTAACCTAACCTAGAAAAGTGAATAAATGAAGAAAAGTAGGCGAAAATAACCTAACCTAACCTAGAAAAGTGAATAAATGAAGAAAAGTAGGCGAAAATAACCTAACCTAAAGTTAAAAAAATGAAGAAAAGTAGGTGAAAATAACCTAACCTAAAGTTAAAAAAATGAAGAAAAGTAGGCGAAAATAACCTAACCTAAAGTAAAAAAAATGAAGAAAAGTAGGTGAAAATAACCTAACCTAACCTAGAAAAGTGAATAAATGAAGAAAAGTAGGCGAAAATAACCTAACCTAACCTAAAGTAAAAAAATGAAGAAAAGTAGGTGAAAATAACCTAACCTAATCTAAAAAAGTGAATAAGTGAAAAATAGATGAATAGAACCTAACCTTACATATCCTAACCTCACGTACCGTAAAAAATCAATGCACAAAAAATAAAATATACAGGCATACACTACAAGATGCCAAAAATCCACTGGGTATGGTAAGATTAACCGCTATGTAAAGACACGGTAATAAAGGTAATAAATACCAAAAAAAAAGGCAGGTATTTGTAGTGGTTGCGGTAGTGGTTGTTGTAGTGGTAGTGGTTGTCGTAGTGGTAGTGGTTGTTGTAGTGGTAGTGGTTGTCGTAGTGGTAGTGGTTGTTGTAGTGGTAGTGGTTGTCGTAGTGGTAGTGGTTGTTGTAGTGGTAGTGGTTGTTGTAGTGGTAGTGGTTGTTGTAGTAGTAGTGGTTGTTGTAGTGGTAGTGGTTGTTGTAGTGGTAGTGGTTGTTGTAGTGGTAGTGGTTGTCATAGTGGTAGTGGTTGTTGTAGTGGTAGTGGTTGTTGTCGTGGTAGTAGTTGTGGTTGTCATAGTGGTAGTGGTTGTTGTCGTGGTAGTGGTTGTGGTTGTCATAGTGGTAGTGGTTGTTGTAGTGGTAGAAGTTGTTGTAGTGGTAGAAGTTGTTTGTTGTGGTTGTCACAGTGGTTGTTGTTGTGGTTGTCACAGTGGTAGTGGTTGTTGTTGTGATAGAAGTTGTTGTTGTTGTGGTTGTCACAGTGGTAGAAGTTGTTGTTGTGGTTGTCACAGTGGTAGTGGTAGAAGTTGTTGTTGTGGTAGAAGTTGTTGTTGTGATTGTCATAGTGGTAGTAGTTGTTGTAGGTAGTGGTAGGCTAGTTGTTGTTGTGGTTGTCATAGTGGTAGTGGTTGTTGTAGTGGTTGTTGTAGTGGTAGAAGTTGTTGTAGTGGTTGCTGTAGTGGTTGTTGTAGTGGTAGAAGTTGTTGTGTAGTGGTGTGGTTGTGTAGTGAGTGGTTGTTGTGTGGTTGTGCGTAGTATAAAGTTGTGTTGTAGTGGTATGTTAGTGGTTGTTTTAGTGGTAGTGGTTGTTGTAGTGGTTGTTGTAGTGGTAGACGTTGTTGTTGTGGTTGTTGTAGAAGTTGTAGTGGTTGTGGTAGTGGTTGTTGTAGTGGTAGTGGTAGCAGTAGTGGTAGCAGTAGTGGTAGTGGTTGTTGTAGTGGTTGTTGTAGAAGTTGTTGTAGTGGTAGAAGTTGTTGTAGTGGTAGCAGTTGTTGTAGTGGTTGTCATAGTGGTAGTGGTTGTTGTAGTGGTAGCAGTAGTGGTAGCAGTAGTGGTAAGTAACAGGTGAATCTAATTACCGTGTATCATCATAGGAACAAAACACCTGGAGTTCATAGTTACCTTTCAATCAAGCTTCCCAGGTAAGGAAAGCAGGAACACCAGGTGACACGAGGTATAATTAGCTATACCACCCCCACCACCACTACTTCTACTATCTCTACCTACCATCCTAACTCAACAACAATAGTACCTAATCAGTATACCGACACATTAACACACAACGTATACTACTTCAACTATCCATATTTCACTCATTCCACATAAAGTAAAACGTACAAAACGGTAAAAAAAAAAATGTTTAGTACTCACTAGTATCTGTCAGGAGCTTGTTTAGGCAGCAGGTGACGCGTGTGTGCTAGATGGCGACAGCTGGTACTCCTCCTTCCTGCTTATATTATGCGGGCAGGCGAGGGAATAACACGGAATTACATACACACACAAACACCCTCATATACATACACACGTAGGAGCGACACAAGTTCACCCTAACACGTACAGATCTATACTGACTGGTTTGGCTGGCTGGCTACTACACTTATGACCTCAATGCGGCCACAGAGGGAGGTGCCAGGTAGTGCGTACAGCCACGTGGGTTGCCATCTACTCCCTCACAAGTCACAACCACAAGCATGTTAGTAAGTACCCTATAAGCAATTGCCTATAAGGACCGAAAACTAATGAAAATGTTTATAGCATAGTATCCCAGTAGGTGAAATAGCTAAGGGAAGAGTTGATATGTTTGTTAACGAAGGAGACGAAGTTGAAGAGGACCTATGAAGCGATAACCAAGGTCACAAGAAGAAGAAGAGACTACCGCCGCTAACAATCATTTCCAGGAAGTATGGGGATGGAATTTACTGCTGCAATTACATGTTTCCGTAAATGGTATGCAGTTTTCTGATATCTTACGTAGAATATGCTTGTTCTTATATACTCAAAAGGTTTATGTTATTTTATAGCACCCTTTTGATATATTTTAACTAATTTCCAGGATGCGCCAAAAGAATTTGTAACTATTACTACCGTAGATAACAGTGAAGTCGCCACCTGCAGTGGTGTCGCCAGGCGCCATATATTACGAATTATAGCATTACTACTGATTTTTATGTGCCACTGAAGATAATACACAGTAGTTTATATCATGACTGTATAATCTACCCTGTTTCAGCGTTGTTTTATGCTTTGTATCTGCAAGTATAGACAGTTTCAAATTTCACTACGCTTTTTTTTTCGGGAGACGACGACAGCGGTACGACACTCAGTAAATAAACACTAGATGGCGACTCTACTGTTGGTAGCCACTTTGTAGATATTTTTGTCATTTGTTCATTTATAGCCATAATATGACACAGATGAAGACACAAAATGACAGATTCTCCAGATAGCCCCTTCTAACTTTCCTGAAATCATGGATGTAGAAATGTAAGTATTAACGCCACCACACGCCTGTAAACAGAAAAAAAAAGTTGTCCTGGCGACTTTACTGCATCTACATGATTTTGTAAACATAAAATTATGCGGTGCGTTTACAAAGGAGATGCAATTTTTAGTAAAGGTTAATGGTTTAATGTTAGTTGTATTCTATATCTCTATCCTGTATTTGTACTCTTAAAACTTTTCAGGTTGAGAGAATAGAATATACTACATAGTCTATTTTATGATTTCCTTAACATTATGTGGCATTATTAGAAGGAAAACACCAGATTTAGGTACATATACTATTTCGTTCCTTTTCTTGTTCTAATAGTTCCATATAATTCAGTTTAATGGACGGTGCAAGGGTAGAACTGGCACCTCTCACCTCATTATCGCCCATGTATTCATGCGTTGCCATTGTTTGAGGGACAAATACAGGAAGTCTGACGCGATTTTCCTTTTCAGTGCTGGCTCAAGGGCTGTGTGCGCTTTAAACTTTTTCTCTTCTTTCTCTCTCTCACTTTTACGAACAGGTTTATGCATCAATGATTAGAATATTGTAGAATGTAGAGGGATGTTTTTTATCTGTTCAATTCCAGAGTATTTTGTTATCTCTTGTGTTAAGTTATCATTAAAATTTGTCTTTTTGAGTTTGTTAGTAAATGCACCACAGGATTTACGTATGAGTGTACATTATATTGTCGGTAGAAATTCCTGGTTTGACAGTTATTCAATTGAAAGTTATAGATGATTACTTTTCACAAAATCACAAACATATATTAGTTCATAGTTAAATGGTTTATTAATCCTTTTGTTATGAATAGTCGCCACTGCACTACTGTCGCCAGGCGCATATATTATGAATTTTAGCATCACTACAGACTTGTATGTGCCACTAAAGACACGTAGCTACATGATATATGCTACTGTGCACGTCTCTTTAGTGGCACATACAAGTCTGTACTGATACTAAAATTAGTAATATATGGCGCCTGCCGACATTAGTGCAGTGGCGACTATAGTGTTACACTGTTATTGACGGAAACTTTAACCAAGTTTATCTCACTGGATTCATGATACAACACAGTCCAGCATAAAAATGTGTGTGTGTGTATGTGTGTACAAATGAATTATAAGAAAAATCCATGGCATGAATTTTTCCATTCCTAGTTTTTACAATATTTTTACAAACACACAAGTTTCCTGATGATGCCACACTACAAAGATTGCTGTAAGACATAGAATGATAACCAAGATCAATTGAATTACTGGATAAATAAATGGGAGATGGAGTTTAAAGCAGATAAATGTCATGTTACCATCACACATGAATCTCAAACCAAAGATATAGTAATTTCCTTTATTCTACTTTCCATATCTACATAGTATATAGTCTCGCTGAATGATACAGTAGAGAAATAAACGTACATCTCATTTATCAACAATCACAGAGGGGGTAAACCAGTGTATTTTCTCAACACCATCAAATAAATGTGACAAAAAGTGATACAAATATAAAACATTTTCACCTTTTCCTTTCCCCCATTTTGTTAACACATTCTTGCATTCAGATACTGGTGTTCTGATTGACTTTTCTCTTTAATCTGCTACGAATACATCTTACAGTACATAGGCAATAGGTAGTATTAGTCCATCTTGACAGCATTCCATCCAAGAAAGCTTGACAATTCTACAATAGCTCATCAGGCCAAGAATAAAAAATTTGGCAACACACACACACACAACAGCAGTAAGAGTAGTGAAAGAATAGGTGAGAGTTGATATAGGGACAGTAGTAGTATAGTAGTAGTAGTAGTAGTAGTAGAAGTAGTAGAAGTAATAGTGGTGGTGGTAATGGTAGTGGTAGTGGTGGGTAGTGGTGGTAGTGGTGGTAGTGGTGGTAGTAGTAGTAGTAGAAGTAATGGTAGTAGTGGTAGTAGTAGTATAGGTAGTAGTAACCTTAACATGTATATTACCTTGGAAAAATATAATGAATCATCTCTTGTGTATGCATTAGGAAAATAAATCATCCTCTTTTAGTGTGTCTGTCCTACATAAGTGAGGAGTGAATTGTGAAGAGTCCTTGACAGATCAACAGACACATCCTTCACTTATCCTACAAGGATGCAAAAGGATCTACAGATGGACACGGGTGTTCTTTGCTGAAACCGATTGAGTGGATGAATAGGAAAAGAACAATACAGTTTTGAGAGGGAAAAAAGAAATAATAGAAAAAAACATTCAATCGTAACACTTTCTGGATTCACTTGGCAAAAATTACGCAAAACAATATATGCAATTTGAATAACACAATAATCATAATCTTGCGATATACGCCCATCCTCCATCCTACATTTTGGTTATTCGTTTATGCATTAGTGTGGTGACCGGGTGGCCACATGATAAGGTCCGAGTAGTTGCCTGGCCTAATAAACATATTTACACCTGCCAGGCCAACACTCGATCACGCGGGGTTGACAGTGGGATGGAACAGGACCTGTGCTGTGATGGCAACGCTGTGATGGTGCTGCTGGTCTCGTCATGCTGTGCCGAGACCCTGGCTGTGGTATTTCATGTTGCTACTGATGCTTATGGCGCTGTGCTGTGATCATTGTTCCGAGTCATTCACCCATTGTCTTGTCCACACGAGTCGGACTCGCAATCACCCGTTTCACCTTCCAGGTGCGAGCTTGGAGCTCATTATTACAGATCTTTGGGTAATGCTGGGACCTCACCCCTCCCAACCCCTTGCTCAAGGGGGACAGTAACTGCCCGAATTAGTCTGAAAAATTCCCGGGAGCAGTGAGGATTCAAACCGGCTACCAGAGAAAGGCAGACCAGCATGTTATCTAATATCCCATTGACCATCGGGTGGCGTTATACACCATCGATGTGGTGTGTGTGTGTGTGTTGGGAGAGCTTCGATATGCTAGAAATACCAGGATATGCATGTATGATAGAAGTAGTAGCAACAGATCCACCAGACTGCTAGGGCTCAAGCTGATGGTAGTGGTGGTGATGAGATGCAAAGAGATGGTGTCAACACTCCTCTATAAAATACAGGATGAATGCGGAACTTTGATAATGAGGCTTACTGAGAAGGTGGAATCAAATACTGTTCTCTGGGATGGGTTCTGCAGTCACTTCCTTCACACTTAAACCTAGACAAGTTGAGTGCACAAAATAATATGACATGACAAGAGGAGAGGTGAGGGAGAAACAGGCGGGGAGTAAACGAAGACGAACCCTAATCACGTCTCCAATCCCTCGTACAAGAACACGAAGAGACACGCAGACACACAGATGAACAAATACACCTATAATACATTAGTTTCCAACCGCGATAAAAAAATTGTATCGTAAGGCTGTGATGTATTTGTCTGGTTGAAGGTGTTGAATACAGTCGACCCTTGATTTAACGGACTAAAAGTGGGGAGAAATGGTCCGTCAGAGCCGATTGTCCGTTAGTGCGAGGGTATTTTCCAGGGAGTGTGAAAATATAGAAAAAGCAGGAAAAATTGTGAAATAGATGAGAAATAATCACAAACACAACCAGACAGAGTAGCTAGGTTGGGAGGTAAACAGTGACTGGCGCTACATGCTGGATTTGGCGGGAACACCGCACTGCTCGGACACATTTTACATTTAAGCTCTGACCTAACGGACACATTCTTCAAGCAGAGGACTTTTTGAATGGTTTAGTCCACTTGTCTGGTTGTGAATGGAGTCCGTTAAATCCGAAATCCGTTAAACCGAGGTTAGTAAAATCCGAAATCCATTAAACCGAGGTCCGTTAAATCAGAAATCCGTTAAACCGAGGTCCGTTAAATCAGAAATCCATTAAACCGAGGTCCGTTAAATCAGAAATCCGATTAAACCGAGGTCCGTTAAATCAGAAATCCGTTAAACCGAGGTCCATTAAACCGAGGGTCGACTGTACTTTCCTTAATGGACACGATATAGACAGACAGGCTGACTGATAGGAAAGACTCGTATCACAAAGCAGTGTAGCGTTAAGCATCTACCCTGAGAGACTAGTGATCGCGAGGACACGTAGATTAGCTTGTTTTGATATCCAGTGTTGCCCTGACGAATGCGTGCGCTACGTGACGCCAGCTAACGTGAAGAGTGCTCGGTGATGGAAATAATAATGATAACGAGTGTTGCAAATAAGATTACGTACTACTGGGCTTATGCCGATGTGGAGTGTGTGTGGTGAGGGGGAAGGGTGCATGCTTGGCTCCGTAGTGCACTTCTGTACATCCTCCATTGGCTAGGTTTTTGAGTGTACTACATAGACACATCTACTACTATCTTTCTTTCCTGTCGCTGATAACGCATTAATGAACCTGTATCCTCCGCACGTTTATGTCTCCGTACGTTTATGTCTCCGTATGTTTTCCTTCTCTTCTTGACCTGCCGTGAAATACCTATGACAACCTTTCAGTATACTCTCGGCACTAATATTCTACTACGTGAGCTTTCCATAATCTTTTGTTGTGAAATTTAGATATAAAACAAAGTAGCTTCCGTGTACTGATGGCGGACACAAACTCAACGTTCCCTTTCTGCTACAAAATCTCTGTTGACTTGAGACATTACGACACATGACAGGCATTCATGAAGGATCATCTCCTGACCCCTAGACATAGAGGACCAAGAGTGCTGCTGGGGTGGTAGTAGTGGCGGCGGTGGTTGAAGGGATACTGTAGTTTTCATGTAGTTTATACGTCCGCCACAGAGCAACTCCCATGACCTCTTTACGCAGCCTTGGGGTCAAAGGTGGAGAGGTCGGGCCACTGCCAGGTCTCGGGGAGGGCAGACCAGCTGTCGTAGTCATAGTTGTACTGCTGGTCTTCAATGAACTTTGTGAGATCATTTGGACGAGGGTAGGTGGATGCGATGTCTGGAGGAAGTAAGACAAACATTTGCAAAAACATCATCTAAGAAAAGTTCAAGTTCTATATCCTTCACTTCAGTTCATTTTGTGCACTGACTCATAGCAATGTTCATCTATACTCGGTTTTTTTTTAACCAGGTGAAAAATCCTGACCCTTTGCTGCTTACTGACTGATATTTGATGCCATGAGAAGGGAATACTACGGTGCATCTAAATTTCAGTTGTATTTTATCATAGTTAACCATATTATCAGGTAAACATAGGCACAATTTTAAGTATGAGACCTTAGGATAGAATGGATATTTCGCCTCGTTAAAAAATAGACGATACATACAGGGGTGCATACTGGACTGATTTTCTAGGTACGACTTGATTGACTACAGCGATGCAACACTAACTCAGAACACTCATCAATCAAACCACTGGAAACTATGAGTAAAGGATTATCAAGGAGACCAGCACCCTTTAGAGAGGGGGAAGGGGAGGTGTGGAAGGGAGTGCCCAACCTTGCATCTCACAGTAATCATTCTGCAACACACCACCACAGTACAGGGGGGGGCAGGGTGGTACAGGGGGGGCAGGGTGGTACAGGGGGGCAGGGTGGTACAGGGGGGGCAGGGTGGTACAGGGGGGGCAGGGTGGTACAGGGGGGCAGGGTGGTACAGGGGGGGCAGGGTGGTACAGGGGGGGCAGGGTGGTACAGGGGGGGCAGGGTGGTACAGGGGGGCAGGGTGGTACAGGGGGGCAGGGTGGTACAGGGGGGGCAGGGTGGTACAGAGGGGGCAGGGTGGTACAGGGGGCAGGGTGGTACAGGGGGGGCAGGGTGGTACAGGGGGCAGGGTGGTACAGGGGGCAGGGTGGTACAGGGGGCAGGGTGGTACAGGGGGCAGGGTGGTACAGGGGGCAGGGTGGTACAGGGGGCAGGGTGGTACAGGGTGGTACAGGGGGGGACAAGGGGGCAGGGTGGTGTGCTTCATATAGGGAGGGGACAAACGGGTGCATCAATGAAGGGAGCAATGGAGGCAAGAGGAAGCAAGGTGTAGTTAAGGGAGGACTGCACTGGGAACATTAACCCCTTGAGGCCCAGAACGTAATTTCCATTGTAATTTGGGTACCATTAGACGATTTTTAGTGAATATAAGCACTATTTTATAGATATGACCTGTTTAGTATCCTTGTCGACTAGCTAATTTGGTATATTTCAGTTATTTTTCGTAATTTTATGGCTGACAACGATTTTTTATAGCAAAAGAAAGATCTGGGCGTGAAGGGGTTAAAGGAAGTTATATTTCTAAGCTGGTTCGGGAGCTTCTCTTATGAAATGAAAGATGTAAACTAGATGCAGAATACCATGAAAGAGGGATATTGGAAGCAGCTATTGGCCTGATAATGTGTACCTCATCCATGACTAAGTGGCTGAAGCTAAGCAGAAAACGGTCATTGCTATGCACCAAAGAATTAATGAAGTTTCCAAGATTAGTAAACTCTGTGTTATGAAATTCTATAACATGAATTTGAGAACCCATATGATTCACGTCTGCATCACTGGAACTAGACAGTGGCACCAATCATCATGAGAACCAGAACTACATGTATTAAAGAAACAGGCAGCCACAAGGTACTGAGGGCCACCTAGGCACCCTCCTAAACAGGGTCACGAACTCAATAACACTGACAATTCCATACCAGTCACAGTTCACAAAGGCAGAGAAATGTTTAGCAAATATCATAAGGTTCATTTAGCCTGCTGAGAGTAAAAAAGTGATGCGATGGTTGATAATATATTGATGTAATGATGCTGATGACTCTATAATGATGATAATTACTATGATGGTGACATTAACTATAATCATGATAATCAGTGATGTTCTGCTGTAAGGAATGACCGCCAATGATGTTACATTTACAACACATTTCAGATCAGCAAAATATCTTTTTTCATGATGGTAAGTGACTATATTGCAGGATGTTCTTAACCCCTAGAGACCCAGAACGTAATTTCCATTGTACTTTGGGTATACCATTACACAATTTTTAGTGAATATAAGAAAAATTTTATAGATATGACCTGTTTAGTATCCTTGTCCACTACCTAATTTGGTATATTCAGTTAGTTTTCGTAATTTTATGGCTAACAACAGACAATTTTTTATAGCAAAGGAAAGATCTGGGCGTGAAGGGGTTAAGGCAATACTGATGCGTGTCTTGAGTGAAGGACATCAGTGTCACTCAGACTCTCTACACAACAGGTGGGCCTCTAGATCTAGGCTACGCGGCGGCAGACTACGGCTCATCTAGGACTGCATAGTGCGGAGTCAATAGGGAGTTTTAAAAGCAGGCTAGATAATTCCATGGATGTGTATGAAAGGTGGATGTAGGTAGTGTTAAGTAACAGGAACTACCACGTGTAGGTCTCGCGGCCTCTTGTAGCTTCCTAATGTTCTCTGGTTGCTTTTAGTTCAGTGGCAAAGACAAGACTCGCACCACTGAGCACTCCAAGACACACTGACACCTACTGACAACAGCCGCTTTTACTTTACTGACTCGGGCAATTAAACACATGGCTATTCTATACATCACAGTCAGTATTACTAAGCATTGAGCAGTTACCAATCACTTCAGCCTGGTTCACCTCTGATGCCTCATTCACCACAGAAAGTCCCCACAGAAGGAGGACTATTAACCAACATGTTCCTACTGATGTGTCGATTTCACCCTATTCACTCCATAAGAACATAAGGAAGCTACAAGAGGCCGCGAGGCCTACACGTGGTAGTTCCTGTCACCTAACAGTACCTACATCCACCTTTCCTCCCCATCCATGAACCTGTCCAGCCCCTCTTTAAAGCTCCCCAATGACTCCGCACTAACTACCTGTCTACTGAGTCCATTCCATTCATTCACCACCCTATTTGTGAACCAGTTTTTCCCTATTTCCTTTCTAAATCTATGCCCTTCCAGCTTGAATCCATTACTTCTTGTTCTACCCTGGTTAAAAGCTGTAAGAACTTTTCCTACCTCTCCTTTATTAAATCCCTTTATCCACTTAAAAACTTCTATCAGATCGCCCCTTACTCTGCGTCTCTCGAGTGAGTGTAACTTTAATAACTTCAATCTCTTCTCATAACTAAAGTTACGCATCCCTTGCATCATTTTGGTCATCCTTCTCTGAACTGATTCTAACAAGGCTATATCAATCCTGTAATATGGAGACCAAAACTGAACTGCATAGTCTAGGTGAGGCCTGACTAGAGCCAGATAAAGCTTTAGAATAACGTCTGCACTTCTACTTTTAACACTTCTGGTAATGAATCCTAACACTCTATTATATATAGGCTTCTTGTCGTTCTCTGTGTTAATCTTTTACTTCCCTCCTTCACATGAGTCTTTACCCATCATGTCTCAACCTTCTCAGTCGTCTCCCCTCAAAACTCACGAGTGATTGCTACATTATTTCTTAGCATTGTTTGATCCCTTGGTTTGCAGTGCTTTCTTTGACCCCTTTCAGCCACTCCACCACCAACACACCAGACCAGAGGCAGTTTATCCCATGTATCTGAACCCTAGGCAGTTTATCCCATGTATCTGAACCCTAGGCAGTTTATCCCATGTATCTGAACCCTAGGCAGTTTATCCCATGTATCTGAACCCTAGGCAGTTTATCCCATGTATCTGAACCCTAGGCAGTTTATCCCATGTATCTGAACCCTAGGCAGTTTATCCCATGTATCTGAACCCTAGGCAGTTTATCCCATGTATCTGAACCCTAGGCAGTTTATCCCATGTATCTGAACCCTAGGCAGTTTATCCCATGTATCTGAACCCGAGGCAGTTTATCCCATGTATCTGAACCGTAGGCAGTTTATCCCATGTATCTGAACCCTAGGCAGTTTATCCCATGTATCTGAACCCGAGGCAGTTTATCCCATGTATCTGAACCCTAGGCAGTTTATCCCATGTATCTGAACCCTAGGCAGTTTATCCCATGTATCTGAACCCTAGGCAGTTTATCCCATGTATCTGAACCCTAGGCAGTTTATCCCATGTATCTGAACCTTAGGCAGTTTATCCCATGTATCTGAACCCTAGGCAGTTTATCCCATGTATCTGAACCCTAGGCAGTTTATCCCATGTATCTGAACCCTAGGCAGTTTATCCCATGTATCTGAACCCTAGGCAGTTTATCCCATGTATCTGAACCCTAGGCAGTTTATCCCATGTATCTGAACCCTAGGCAGTTTATCCCATGTATCTGAACCCTAGGCAGTTTATCCCATGTATCTGAACCCTAGGCAGTTTATCCCATGTATCTGAACCCTAGGCAGTTTATCCCATGTATCTGAACCCGAGGCAGTTTATCCCATGTATCTGAACCCTAGGCAGTTTATCCCATGTATCTGAACCTTAGGCAGTTTATCCCATGTATCTGAACCCTAGGCAGTTTATCCCATGTATCTGAACCCTAGGCAGTTTATCCCATCTATCTGAACCCTAGGCAGTTTATCCCATCTATCTGAACCCTAGGCAGTTTATCCCATGTATCTGAACCCTAGGCAGTTTATCCCATGTATCTGAACCTGAGGCAGTTTATCCCATGTATCTGAACCCTAGGCAGTTTATCCCATGTATCTGAACCCTAGGCAGTTTATCCCATGTATCTGAACCTGAGGCAGTTTATCCCATGTATCTGAACCCTAGGCAGTTTATCCCATGTATCTGAACCTGAGGCAGTTTATCCCATGTATCTGAACCCTAGGCAGTTTATCCCATGTATCTGAACCCTAGGCAGTTTATCCCATGTATCTGAACCCTAGGCAGTTTATCCCATGTATCTGAACCTGAGGCAGTTTATCCCATGTATCTGAACCCTAGGCAGTTTATCCCATGTATCTGAACCCTAGGCAGTTTATCCCATGTATCTGAACCCTAGGCAGTTTATCCCATGTATCTGAACCTGAGGCAGTTTATCCCATGTATCTGAACCCTAGGCAGTTTATCCCATGTATCTGAACCCTAGGCAGTTTATCCCATGTACAATAAACCCTTCATGCTCGCGGGGGTTAGGGAACGGAGACACCCGCGAGTATCGTAAATCCGCGAGCATGACATTAGTCATTCATTTACCCCATAGTTGTTGTTGTTGTTTTTTTTGTTTTTTTCATCACAAGGAACTGGCCAAGAGCACAACAAAAATGAGTAACACAAAGCCCGCTTAGTTGCCAGTCCCTATAAAGAAGACAGTAAGAGAATAAAATAAAAACAGGGGTGAGCCAATTTAGTTCAGGTGTCGTCTTGTTACTCTTCTTTTGAAAAGATTTAAGTCATAGGAAAGTGGAAAAATAGAAACAGGAAGAGAGTTCCAGAGTTTACCAGTGAAAGGGATGAAAGAGTAAAGATACTGATTAACTCTTGCATTAGGAAGATGGACAGAATAGGGATGAGAATGAGTAGAAAGTCTTGTGCAGCGAGGCTGCGGGAGTGGGGGAGACATGCAGTTCGCAAGTTCAGAAGAGCAGTGAGCATGAAAATAACGGTAGAGGAGAGCAAGAGAAGCAACATTGCGGCGGTGATTTAAAGATTGAAGACAGTCAGTCAGAGGAGAGGAGTTAATGAGACGAAAAGCTTTTGACTCAACCCTGTTTAGAAGAGCTGTATGAGTGGATCCTCCCCAAACATGTGAGACATACTCCATACATGGGCGGATAAGGCCCCTGTAGAGAGCAAGCAATTGGGAGGGACAAAAAAAAAAAAAAAAAAAAAAAAAAAAAGTTGAAACCCCGCGAGTAATCAAAGCCACGAGCCTGAAACCCGCGAGTATGCAGGGTTTATTGTATCTGAACCCTAGGCAGTTTATCCCATGTATCTGAACCCTAGGCAGTTTATCCCATGTATCTGAACCATAGGCAGTTTATCCCATGTATATGAACCTCATATTACTGTTCTTGATCCATAATCTAGTCTATATTTTCTCATGCCAGCATAGAATCATCACAGGCATGCAGGGTGGCAAGGCATATCAGGCGGGGAACATGAAGCAAGTGCAAGACTAGGGTTTAGCACAAGGCATCACATCAAATGCTTCTAAATCCTCCTAGAATCAAGACAACGAGGGTGCACACATCACACAGGAGGCTGCTGAGGGCGTCCAGGAACACGGCTTACATGTCATGCGGCCTAAAGCTTGGGCCAGGAGTAGACTGTGGGGAGGGCGGCCCCGTAGGTATATGTATACAGCTGAGCCTGTATGAACTCATCAATGTTCTTGGGTTTGGGGTAAACGGAAGCTATGCCTGGAAGTGTGGGGGGGGGAGGGTAGTATGAGGTTAGTTCCAGCAGTGAATCCCTTCCCTTCCACCCCTGACGTCCAGCCTCTCCACATGCCAGACACTCCACATGTCCCTTCCACCCCTGACGTCCAACCTCTCCACACGCCAGACACTCCACATGTCCCTTCCACCCCTGACGTCCAACCTCTCCACACGCCAGACACTCCACATGTCCGTTCCACCCCTGCTATCCACCCTCTCCACACGTCTCTTCCACCCCTGCCGTCCAGCTTCTCCACACACACCACATGTCCCTTCCACCCCTGCTATCCACCCTCTCCACACACCACATGTCCCTTCCACCCCTGCCGTCCACCCTCTCCACACACCACATGTCCCTTCCACCCCTGCCGTCCACCCTCTCCACACACCACACATGTCCCTTCCACCCCTGCCGTCCAGCCTCTCCACACACCACACACTCCACATGTCCCTTCCACCCCTGCCGTCCAGCCTCTCCACACACCACTCACTGATGCTCTCACTCAGAAAGTTCAAAGCCTGGCTAAGCTTTGCCTATTTCCTTAATGCTATCGTATTCTATTTCCTTTAGTCTCAGAGTAAGATACACTGTAATAAGATTAAATCACTCATGTATTGTACTATCTATCTATCTATGTAAGTAAGTCAAGACATCCAAGGCTAGGGGCTATGCAAGGTGACCTACTGCCTGTCCTTCCCTGGCCAGTGATCACCTCGCCACCCTAAACAGAAGCAAGTGTTGGAGCCAAGACAATGCTAACCTACACTACCCTGATGTTCCTCTGTTCATGAAGTTTATGATTACATTTGTTAATTAAAGCCATGACACTCAAACCATCTATTCCAACATGTCTGTTTGTTTATCATCAATTTTTTCATCAAACCATCAAAAAAATATTTCCTAACCTTTCTTTCCATCTTTCCTAAACCTCAAACTCAAACAATCTATTCAACCATGTCATTTTGTTTATCATTATTTTCCTATCTATTTAGACTACACTTATAAGCTCATGTTAAACCCTTCAGATGTACTCCAGCGGAACTTAGCATCTTAGAAAAGTTACAGAAAATATATTCAGCCTGTGAGCTACAAAAATCCCCAAGTGTCTAATCGGCTACAAAAATCCCTGCGGTGCCTGGACATTCTCTCCCTGTTTTGAAAGAGTTTTGATTCACCGTCCACTCAAATTTTTATATTTTTTTTACATCTGTGCCTATAGCGCTTGTAGGCAGTGACCTCCAGGGCTGGGATGGTAGGCCCTGGAGGTTCACTTGAGGGCTGTGATGGTTGGTCCTCGCCCTTGGTGGCGCAGGCAGGATTTTTATAGTGACGCCTGTGATTAGAGGCTCATGCCGCCCCCCTGTGTCCTCCGATGCACTCACAATCAAAGGTAGAGTTAATGGGCAGGGCATGTGGGTGTTCTTAGGCCACTCGACAGTGCAGAAAGATTTTGGTTTTCGTGGGGGATCGAACTCGGGTCACCGAGAACGCCAGTCCGAGACGCTAACCACTCTGCTACCGCCTCCCCTAAATCTTTACATCTTCCTCTATCATACTTCATCACTTCATCACATTCTGCATGGTTGGGAACTTAATTTATCTCAATATACAACGTAGCTGGATTTTCTTCAGTCTTTCATACCTAAACGTTACCTCTATTCTAGTTAGGAAATGCACCTTTATTGTTGTTTCGGAGAGCCAAAGGTGACCACTAGTAAGTGCTTCTGGTCACTGATTGGAGCAGAAAACGACACACCGAGCCCTCTGTTCATCCACCTGTTCACCTTGACACCAGTTGATCCCTCATCACTATCTTAACCCCTGGAGACCCAGAACCTAATTTCCATTGTAATTTGGGTACCATTAAATGATTTTTGGTGACTATAAGCAATGTTTTATAGATAATGACCTGTTTAGTATCCTTGTCGACTAACTTATTTGGTATATTCAGTTGCTTTCTAATTTTATGGCTCGACAATATAAGATCTTTTTATAGCAAAGGAAAGATCTGGGTGTGAAGGGGTTAAATGTCAGTACTCTTATGACCAATTCCAGCCTTCTCTCATTTTCTCTGTAAATCGACTCTGCTTTCTGTCTACCATTAGATTTTTCCATAATATCTTATGAGGTTAGACGAGCGGTGATACGCTTCCAACTATCTCTATCCATTGCTTCAACCTCTTCAATGCCCAATGCTGCCAGATCCTCTTCAACACACTGCCTCCATGTCTTCCTTGGCCTGCCCGGTGGACGGCGACCTGGCACTTCCACTCGAACAGCTCTCCCCAATGCCTCACCACCTTCTCTACTCTTCACGTGCCCAAACCACCTCAATCGCCTTACTCTCAGCACTGTACTCAGCTCCTTCAATCCATATCTAGCCACCTCTTCACTGGACACTTCATCTCTCCATATAATCCTACCCATATAACTTTTTTCTCCTAACTCTTATTCTCTGTATAAATTATCCTATATTTTCCTTGTCACCGAAAGCTAATGGACGGCTGATCAAGTATGTGGATGCAGTAAGATATATAAAACAGCTCATCAGACATACAGAAGCACAGCCATGGTCTTGGGCGTTTCATGAGCTGCAAAATTCGTACGTAATGCATGTTGCAAAAGATTTGAAAGTTGCTTTTTCATGGCATTCGTGAATAACACAAGCTTGATAAATATGTGCTTAAAAATATGAGTCAATATGCTGTAAGTGTTCTTCAAGGATAACATATCAGTAAAGAGTCTCAAATCACACTTTCTTTGAGACTGGAATGAATATCTGTGAAGCATCTCTCCTTCCGAACAAAATAAACAACATGCACTTGGCTCTTGGCTACTGGAGGTGCACTGAAAGAAAAACAACTTAGTCTGCCATGATAAAAAAATATAATAAAAGAGAAAGATGGAAAGAAAGACTGAGAAACACATGGGAAATAAATGTGCAAGTTGATAATACGGCAAAATACTGAATAATGCGTCGTATTCAGACATATAAAACAGTGCTGAGAAGTGAGCATCATGTCTTCCATCTACACAGACTCTAGAGGTGTAGAGAAGGTGTATGGGTGTGTGTGTCTGTGTCTGTGTCTGTGTGTGTCTGTGGTGTGTGTGTGTGTCTGTGTGTGTGTGTGTGTGGCCACCTACCTGTCGTGTAGGCGTGCTCTGCGATGTAGACGGCAATCTTGAGGGAGCATTTACGGATGTCTGAGAGCGGTGGGTAGAGGCGGCCCAGGCTGAGGTCATCCTCTGTCACCATGTCTGCCAGGGCCTGAGGGGGGGAGTGTGTGTTCCAGGTCATTTGAAAAGTTTCTGTATTTCATCCTCTATCTAAGCTGTTTGGTGAATTGTAAAAGCCAAACCCTTTCGACCTGAATTGGAAGCTCTGTCTCTGTCTCCATAAAAAGTTATATTTTCAAAATGGCCTGACCAGTCCCTTGCTATGTTATTATGTATTATAGCTTTCAGGTCCTATAAAAGCTTCGGCTTATTGGACCTGGCTTTATCACTATATGTAATATGTTCATATGTACAAAACTACATGGCCAAATAAATATATCAATATCAATATCTGTCTCTGTCTCTTGTCTCTGTCTCTCTCCAGTGGACGGCTATTGTAACACTCATTAACTACAATATAATCATACAGTATACATTTAACAAGGAGAGAGACACGCAGGGCTAAGGAGTGCCGGAGCCTTAAGGAGTGCCCGAGCCTTAAGGAGTGCCCGAGCCTTAAGGAGTGCCCGAGCCTTAAGGAGTGCCCGAGCCTTAAGGAGTGCCCGAGCCTTAAGGAGTGCCGGAGCCTTAAGGAGTGCCCGAGCCTTAAGGAGTGCCCGAGCCTTAAGGAGCGCCCGAGCCTTAAGGAGCGCCCGAGCCTTAAGGAGCGCCCGAGCCTTAAGGAGCGCCCGAGCCTTAAGGAGCGCCCGAGCCTTAAGGAGCACCCGAGCCTTAACGAGTGCCCGAGCCTTAAGAAGTGCCCGAGCCTTAAGGAGTGCCGGAGCCTCACCTTGGCGGCCATGAGGAAGATGCTGTCCTCGATGTGGTGGATGCCAGTGCAGATGACGCCCAGGGCCACGCCGGGGAAGATGTAGGCGTTGTTGCCTTGGCCGGGGTGGAAGGTCTGGCCATTCAGGGTGACGGGGCTGAAGGGGGAGCCCGAGGCAAACACGGCGCGGCCCTCGGTGTGCGTGTAGCAGTCCTCGGCCGTGCACTCAGCCTGGGGGGGGACATGATGGTGACTTAAGGACATGAGAGAGAGAAGAGAGAGAAGAGAGAGAAGAGAGAAGAGAGAAGAGAGAAGAGAGAAGAGAGAAAGAGAGAGAGAGAGAGAGAGAGAGAGAGAGAACATAAGAAAAGAAGGAAGCTACAAGAGGCAATGAGACCTACACGTGGTAGTTCCTGTAAGCTTTGTGGGATCTGTGTTCAAGGTCATCTGCTGCAACTCTTCCAAAGGGGTGGACAAAGGAATGTACAGTAAACCTTCTATAAATCGGACTCATTGGTGGAGGGATCCCTGTCTGGACTATCCCACATTTGGGTTGAACTCGTGTATGCCTCCGAGCCCATAGCACACCCAAACTCACTAAAACACAGTATAGTATAATATTATTCATAGTGATATTTATACTGTACTGTAATAAGCAAAAATAAAATATAAGATAAGATACTTTGATCCTATCTATAGACACTTTGCAAGTACCAACGACAAGGTGATTGACTATACAAAGTGCCACCACGCCAGGATGAACCTGGTGGGATCGAACCCAGGAACGCTGCACGCGAGCCCACACCTCTACCAACCGAGCCACACTGACGGGTAACCAAAAATAAGGTACAACACAGTACTGTATTATAATACGTATATAAAAGAATGAAGTAGAGAAATACAGTAAGGAATGAATACTATTATACAGTACAGTATAATTACACAAGTCCAGATTCCCACTTTATAATCCGGGTTTATGTCAGATTTATAAACAGGTGTCCCGAGCCCAGAAAGATTTATAAACAGGTGTCCCGAGCCCAGAAAGATTTATAAACAGGTGTCCCGAGCCCAGAAAGATTTATAAACAGGTGTCCCGAGCCCTGAAAAATTTATAAACAGGTGTCCCGAGCCCTGAAAGATTTATAAACAGGTGTCCCGAGCCCTGAAAGATTTATAAACAGGTGTCCCAAGCCCTGAAAAATTTATAAATAGGTGTTCCGAGCCCTGAAAGATTTATAAATAGGTGTTCCGAGCCCTGAAAGATTTATAAACAGGTGTCCCGAGCCCTGAAAGATTTATAAACAGGTGTCCCGAGCCCTGAAAAATTTATAAACAGGTGTCCCAAGCCCTGAAAGATTTATAAACAGGTGTCCCGAGCCCTGAAAGATTTATAAATAGGTGTTCCGAGCCCTGAAAGATTTATAAACAGGTGTCCCAAGCCCTGAAAGAGTCCGACTTATCCGATATCCGGACTAGAGAGGTCCGATTTAGAGAGGGTTTACTGTACTCTTAATCATTGCCTCTGATTATGGTATCCCTGAGCCCTGGGATAGAAGGCATGATCCAAGGGAAGGCGCCAATGATCTGTTCCTCCCCACACACCCCTGACAGATACCCTGCTCTGTGTTACTGTTGCATGAAGGAAGCAAAAGACAAAGTAAGGAAGTAAAGATAAAATAGTTTGTGATATCATACTTCTTAAAAGGTTCGATTTTGAGGACCAGATTGTTAAATGTCACCTTTCCCTTCCCATGACGGGACCGCACGACGAGTTCTCTGCGCTACATGGGAAGCCAGGGTAACGTTGAATCCTTCCGCTCCTTTTCCCTTCATGTAGTCCCGTCACGGTAAGGTTGGTATGCTGGAAGGAGTACTATGCCACGTCTGTGCTGTGCAACAATGTATCTCCTTCAGAAAAATCAGTGAAACTTGGTTGGGAAATAATAGTTTGTGTCTCAAAAACCAGGGAAGTGAGTCGTGACTGAATTAATACCAAAGTACAAAAACAAGTGTTTCCCGCCCCGCCCCGCCCCACATTTGCCAGCACGCCTGCCAGACGCCTAGTGCACCGCTCTGCCCAGCCCGCCCGTGTCTCCCAGCGAGATTTCAAACCACTCTCTTTATTACGCACAAAGGATAATTTCGTCAATAAACAAGTAAAAAGTAGTACAAAGTCACTGAAATGTCTTTATCTTATCCAATAATGGGATGAAAAGTAAAGAGGAGATCAGCGCCCGCGAAGGGAATGGTGAAGACATGGTCTGTGCGATGTCTTAGTTTCTTTACCTTCACCGCAGTGCAACGATATCCGTCGCAGCTCAAAACAGTTTGACGGTACCAAATTACATGACGAAGACATTCTTCACAGGAGAGAACATTTGACAATCTGGCCCTAAGTTCCATCCACACTAACCTGGCTGGTGGGGTTACTGAGGGCAAAGATGACGGGCCGCTTGTTGAAGGAGGCCATGTCCTTGAGGAGCTGAGGCGTGAACACTCCACCGATGGCCGCGGCACCTAGGGGGGGAAGGGGGGGGGAAAAGTGTTATGGTAGACTCTTAGTGCTCCAACCTCCGGGTGTCTGTTATGTACTGTGCTGTTCCTTACTCCTGTGTGTGTGATACTCTACTATCACCTCTTCCATTAGTCTGTTGCTTTAAGCTCGGTCCACACTGGGGCTCAAATTGTGCAATGTACTGCAGTAATCATGTTGCATGAAGTGCTGCGAAACGGGAGTGTCCACACTACACCCTGGCCTGTCGTGCATCAGTGGCCAACTTGTACAGATTTTATTCAAACCTATGAATAGTAAGGTATGTGGCTCGCTACACGACGACAGACTCTCCTCATTCATTGTGTGTGGAATGGCAGGCGGCAACATTAACTCTCTCAATGACGGCTCAACGGCTACTGTTGCTTGCAGTCAGTTACAGAAATGCCCCGTGCTAGACTTGCCTCGAGCAACACTCTCAGGCGACACGTAACACAAAAAACTAATTGCTACAACTTGATGTATTGTTCATAACTTGAACAATACATCGCGCAACTTGAGCCCAGTGTGGACGGGCCTTTACTTTAGCCTGCGCAACACATGGAACAGAACTACATATCACACGAAAATACATACCTATGACTATTCTGCTACTAAAACAGATGCCAAACATTCAGAATACTGTACAAGCAAAAGAATGAAGGAAAAAAGACAATCACACACACACACACAGACAGACAACTCACCAATAAGAGCCGTGGGCTTCACCGTCCTCACAATGTCCTCCAGGTTCTCCATGGGTTCATGTGGGTGCGCATAGGACAGTTTGTGGCCGCTGATGCCGCCCTTGGGCCGGTCCTTCACTATGAGGCCTCGAGAGTCCACCAGCCAGATCTTGGACCTGGCCTCCTGCTCCCCGATACCTTCCTCCATCATGGCCATCACGCAGAGGTTGGCGATGCCCAGGGACGCCTGTGAACCAAGGGGATGACAGTGAGTCTTCCTAACTGATCAGTGCTGCTGCAAGTGTGTGTTTTTATTCTGTTGTGTAGCATATAAAGAACATTGAATTAAACATGGTAACTGTCCTTTCTCAGGCTTGTTTGAGGTACTGATTTATATTGATAGAGGTGCAAAACTGAAAAATTAAATTGCAAGGAAAGAGAAATTGGTGAATACAATAAAAAAATAGAATACATTTAGTAGATAAAAGATTACAGTAAATTTACTTGGCTTGGTGTGAAGGGGGTTTTGTCACACACACGCGCACACGCACACACACACACAGCACACAGCACACAGCACACGCACACGCACACACATACACACTCAAGGACGCACCTCTCCTGCTCCCTGGAAGAGGAATTTGTGTTCGGCCAGCTTGGTGCCGGTGAGGCGGAGTGAGGCGAGCAGGCCGGCCACCGCCACCGCTGCCGTGCCCTGGATGTCATCGTTGAAGGTGCAGTACTTCCCCCGGTACCTGCCGATGCGAGGACGTAAGAACATAGCAACATAAGAATACATACCTACGACTATTCTACTAACAAAACAGATGCCAAACCATCAGACTACAAGCAAAACAGTGAAGGATAAAAGACACACACACACACACACATCCTCCTCCTCCTGTTTAACGTCAGATTTGCCCACAACCCTACTAACCAATAGGAGCAGTGGGCGTTAGGCTGCTGCAATGAGTGTGTGTTTACTGGGATGTAGGATTTAGGATGTGTGTGTGTGTGTGTGTGTGTGTGTGTGTGTGTGTGTGTGTGTGTGTGTGTGTGTGTGTGTGTGTGTGTGTGTGTGTGTGTGTGTGTGTGTGTGTGTTTACCTGGTTGTAGGATTTAGGATGTGTGTGTGTGTGTTTACCTGACTGTAGGATTTAGGGTGTGTGTGTGTGTTTACCTGGCTGTAGGATTTAGGATGTGTGTGTGTGTTTACCTGGCTGTAGGATTTAGGATGTGTGTGTGTGCTTACCTGGATGTAGGATTTAGGATGTGTGTGTGTGTTTACCTGGATGTAGCATTTAGGATGTGTGTGTGTGTTTACCTGGATGTAGGATTTAGGATGTGTGAGTGTGTTTACCTGGCTGTAGGATTTAGGATGTGTGTGTGTTTACCTGGCTGTAGGATTTAGGATGTGTGTGTGTTTAACTGGATGTAGGATTTAGGATTGTGTGTGTTTACCTGGATGTAGGATTTAGGATGTGGTGTGTGTTTACCTGGATGTAGGATTTAGGATGTGTGTGTGTTTACCTGGCTGTAGGATTTAGGATGTGTATGCGTGTGTGTGTTACCTGGTTGTAGGATTTAGGATGTGTGTGTGTGTTTACCTGGCTGTAGGATTTAGGATGTGTGTGTGTGTGTGTGTGTTGTGTGTGTGTGTGTGTGTGTGTGTGTGTGTTGTGTGTGTGTGTGTGTTGGTGTGTTGTGTGTGTGTGTGTGTGGTGTGTGTGTGTGGTGTGTGTGTGTGTGTGTGTGTGTGTGTGCTTACCTGGTTGTAGGATTTAGGATGTATGTGTGTGTTTACCTGGCTGTAGGATTTAGGATGTGTGAGTGTGTGTGCGTGTGTGTTTACCTGGTTGTAGGATTTAGGATGTGTGTGTGTGTGTTTACCTGGCTGTAGGATTTAGGATGTGTGTGTGTGTTTACCTGGCTGTAGGATTTAGGATGTGTATGCGTGTGTGTTTACCTGGTTGTAGGATTTAGGATGTGTGTGTGTGTTTACCTGGCTGTAGGATTTAGGATGTGTATGTGTGTGTGTTTACCTGGCTGTAGGATTTAGGATGTGTGTGTGTGTTTTACCTGGCTGTAGGATTTAGGATGTGTGGTGGTGTGTGTGTGTGTGTGTGTTTACCTGGTTGTAGGATTTAGGATGTGTGTGTGTTTTACCTGGCTGTAGGATTTAGGATGTGTGTGTGTGTTTACCTGGCTGTAGGATTTAGGATGTGTATGCGTGTGTGTTTACCTGGTTGTAGGATTTAGGATGTGTGTGTGTGTTTACCTGGCTGTAGGATTTAGGATGTGTATGTGTGTGTTTACCTGGCTGTAGGATTTAGGATGTGTGTGTGTGTGTTTACCTGGATGTAGGATTTGTGTGTGTGTGTTTACCTGGATGTAGGATTTAGGATGTGTGTGTGTGTGTGCGTTTACCTGGATGTAGGATTTAGGATGTGTGTGTGTATTTACCTGGCTGTAGGATTTAGGATGTGTGTGTGTATTTACCTGGATGTAGGATTTAGGATGTGTGTGTGTATTTACCTGGATGTAGGATTTAGGATGTGTGTGTGTATTTACCTGGTTGTAGGATTTAGGATGTGTGTGTGTATTTACCTGGCTGTAGGATTTAGGATGTGTGTGTGTGTTTGCCTGGCTGTAGGATTTAGGATGTGTGTGTGTATTTACCTGGATGTAGGATTTAGGATGTTGTGTGTGTGTGTTTACCTGGCTGTAGGATTTAGGATGTGTGTGTGTGTTTACCTGGCTGTAGGATTTAGGATGTGAGTGAGTTTACCTGGATGTAGGATTTAGGATGTGTGAGTGTGTTTACCTGGATGTAGGATTTAGGATGTGTGTGTGTGTTTACCTGGCTGTAGGATTTAGGATGTGTGTGTGTGTGTGTGTGTGTGTGTGTGTGTGTGTGTGGTGTGTGTGTGTGTTTACCTGGTTGTAGGATTTAGGATGTGTGTGTGTTTTACCTGGCTGTAGGATTTAGGATGTTGTGTGTGTTTACCTGGCTGTAGGATTTAGGATGTGGTGTGTGTGTGTGTGTGTGTGTGTGTGTGTGTGTGTGTGTGTGCGTGTGTGGTGTGTGTTGTGTGTGTGTGTGTGTTTTACCTGGCTGTAGGATTTAGGATGTGTGTGTGTGTGTGTGTGTGTGTGTGTGTGTGTGTGTGTGTGTGTGTTTACCTGGCTGTAGGATTTAGGATGTGTGTGTGTGTTTACCTGGATGTAGGATTTAGGATGTGGGTGTGTGTTTACCTGGATGTAGGATTTAGGATGTGTGTGTGTGTGTGTGTTTACCTGGATGTAGGATTTAGGATGTGTGTGTGTGTTTACCTGGATGTAGGATTTAGGATGTGTGTGTGTGTGTGTTTACCTGGATGTAGGATTTAGGATGTGTATACATGTGTGTATCTCCATCAAAAAAGGCGAGCTGCAGTCTACACAAACTCAGCTGTAGCAAAGTCACAAACACCCGAGCACTCACTTCTCCAAGAACCTGAAGGCGTTATGGTTGCCAAAGTCCTCAAACTGGATGAGGGTGTTCTGGCCGTACCGCTGCACCACCGCCTGCATGAACTCGTCAATGAAGCCGTCGTACGCGTCGCCCGTCACACGCTCATGACGGTTGCCGATGTAAAACTCATCCTCTAGTAGTTCCTGAGAGAAGTGGGTTTTGTCTTTAACCCCTCGAGGCCCAGAACATAATTTCCATTGTAATTTGGCTGCCATCAGATGATATTTAGAGAATATAAGCAATGTTTTATAGATATGAGCCGTCTAGTATCTTTGTCGTCTAACAAATTTGGTATATTTAGTTACTTTTCGTAATTGTATGGCTTTCAACAGACTATTTTATATAACAATGGAAAGATCTTGGCGTGAAGCGGTTAATGCATGATGAGGTACAACAGCTAGTCATTCAGTGTATTAGAAGAAAAAATAATGTAGTCAGTTTTTAATGCACGATTCATTAACTTCCTTCCCCTGGTTTGACCTTAGATGGCTTCATACTAGAAACAACTGCTCAAGAAAAGAAAAAAACATGGGAAAAGTGTGCCTATGGTAAGGTAAGTGTTGTAAATAAGTTATTGAGACAAAGTTAATGTCTGATGCATGTTTGATGGGTCTGTGTGTGGTGCTTGTGGCTGGCTGAGTGTTGAGGTTTGCGAGGCGTGTCCCATATATATATAGACCCCAAAATAATGTTGCTAAATAAAAGTATAAATGAAATAGAAAAACCAAGCTACAAAACTAGTCTCATGCCATAAATAATTATAAGCTTACCTATGAATTTAAAAAAGACAAAGACCAAAAATCTAATTCAGTTCATATGAAAAGGAAAGTAAAATAAGTATATTATTATATGATAAAGAAAAAAATGAAAAAAATTGAATGGATTTTTGAATGGGATAATATTGCTATCAGTAGTTTAAAATAATTAAATCGTTGAGTCAAAGCTCTACAATCAATTGTGCACGTTTTAATGCCATGCTAAAACCTTGTGCTCTGACACCTTCATGTTGCCCACCACAACACATACAGACTCAAATAATACTCCCTAATGACATGATGCTTATTTTTACATTAATGGCTATAGCACCTCCATTTAAGAACACCCACATGCCCTGCCCATCAACTCTACCTTCGATTGCGAGTGCATCGGAGGACACAGGGGGGCGGCATGAGCCTCTAATCACAGGCGTCACTATAAAAATCCTGCCTGCGCCACCACGGGCGAGGACCAACCATCACAGCCCTCAAGTGAACCTCCAGAGCCTACCATCCGAGCCCTGGGTCACCACTGCCTACAGGCGCTATAGGCACAAATGTTATAAAAAAAAATAATAAAAAAAAAATTAAAAAAAAACCTGTAGGCAGTGACCTCCAGGGGTGGGATGGTTGGCCCTGGAGGTTCACTCGAGGGCTGTGAGGCCGCCCCATACATACATGACACACACACAGCAGCTAAGGACAAAGGACAACAGGTGTGTAGGCGCCTCACCTTCCTGTTGGTGCCCACGTCCAGGACGATGGGCAGGCACTGGTGGGGCTTGATGCCGGCCAGCGCGGTGTAGAGGGACAGCTTGCCCACGGGGATGCCCATGCCCTGCACCCCCAGGTCTCCCAGGCCCAGGATCCTCTCCCCGTCAGTCACCACGATGGCCCTCACGTCACTCTCCGGCCTGCAGCAGCAGCAGCAGCAGCAGCAGCAGCAGCAGCAGCAGGAGGAGGAGGAGGAGGAGGAGGAGGAAGAGGAGAAGCAGGAGAATAAGAATGAGGAGAATGAGAATGAGGAGAATGAGAATGAGGAGAATGAGAATGAGGAGAATGAGAATGAGGAAAAGGGGAAGGAGGAGAAGGAGGAGACAAGGGTGTTAGGTTCTTTCTACTTACAATATTCCTTTTCTACTAATTCAAGCATTTTGTACGTATATTCGTGAAGTTCCTACTATGATTACGTATAAAGAAAGTACAGTACAAGGAGGCTCCGTTATACGAGCATTCGGTATACGAGAATCCGATGATACGAGATGTGTAAATTAGGGTCTATTTTCAATATACGAGATCAAAAATCCAATGCTAAGACATTCAAACTGGGGTGAGTAAAATTATCAAGTTCAAAATACGCGCCCTACCACTCCCAGGCTGGACAAAGGGGAATTTGGTTGACCCCAGTCAGGTCACCCCTAGCAAGCCGTGACCTGAAGGGTAATTAAGCATATGGCACGGCCTGACATTTAGGGGTAATTAGCCAAGTGTGCGGCTCCAACTTTGGGACCGCAATCAAGTCACCCCTAGCCTGCCCTGAAGGGTAATTAAGCATATGGCGCGGCCTGATCCTTAGGTGTAATTAGACAGGTGTGCTGCCCCAACAGTTGGGACCGACAGTTGGGACCACTACACTACCTTCTTTTGTATCACGCGGGGTTCCCTACAGTACAACGTCTTTTTTGCTTGTTATGCATGTTTTATGTTTAATTAATGTGCAGTTATGTTATTTTGTGTGCTATTTTCTCTTTCAGAATGCTTTTTCTACAGAATAGGTAGTAGTGTGGGTAATATAGACGCTGTGTGTTTGTTGTGTTTGCTATACAGTAGTTTATTTTAGCTTGAAAAAAATCTTAGTTATGCGTTTAGTTATACGAGATTTCGCTTTACGAGTATGCCAGGTGGAACCTAACTGCTCGTATCTTCGGGACCTCCCTGTACACAGGACCAGCTTACCAGTTCCTCATGACCTCGTACACGTGACCCTTGTCGTGGATGGAGATGAAGAGTCCTCGCGGCCGGCGGAAGATGAGGCCGAACTTCTGGCAGGCGAGGCCCACCGTGGGGGTGTACACGATGGGCATGTACTCCTCCACGTTCTCACTGAGCAGGCGGTAAAACAGCCTCTCGTTGCGGTCCTGGGGAAACATTACGTAAGAATATAAGAAAATAAGTTAGCTACAAGAGGCCGTGAGACCTACACGAGGTAGTTCCTGTTACTTAACTCTACCTACATCTACCTCTCTTCCCCGTCCATGAATTTATCCAGACTCGGTACATTGTTCTGGTTTACTTCGTGGTGGTGGTGGTGGTGGTGGTGGAGCTTTTGATGTATTTCTTTGTAATGTCAAGTTGTTGTTTTGATATTTGGTAGTGGTGGTGGTGGAGGTTTTGATGTACTTATTTGCAATGTCAAGTGTTTTTTTTTATATTTGGTAGTGGTGGTGGTAGTGGTGGTGGAGGTTTTGATGTACTTATTTGTAATGTCAAGTTGTTGTTTTGATATTTGGTAGTGGTGGTGGTGGAGATTTTGATGTACTTATTTGTAATGTCAAGTAGTTTTTTTTATATTTGGTAGTGGTGGTGGAGGTTTTGATGTAGTACTTATTTGTAATGTCAAGTTTTTGTTTGTTACTTTGCATCATTGTTGTTCTAAGTGAGGTACATACAGGTACCTCTCAATTTACGCGAGGGTTGTGTCCCTGGAGACCTCGCATAAAGTAAATTTCACGTAATGTGAACATCATTTTCCCACAACAATGTACATATACATACCTATAAAATATAAATTATTCATTCCTGGGACATGATAAGATTTGGTAAGCGAGACTTTAACAATTTTTTTTTAACTGGGTGACGCTGTGGGATATCAGATGCGCGGGAAAGCAAGTGGCATCTGGTGGCCACTCTGTGTAACTGCACCAGCCACGCATTTTTTGACTTGGAACATATCCCGCTATTCTAAATAAAAAAACGTCATTTGAAAAAAAATGCTTCATTTTTCACATTGTGTTAATCCAACAACAAGTCATTCAAACTCCCATAAAACGAGAGGAATGTCCATAATCCATAACTCCTTATATCTATTTCCCAGCCAGATACCAGACAGTAGGTTATCGTAGACGTAGTTACTAGTTAGGGAAGATATTTAGGGCGTGAGTGAGTGGATGACTGTGTGCTGGGGTGCTATTTTGCTATGTGTAGATCTTGTAAATAAACTAGATAAGGTGTTTACCATGTGTTTATTGTTTACCCTGTATGTAGTCCTGGACGGTTAGCTTCATAGTGAGTTTCAAACAAACAACCCGAAGGTGATTTAATTATTGAGAGGTAAGTGAAGTCTAAGTACTTATAACCCCCAGTAAAAAAAAATAAACCTTTACAATTGGCGGCAATTGTAGCTGTATACTTATGTATTTTTGTTTGTCTCGATTCTTTAGTCACCTTTCTGTTTAACATCAGATTTTCCCATAATGTCTTATGAGGTTAGACAGAATATATGAAAAGATGGAAAATAAGCAAGTAGATAGACAAAATAAAAAAGTGATTAAAAAATCCTACTAAAA
>JACEEZ010004965.1:190000-207500 GCA_016584305.1 Chionoecetes opilio
TAATACTACTACTACTACTACTATTACTACTACTATAAATACTACTACTATTACTATAAACTACTAATACTACAACAATAATAATAATAAAAAAAGTTAATGCGAGTTAGAGGCAATGATGCAACCTACCCTCGATGCAACCTGCCCCGCTCTCCCCTACCTCTATAATAATAATAATAATAATAATAATAATAATAATAATAATAATAATAATAATAATTTTAATATAACCCGGAGGCATACAGGAAAAAAAGCAACAACAGACAAAGAGTTGCTCACAGTTGGTCAGAACACATAAGGAAGCTTTAATAGTCACACACAACAACACGGGTTAAATAGACACAGAAGCAATGAGAAGATAAATGCAATACGTGATAATTATACTAAGAGAGAATTATTGAGGTTGTGAGGAGAATAAATATGTAAAAATGAGTGAAATAGACGATATATAAATAAGAATACGTGTTAATACCAACAAAAAGACAAGAACAATTAGAAAAATGTACGCTTTAATGTATTTATGTGCGTGTGCGTGTGAGAGAGAGAGAGAGAGAGAGAGAGAGAGAGAGAGAGAGAGAGAGAGAGAGAGAGAGAGAGAGAGAGAGAGAGAGAGAGAGAAGAGAGAGAAAGAGAAAGGAGAAAAGAGAAAGGAGAGAGAGAGAGAGAGAGAGAGGAGAGAGAGAGAGAGAGAGAGAGAGAGAGAGAGAGAGAGAGAGAGAGAGAGAGAGAGAGAGAGAGAATTTGTTATGCGTTGACATTTTCAGCCGAGGGGAAAAAAGGTCATATCATAACGTATAGAAAATGTAATATATGTTTTGTTGTAAATGCAGAAAATGCGTTGGAAACTCTACCTAAATGAAATAAAATTGATGAAGAAATAAGACAAAACGGGAAAAAAAACTGACCTCCATCAATCCCCGTCCAATGATTCTTTTTCCTTTTTAATCTTTTTTCTCCTTACTTTTTTTTTTGACACGACACACTGACTTTTCCGACTTCAAGTTTCTCGTTATATATATATTTTTTCCTTAATCTTCAGATCAGTGCACGTAATAACTAAAAAATTATGTCAAGATTTTTCGTTTAAAGGCTCTCTCTCTCTCTCTCTCTCTCTCTCTCTCTCTCTCTCTCTCTCTCGTGTGTTATAGTATGTATTTTTTGCATAACAAAAGGGTACGTGTCCATGTTTTTACGTGTACGTGTGTGTGTGTGTGTGTGTGTGTGTGTGTGTGTGTGTGTGTGTGTGTGTGTGTGTGTGTGTGTGTGTGATGATGATGCAAAAAGGTAAGAGAGAGAGAGAGAGAGAGAGAGAGAGAGAGAGAGAGAGAGAGAGAGAGAGAGAGAGAGAGAGGAGAGAGAGAGGAGAGAGAGAGAGAGAGAGAGAGCCTAGCGCACAGATCAAAAATAGCTGTCCAACTCTCTCTCTCCACACCTTCCCTCAGCCTCACGAGAGAATATCAGGGAGAGGAAGGAGAGAGTTGGCACTGACGCAATATTCCCTCACAACCCCTATCTGGTGGTGGTGGTAGTAGTGGTGGTGCAATGTAATGTAATGGACCACAGGACCCCGGTGTAGATGGCAATGAATATCGATCAGATAGGTAATTTGCATACAGGTTTTTATAGCGACCAAATTGATGTTATTCGAGCCCAAACAAGTTTATATGCGTGTTGCTATGTTGAATATCAGGTTCTCACTAACAATACTAAATGTTTTGATATACTCACGACCATGTAAGAAAGATATAAAAAAGGGGATAAAAGACTAAAAAAAGGGGATAAAAGACTAAAAAAAGGGGATAAGACTAAAAAAAGGGGATAAAAGACTAAAAAAAAGGGGATAAAAGACTAAAAGAAGGGGATAAAAGACTAAAAAAAGGGGATAAAAGACTAAAAAAAAGGGGATAAAAGACTAAAAAAAGGGGATAAAAGACTAAAAAAAGGGGATAAAAGACTAAAAAAAAGGGGATAAGACAAAAAAAAAGGGGATAAGACTAAAAAAAAGGGGATAAAAGACAAAAAAAGGGGATAAAAGACTAAAAAAAGGGGATAAAAGACTAAAAAAAAGGGGATAAGACTAAAAAAAGGGGATAAAAGACTAAAAGAAGGGGATAAAAGACTAAAAGAAGGGGATAAAAGACTAAAAAAAAGGGGATAAAAGACTAAAAGAAGGGGATAAAAGACTAAAAAAAGGGGATAAAAGACTAAAAGAAGGGGATAAAAGACTAAAAAAAGGGGATAAGACAAAAAAAAGGGGATAAGACTAAAAAAAGGGGATAAAAGACAAAAAAAGGGGATAAAAGACTAAAAGAAGGGGATAAAAGACTAAAAAAAAGGGGATAAGACTAAAAAAAGGGGATAAAAGACTAAAAAAAGGGGATAAAAGACTAAAAAAAAGGGGATAAGACTAAAAAAGGGGATAAAAGACAAAAAAAAGGGGATAAGACTAAAAAAAGGGGATAAAAGACAAAAAAAAGGGGATAAAAGACTAAAAAAAGGGGATAAAAGACTAAAAAAAAGGGATAAAAGACTAAGAAAGGTCAAAGGGGCTATTACACTAGGCAAATTATCCGAAATAAGGTGTACAAATGTATGTTATTGTCCGTGGCTTTAGTGTTTTTGTTAATTAAGAGAACTCGTTACCATCATTGCACCAGTTTACAGTCTTTAGGCAAACATGAAGGTAATATTTCCACCCAGATCCTGTTCAATGCTTCCTTAATCACCTGATGGATAGAAGTTAGGTAAACATACATTTGTTCATTATATTTTGAATCATTAATATACCTTCCTAACGAGGCCGTGAGTATAACATAATTTAGTTTTGTCAGTGAAAACCTGATATTCAACACAGCAACACTCAGATTTAGCTTGTTTGGGCAGGAATCTTAGCTTGTTTGGGCTGGAATTTTAGCTTGTTTGGGCTGGAATTTTAGCTTGTTTGGGCTGGAATTTTAGCTTGTTTGGGCTGGAATTTTAGCTTGTTTGGGCTGGAATTTTAGCTTGTTTGGGCTGGAATTTTAGCTTGTTTGGGCTGGAATTTTAGCTTGTTTGGGCTGGAATTTTAGCTTGTTTGGGCTGGAATTTTAGCTTGTTTGGGCTGGAATTTTAGCTTGTTTGGGCTGGAATTTTAGCTTGTTTGGGCAGGAATTTTAGCTTGTTTGGGCTGGGATTTTAGCTTGTTTGGGCTGGGATTTTAGCTTGTTTGGGCTGGGATTTTAGCTTGTTTGGGCTGGACTTTTAGCTTGTTCGGGCTGGAATGTTAGCTTCTTGTTCGGGCTGGAATGTTAGCTTGTTTGGGCTGGAATTTTAGCTTGTTTGGGCTGGAATTTTAGCTTGTGTGGGTTGGAATTTTAGCTTGTTTGGGCTGGATTTTTAGCTTGTTTGGGCTGGAATTTAAGTACATTATTGGTCGCTAGAAATCTCAGGTCTGCAAATGACCTATTCCAATCGAGATTTATGGCCATTTACAACGAGGTCTGAATACTTAGTGCAGTGGTCCTGTGGTAGTGGCCTGGTAGTTAACCCTTCCATTACCTGCCCACACTTTTTAATTAAATTTTTATTTATTATAATTTCATTCAGTGCAGCTCTGAACACCTGTAAACTTATTAACATTCTAACTCCTTCCCTTCATTTATATATATAAATATTTCATTTGAGAGTGAGTGAGTGAGTGAATGAATGAGAGAGAGACAGAGAGAGAGAGAAGAGAGAGAGAGAGAGACTGAGAGAAAAAAAGTGAGAGGAAAGGATTTCACAGCCTCTCAACCGGAAATAACAATCAAAGGTATTCCCTAAAATAATTTACCTGAAGCTTCTCCCTGACCTTGAAACAACCACCACCACAACCATTACTACCACCATTACCACCACCACAACCACCACCATCCTTTCCTCCAACATCAGAAAATTACCAAATCAAACACATAGGGAGGAGAGAGAGAGAGAGAGAGAGAGAGAGAGAGAGAGAGAGAGAGAGAGAGAGAGAGAGAGAGAGAGAGAGAGAGAGAGAGAGAGAGAGAGAGAGAGAGAGAGAGAGAGAGAGAAACTAAATTAAATCATACAAAACCCCTAAAAAACAAGCTTCCTACAAAAAAAAATCAAGATAATATTAAAAAAAGAAAAAATGAGCTTTGAAAAAAACTTATAAAATTTGATAAAAATAACATAAAACAAAAAGCCATTCACACTATCAGCACTTTGAAGACCCCGGAAATATCTTCAACCCTTTATCTCTCCCTTCTCGAAACCCGGTGAAGACTGAAGAGTGAAGGGAGATTATAGTGATCATGACAAACTATGCCATTAACTTGACCCCTTCACGCCCAGATCTTTCCTTTGCTAAATAAAATAGTCTTTTGTTAGCCATAAAATTACAAAAAATAGCTTAATATACCAAATTAGTTAGTGGACAAGGATACTAAACAGGTCATATCTATAAAATATTGCTTATATTCACTAAAAATCGTCTACTGGTACCCAAATTACAATGAAAATTACGTTCCGGGCCTCAAGGGGTTAACTCCCTTTCCTTACTAACACAAACTACTGCATAACTATCATATATATTGACTTTACTACTTGATTACTACTTTGACTTTACTTTACTGTACTAAAAAACAGGCACTTAAGAGACCCAGAACGCAATTTGCATTATAATTTGGGTACCATTAGAGGATTTCTAGTGAATATAAGCAACATTTTATAGATATGACCTATTTAGTATCCTTGTCCATTAACTAATTTGGTATATTCAGTTACTTTTTGTAATTTTATGGCTCGACAACAGATATTTTTTTATAGCCAAGGAAAGATCTGGGCGTGAAGGGGTTACCACACCTTCCTAGCTAACATAAACACCTGCATAACTATAATATATACTGACCTCTTCAATAAACTTTGATCTTTATAACTCGCTTAGTCATCTTAGAAATCGTTAATGTAGATGTAAAAAAAGAAAGATAACGAAAGGTAAAAAAACAAATTAATTAAACGTGTTAGTGATGATAAAGAAAAATTAAGTGTTAATTTAGAAGAAAAACAAATAGAAACGCAAAGAAAAATAATTGCATATATATAAAACGGTCTTCTTTATGTCCTAAGTAATATATTTAGAGAGAAAAGTGTGTATAAGTAATTAATTTGAGTAAAACAAGAATGAATATTTGGAGAAAATTTCGACCACAAAATATTAGTAGTAGTAGTAGATGATAGTTAAAAGTATTGTAGTAGTAGTATTGATAGTAAAAGTATTGTTGTTGTAGTAGTAGTAGTATTCATAGTAAGAATATTGATCGTAAAAGTATTGTAGTAGTAGTAGTAGTAGTAAAATTATTATAGTAATAGTAAAGGTATTGATAGTAAAAGTATTGTAGTAGTAGTAGTAAAAGTATGGTAGTAGCGGTGGTGGTGGTAGTAGTAGTAGTAGTATTGATAGTAAAAGTATTGTAGTAGCGGTGGTGGTGGTAGTAGTAGTATTGATAGTAAAAGTATTGTAGTAGTAGTAATAGTAGTAATAATGATACCAATAGTAACAATAACTAATAACAATGATAATAATGACAAAATATGAGTAATAAAATAGTAGTAGTAGTAACAATAAGAATAACAATAATGATAACGATGATGATAAATATAATACTAAAGAAAGGGTTATGCCAAGAGTGGTACGTAAGGGATTAGAATAGATGATTATGGTTGTGAATGGTGGTGGTTGAATGGTTGTTATTCTGGTCACAAAGCAACTGGGTGTGTCCTACTGAAACCCCCCTCCGCCCCTCCCTCCCCCTCTCTCTCGATAATGTTAGTAGTGATAATGCTCCGTCTTGGCGTTATTGGTAGTGGTGGTGGTGGTAGTGGTAGTAGTAGTAGTAGTGGTGGTGGTAGTAGAAGTAGTAGTAGTGATGGTGGTGGTAGTAGTAGTAATAGTGGTGGTAGTTGTAGTAGTGGTAGTAATAGTGGTGGTAGTAGTGGTAGTAATAGTGGTGGTAGTTGTAGTAGTGGTAGTAATAGTGGTGGTAGTAGTGGTAGTAACAGTGGTGGTAGTAGAGGTAGTAATAGTGGTGGTAGTAATAGTAGTTGTAGTAGTGGTGGTAATAGTGGTGGTAGTAATAGTGGTGGTAGTAGTGGTGGTGGTAGTAGTGGTGGTAGTAATAGTGGTGGTAGTAGTGGTGGTAGTAGTGGTAGTAATAGTGGTGGTAATAGTGGTAGTAATAGTGGTAGTAATAGTGGTGGTGGTAGCAATAGTGGTGGTAGTAGTGGTAGTAATAGTGGTGGTAGTAGTGGTAGTAATAGTGGTGGTAGTAATAGTGGTGGTAGTAGTGGTAGTAATAGTGGTGGTAGTAGTAGTAGTAATAGTGGTGGTAGTAGTAGTAGTGGTGGTAGTAGTAGTAGTGGTAGTAGTGGTAGTAATAGTGGTGGTAGTAGTGGTAGTACATAGTGATAGTAGTAGTGGGTGTTGGTGATAGGTATTGTGAAACAGGATTTGTCTCGGGATTTCCTTGAGAAGAGAGAGAGAGAGAGAGAGAGAGAGAGAGGAGAGAGAGAGAGAGAGAGAGAGAGATGACTGTATACACAACAATAGACATGTCTAGACTTCAAAATATTCATTATCACACACACACACACACACACACACAATACCCCTACTGATAAAACACTCATCAGATTAACATTAGATAAACTTAGATAACTGACAGTGCAAATCATCATACACACACACACACACACACACACACACACACAACACACACACACAATAACTATTTACTCACATTCAAAACGGGACAAAATCAAACTTCATCATAAATTGACAAGTAATTAAGTACCTTCCAACTAGGTCATTAAAACGCTAACTACCATAGCCATTTTGCCTATTACATTATACCTATGAAAACTAATTATTCTTCTGACACCATAAGCAAACTACATGAAAATGGTTTATGATCTTTACAATGATATGGACTCTTAATACTAGAATGTTACCTGTCTCTACCTGTTCAACCCCTTCACGTCCAGATCTTTCCTTTGCTATATAAAATTGTATGTTTTCGAGCCGTAAGATTAAGAAAAGTAACTGAATGTATCAAATTAGTTAGTCGACAAGGATACTAAATAGGTCATATCTATAAAATATTACTTATATTCACTAAAATTCGTCTAATGGCAGCCAAATTACAATGAAAATTACGTTCTGGGTCTCAAGGGTTAAAACGAGTACGAGTAATTCACTTGTTTGTACTGAGAACGCGTGGGTCATTTCCTACTAATACTTATTTTCTTACAATAATTATTCACTTTTAAGATGAAAAATAATGTCGATTCATCCTTTCACTCTAACTTATAATTGCATTCTATTATTATGATTTATTTATTATCATCACTATTTTGTTTCTTTGCTTCACTGGGTGCTATTGGTCAATTTTACACTCACTTATTTTTTTTTTTTACCTGTAAGATGATAAATAAAATCGCGTTCATACTTTCACTTAACTTATAATTATTATTATTTTTTTTTTTTTTTGCTTCACTGGCATTGGTCAAGGTACTGATTCGAACGTATTCACAATTTCACTGCTTTCTCCTTCACTATTTCTACATTATTCACTACCTATTTCTTTATTATTCACTTTATTTCTACATTATTCGCTATTTCTTTCACTATTTCTTTATTATTCACTTTATTCATTCACAACCTATTTCTATTTCACTATTTCTTTATTATTCACTTTAATTTATTCACTACCTATCTATATTTCACTATCTTTATTATTCACTTTATTCATTCACAACCTATTTCTATAATATTCACTTTATTCATTCACCACCTATTTCTCTCACTATTTCTTTATTATTCACTTCATATATTCACTAACAATTTATATTTCACTATTTCTTATATTCACTATTTCCCTACTTCCTCCTCTATTTCTTTACCCTGTTCAAGCTACAAAGTCATCTAGTCTTCATTATTTTCTATCTACCACTTCATGTTCTGTGTTTTTTCTGGTTACGTAATGAGAAACGCAATGTATATACTACGTTGAATTAGTTAGCCAATATTGTCAAAAGAAAATCATGGTCTGTGTATGTGTATGTATGATTAACAACACACACAACACACATACAAACACACATACAACACACATACAAACACACATACAAACACACACATACAAACACACATACAAACACACACATACAAACACACACCATTACTTACATATTTACCTTTCAATTAAAACAACACATTACAAACTTTAAAACACACACACACACACACACACACACACACACACACATACCTGTCAGATATATCCAAAACTCGCCGTTGGAGGAAGAGTGCGTTAACAGAAAACTTTTGAAGAGGGAAAGAGTGTATGTATCTCTCGTAGAAATAACCACCACAACCACAACCACAGCTCTTGGGTAGTGGCTTAAGGGTGCGTGAGGTGCGTGGAGGTGTGTGGGGGTGGTTGCTACACACACACTCTAACACACTCGCACTCGCACTCACTAAATACAGCTGCCTCTTTGGACCTCTCCTCGCTGACTGACTGAACGCGGCTACCTATTCCCATCTCTTCCGTTCTCTCTTCCGTTCTCTCTCTCTCTCTCTCTCTCTCTCTCTCTGTACTGCCCCCCCCCCCCCCCCCCCGTGTGTGTGTGTGTGCGTAACAAGTTTTTTTTCTTTCATTATTCACACACACACACACACACACACACACACACACACACCACGTAAGGGTGACGTGACGTTTTTAATAAAGGACCATCACATCTCACCATAAGAACCATACAACTTCCCTCCTCTTCTTCCTCATCCCTCACTCATCTTCTTCCTTCCTCCTCCTCCTCCTCCTCCCTCACTCTTTCCTCATCCCTCACTCTTCCTCTCCACTCCCCTCTTTACCTCCTAATCCCTCACTCTTCCTCCACCTCTTTCTCAGACCTCTATAATCTCCTCTTCCTCCTCTTCTGTTACTAATCTCTTCTCTTCTCTTTAAAGTCTTCTTCTTCCTCCTCCTCCTCCTCCTCCTCCTCCTCCTCGTGATTTTCAGCTTGAGTAGAATAGAATAGTGGGTAGAATAATGTTAGAATAGATTTAATGTAGAGTAATTGGGTAGAATAGTGATAGTAGAATAGTAGAATAGTGAGTAAGAGGAGTGGGAGTAAAAAAAGATGAAATGGTAATGTTGCGAAATTGATAAAAAGCTATTATTTCACACACGTACTCTCCTCTCTCATCTCTCTCTCTCTCTCTCTCTCTCTCCACCACCTGTTGATATCAAACCCTCCTCCTCTTCCCCCACCCCAACCCTACCCCACCACCCATCCCCACCACAACACACCCCCACCCCCCATCCCCCCCACAACACCACCAAACACACCCTCTTTTCACCCTCTCCCGCCCCTCCCACCCCAACTAAGCGCCGCCCACCTGACTCAATACACCTGCCCCGCCCCGCACCACCTGCCCCGCCCCGCACCACCTGCCCCGCCTCTCCCTGCTCCCCTGCCTATCTTCTTCCCACACCCCTATTACTCAAACTAAAATGAGGAAGGAAAGGAGGAAGATGTGAAGGAGGAGGAGGAGGAGGAGGAGGAGAAGGAAGAGAAATGAAGGAGAATATAGAATGAAGGAGAGAATAGAGAGAGAGAGAGAGAGAGAGAGAGAGAGAGAGAGAGAGAGAGAGAGAGAGAGAGAGAGAAGAGAGAGAGAGGAGAGAGAGAGAGACGATAAGAAAGAAAATGAGTAGGAAAAAGGTACAGAAGTGAGGAAAACAGAATGATAGGAACCATCATCTCTCTCTCTCTCTCTCTCTCTCTCTCTCTCTCTCTCTCTCTCCTCTCTCTCTCTCTCATGACTTGCAGACGGCGCAGTAGGGGTACACACATGCCCATGAAGTCTTTTTGGCCTTGGAGGAAGTACCCATACTACCTCCATGTGTGGGTCCCTTGCCAAACCCGGCTGGCACGCCTTATCATTACTGGGGTGTGAGGTTGGGGGTGGTAGTAGTGGTAGTGGTGGTGGGGCAAAGTCATGGCCAAGCAATACACCTACACCCACCACCACTACTCACCACCACCACCAATATACTATACCTCCAACACAACACCACCAATACACTATACCTTCAACACAACACCACCACCACCAATACACTATACCTTCAACACAACACCACCACCACCAATACACTATACCTTCAACACAATACCACCACCACCAATACACTATACCTCCAACACAACACCACCACCACCAATACACTATAGTACCTCCAACACAACACATGCAGTCACCACTACCACCAATACACTATATACCTCCAACACCAACACCGTCACCACCACCACTCACCACCACTATAAAGGGTAAAGTGGTGGTGAAGTGATGAAAGGATATGGCTTTTCATATACACTATACTATCACCGCTACTACCACCATCAGTAAGATAGTGGTAGTTATGGTGATGATGGTGGTGTTTGCTCCTCTGTTAACCTTCCTAGCCTCCTCCTCCTACTACAATTACTACTATTTTCCTTCTCTTTTTCCTTCCCACCACTCTTAAATAACTTATACTATTTCTGCTATTACTATTACCACTATCATCATCATAACATTCTTCCCCTAAATCATCTTCCTCTTCCCCCCCCCCTTCTCTTCCTACTCCTTCTCCTACTCCTTATCCTCCTTCTCTTCCTCCTCCATCTATCACAACATAATTACATCACACCCCATCTATCTAATCTAATCATATCACCTCCAACACATTCCATTATAAAAAACCAATTACTTCCGTACACATAACTGCATTATAAAAATTCATCAACCCTATTTTTAATGCATCATCGAATATTCTTTTCCAATTATTTATCATTTAATGTAAAATTTTATCGGGGGCAAAGACAAAATCGGGAGCAGAGTAGCGAATACTGATATGAAATTTTGTCTAAACAAAAATGTCCATAACTCTAACTAACTGTGTCGTTTGGTTATTCTCGTCATCAATTTCGTGTCTTTTTTTACGTGTTCTGAGATGTCTTATACTCCCCCCAAAAAATAAGCCTTTAGAAATTAGAATTAGATTTGAAATTAGTTTAGAAATTAAAATAAGATTAGGTTAGGTTCAATTCTAGCCACGAGCACAATCAACTTGCTTTGAAAGAGAACAGTGTTGCAGGAACCTACTGCGTAATGACGTCCAGTCACAACAGTGTGGTTTGGGATTATTTCCATATTATCTCCAGCTATATTGCACAGTGTAAACTTTGCAATAATAATTATTCATGCAAGATATTATCATGTAAATATTCGTGTAAGAGTGGGTCCTCGTCCCGGAAACTGGCAACATAGAAAATTGAATGGAATTTACATTAGACATTAATTTTTTTATGTCTGAACTCTTACAATACGTACAAAATATTTCTGTATAATATAAAAAATTGTGTATTAATTTAAATGTTATGTAATATTCGCAATTCGCATTCGCGAATATCAAAACCAAATATTCGCATTCGCATTCGCGAATACGGAAAATAGACATTCGGTCCATCACTAATATATATACTATATATATATATATATATATATATATATATATATATATATATATTAAGGTAGATAGGAACTAGGCACATGGCCTGTTGAACTATTAATCATTATCCCCAGGTGTCCCAGGACCCCAGGTCAACACCCAGGCGCTGGATGGAAACTTCCTGGTAATGAGGTCACACGGTGGTGTTAATGGTGTCAACTCCCACTCCTTGAGTCCCTGACTCCCTGGTCCCTGAGCTGGGGTGAAGTCAAGTGATTTTTACAGATAGATATACAATATGGATGGTAGCCTACCATCCATACTGCTGGGTACGAAAATGGTTCGATATAAGTACGGAAATAAAAATCGAACTTTCGTGCCGTACCGAATTTGAAGAAATATATCGAACCGTAATATCGAACCGTACTCTTAGGCCTCTTTCACACGAGCGGTTTTTGCCGTCCGGTTTCTGCCGCTGCGGCGTGCGGCAGAAACCATGCCTCGTTGCGGGCACTTGCGGCTTCTGCCGCAGGCTCTCTCTCAACATCCGTTCTGGTGCCTCAGTCAAGTCAGTGCACGGTGCACCACTGTCTCTTGATGATGGAGGACGTCAGAAAGAGAGTAGTATATGTTCATTTGATGAACAAGGTCATCAAAAAAAATAAACTCAGAAAATTCTGGATTCACCCCTTGGACAGCAGTCGCCTTCTCCAGGGTGCATTTTAATAAGTATGTAAAGACTTAAATTTTCAATATACATTATTGAAAGTTCACATGAAGGAGAATATAGTGCATACCAGCTTTTCCAATGATGCAGACGAGGTGGTGGTGTGCTCTTCCTCCTAATGTTGACAGACAACTCACCACCCGATGACCTGCCGCACGCGGGAAACACCGGTGTGAAGGCGCCCATAGCAACACATTACCACCCAAACCGTTCGCCGGCATTTCTGCCGTTGAGGTCTTGCTGGCAGGACGGCAGGGTGCGGCTACCGCAACGGCAAAACTGCCGTCCCGGCCCTGTGTGAATACTCCCATAAGAGTCAATAGAAAGCTAAACCGTGCGGCAGAAACCGGACGGCAAAAACCGCTCGTGTGAAAGAGGCCTTAGGCCTTAAATTACCGTACCGTACCGTAATTTCGTGCCGTACCGTAACGAACCACATGCCCTGATTCTAGGTTAGGATCTAATTATATAGGCTATGCTCCCCCCCTGCTAACATCCCCCTCCACTCCGTCCTGCCCTGCCCCTTGCCTCCCCATTCCAGGGCATCGTCTGTTCAAGGTCACGCCACAGGATACAAGCAAATGAGTCATGGTTTCATTGTCAACAATCTGCTTCCCGTTTTCATTGAGGTGTCGAGTAACAAACAATCTCTGGCCTCTTGCTTGCTTGCTTGTTTGCTCTCTCTCTCTCTCTCTCTCTCTCTCGTTCATAGACTCGTGACCCCCTTTTCCCTAGGCCGGCTCGATCAATACTCCTTCATGAAGACACCACCATCACCACCACCTCCATCACACTCCCGTCATCACCACCACCATCATCACCACTCCTATCACCATCACCACTCCTATCACCATCACCACTCCTATCACCATCACCACTCCTATCACCATCACCACTCCTATCACCATCACCACCCCCACCACCACCACCATCATCACCACCACCAACACTACTCACAACACCACCATCACCACCACCTCCATCACCACTCCCGTCATCACCATCACCACCACCATCACCATCACCACCACCATCACCATCACCATCACCACCACCATCCCATCACCATCACCACCCCATCACCATCACCACCTCCATCACCATCACCACCTCCATCACCATCTCCACCCCCACCACCACCACCATCGTCATCACCACCACCACCACCAACAACACTACTCACAACACCATAATCATCACCATCAGCACCACCGTCATCACCACTCCTATCCCCACCACCACCAACAACACTACCCACAACATAACTTTAAAACAAAATTAACAAGCACAAATTTAAGACAGGGATGAAAAAATTTCGCGAAAAAAAACAATTACAAAAAAAGTAAACTAAATTAAAAATTGGAGCTCTCTCTCTCTCTCTCTCTCTCTCTCCACCTACCTCCTCAGACTGACGAAGAAACTAATGTGGGATTGACAAGAAACCTTACTTAGCTATACGAGAGAGAGAGAGAGGAGGGAAGGAGGTTAAAGGGATGTAAGGTTTATGTGTAAGTGTGAGGGAAGGGGAGGAGGGGCAAGGGAGGGATGTATGAGAGAAAGAGCATGCATAAACTAACTATCATCAATGTTTAATTAAGATAACGACACACCACACCACACACACACACACACAATGGTTAGCAGTATACGTTGATAGCAATACTGATAAATTTCCCTCCCTACCTAAATGTCACTAATAAATATAATGATAAAAGCACGTACACTGACACTTTCTTACTTTGACCTTTCTACCTTCTTCTTACATACCCTGAACATATCCCTTTACAGAGAGAGAGAGAGAGAGAGAGAGAGAGAGAGAGAGAGAGAGAGAGGAGAGAGAGAGAGAGAGAGAGAGGTGTGAGAGAGAGAGAAAGGGTGTGAGAGAGAGAGAGAGAGAGAGAGAGAAAGGTGTGAGAGAGAGAGAGAGAGAGAGAGAGAGAGAGAGAGAGAGAGAGAGAGAAAGGGTGTGAGAGAGAGAGAGAAAAAGGGTGTGAGAGAGAGAGAGAGAGAAAGGGTGTGAGAGAGAGAGAGAGAGGGTGTGAGAGAGAGAGAGAGAGAGAGAGGGTGTGAGAGAGAGAGAGAAGGGTGTGAGAGAGAGAGAGAAAGGGTGTGAGAGAGAGAGAGAGAAAGGGTGTGAGAGAGAGAGAGAGAGTGTGTGTGTGTGTGTGAGAGAGAGAGAGTGTGTGTGTGAGAGAAAGGGTGTGAGAGAGAAAGGGTGTGAGAGAGAAAGGGTGTGTGAGAGAGAAAGGGTGTGTGAGAGAAAAGGGTGTGTGAGAGAGAAAGGGTGTGTGAGAGAGAAAGGGTGTGTGAGAGAGAAAGGGTGTGAGAGAGAGAGAGGGTGTGAGAGAGAGAGAGGGTGTGAGAGAGAGCGTGTGTGTGTGACCGTGTATATGTATGTTTAGTATACAATATCGATTAGCAAGCAAAATATTCATGCTGATAAGAGATAATGAAAGAACAATCATGATACAAATAGAGAAAGTAACTTTATATCGAATGCCAGATGAATGAAAGAATGTTACCAGCTTAGATTACTAATAGATACTCAATAACCCTTAGAGCCACTGATACCAAGACGGGTAATGACCTTCCTCAATAACAAATAAAAATATGTACTGTACCCGACGGAAATAAACAACAATGACAGGAGTAAAATAAGAAGAACCACCACTTTTGGCTTGCTGTGAGGGAAGCGAGAGCCGGGGGTGTGAGGGGAGAGGGGAGGGAGGGGAACAGACGAAGAGGAAACCGGTGGAAGAGAGGGAGAGGGGAGAGAGAGGGAGGTGTGAGAAGGAGAGGGGGGAGAGAGGGAGTTGTAATGCAAAGGAGAGAAGTATATATAGTGGATGATAAACTAACGCATATTTTTCTTTATAATCGATTCTAACACAACTTCTAAGTCTTCTAAAGCAAGGAAACCGATGAGAGAGAGAGAGAGAGAGAGAGAGAGAGAGAGAGAGTGTGTGTAGGTTGAAAGCACAGTAAGAGGAAAGAACTAGTTAATAATAAACAATGATAGACATATTTTCCTTCATAATCCATTCTAAGTCTGCTAAAGCAAGGAATTCTGAGACGGGTAGAAACGCAGAGGAGGAATGGTTGCAAGCATTATATGAAGTAAAGCGACGAAAACAAAATCTAATTCACTCCATATAGCTATTAAATTCCTCTGTATAACTGTTCTAAGCCTCCTAAACAGGCCTAACACCCACTAAGCACAACCCGTAACACCTCATCAGTATTGCGTCAGCGTTGTCTACACTACCTCACTTGCATTGCTAAGTAACCGAAGCTACTCACATCCTCTCGTCCTCTTCGTAAAACACACACACACACACACACACACATCTCACACATGCCATACCACTATTCAGAGCTAGTCACGACACTAATTAACTTACATAGCCACTCTAGGTGTCACGGAGAACATAACTGGGTGTAGATTAGTAGTAAAAGCACTATCTGGCCAAGGGCTTTACAAGGACCACTGACAAACGTACTACCTTCCCCACCGGCCGCCGGGGTTGTGCAAGAGCCAAGAGGTCGTCTGCTGGTTGCACTCCTGCGCACGCGTCTAGTTTCTGCCTCAAAATCTTCCACAAACACTGTATTTCACGGCTCTGTTACTGGCTGTATGGTTTGGTTTCTTGATTGACAATGATAGTTATGTGTTCTTGTTTCAGTGTGCAGTTGCCAGGTTGGTGATAATGCTGTTTTGGTACTCTTATCTGGTGAATTATTATACCAGCATTATCTTCTTTTTTTTCTCTATTGCATGATATCAATAGGATACAAGGTTAAACATAAACCTTGACACCCGTTTGCCTTGCCAGATAACGATTTCTATGGTATCTGTACACTGACACCAGAGCTTGTATACGATAAGATTATTTTTTCCATACACGTCTCCTTATCACTATTCATTCACTGAGATTTAATTGCATATTACTGATCAACTAATATAAATCAAACGAGAATAAGTAAACATGATCTAATTACTTTTTTCTTTCATTTATAAGTTAATCAGCGACACGTAAAATTGATCAGTTATCCATGAAACAAAAAAATAATCCGTTCTCTATGAAGCTCATCACCGTCATTATTATATAACTCCCTTAGGAAAATTACACCGCATACTATGAGATAACACAGACGTTGGTTTAGCCTTAATGAATCACTCAAGACACGTGGATTACCTTACTCAGCACCCATAAGGCACACCGATACACGTCTCTTTGGTCACCCCTCGCGCGGCACAGACTCCGGAATCCCCCCACACACAAAAAGGCTTCACGCACGCGCCAAAGTTTCCTGTGAAATTTCCATCCAGTGTCGCTTTTTCCTTCTTCTTTTCTTTCTTTTCTTAATTATGGTTCGTATCAGACTTAGTTTTTTTTTCTCGTTTACGTGTTCAGGTGGTGTATGGCGTTTCTATGCTTAGATTGAGAGTATTGTATGGGGTATTTTAGTAGGTAGTTATGATAGGTAGGTAACTGTGTAAGGGTAACTGTGTAAGTGTACGTGTGTGTGTGCGTGTGTGTGTGTATGAGTCAGCTGTGCAGTCACGTTCATTGATCATTATTCGTTGGGTTAGCTATTCCATGTGGTGACTCAGACTGTAGCGTGGATTACTACTACTAGACCTTCTACTAACTACCCCCACTACTACTACTAACTACCCCCACTACTACTACTACTACTACGAAAACAACAAACGTAGCAAACTTTAAACCAAACACCATAACTGTTTTCTAAGCTGCACATTACAACAATTAACAGGAATTAGGGCAGTTAATATCTCTTCCTTAGTCTTTCCCGCCTCTATTCACCCTACCTGTATCACCAATCATACGTATTATCACCTTAAGAGGGACTAACTAACTAATTATAACTAACTAATTGTAAAATAACTAGTCTATTTTTTTTAACAAGGCAAAAAAGGCATTCTATCTTAAGGTTTAAAATATGCCTATGTTTACCTGATAATATGGTTAACTATGATCAAATACAGCATACATTTAGAAGAAGCGTATTATTCCCTTCTCCTGGCATCAAATATCAGTCAGTAAGCAGCAAGGGGTCAGGATTTTTTACCTCGTTAAAAATAATATATATATAATAGCCGTGTCTTCCTACAGGTGAGATGCCCCGGAACCATCGCGCACAGGTCGCCTCGCCCGTCTTGCTGCAGGCGGATCTCTCGTGTACCCCCTTAGTGGATAACTCAGAG
>JACEEZ010004965.1:217500-270000 GCA_016584305.1 Chionoecetes opilio
CCATGTCCCCCCTAAGCCTCATCCCCTTCCCCACCCTTTACCTCCACCCCACCTCCTCTCCCCTCACCGCCTCCACTCTCCTCCAACCGCAGTGATTCTTCTGTTCCACTTCAGTCTTCTCGTTGTAACTTTCCCTTTTGTGTTCACGGAAAGGTAAACATCTAGGTATTATGGCGTAATAAATTGATTACTACTATTACTGCTAACAAAGCTATCCAGTCCTTTAACAACCCACAAACTACGTAGCAAAAAAAAAAAAAAGAGAAAAAAAAAAGACATCCTACCCACAATCCTCTGCGACGCTGTTAACGAGTTCGAAGCACTAACGAACCCTATCAATACAAGCTTTAAAGAAAATACTACAAAACTATACCAACACTATTACTAACTCGCATTTAAGACTTAGATAACGTTACAGGTCAATAATTATTGGTTAAAGGGCAACAGGTAAGGGCGTGGGAAGGAAATAAGGGAAATGTTTAGTGTTCCGAAGCAGTGTTGAGTTCCTTGAGTAATCTGGTATGAGCGACAATCGAGAGCGAGGCGGCGAGGAGACATGACATGTGTGCAGGCAGCTGTGAGGAGGAAGAGGAGGATTTTTGGCCAAACAGCGCTTTATTTTGTTGCTTTTCTTCATATTTCTGCAGCGTAAGTTAAGTAGAGAGAAAGGGAGGGTGTGGAAGAAAGAGTGAGAGGAATGAGTTCCGGATCTAGGGGGTGGCCCCGATCACCCCTGAAATGTAATTGGCCACCCCAGAACTGAATGAGAGGTCTAAGTAAAATTCAAAAAATTCTTTATAATGGCTATAGGTACCATGGCCACCCCACACTAGATATGTGGGTAAGATTCTAGCCCATACTCTCTCCCTTCCCCCAAACAAGCTTGGGGACCTGGGGGAATGCGGGGTTTTTGGGTGGGGAACAAGTAATGCGTCGGAAACACGTAATTTTGGAGTTTATTTATACCCTAGATCTAGGGTAATTTCCCTAGTTCTAGGGAAATTTCTCAAGATCTAGGGTAATTTGCCTAACCAAAATTAACCTAACCTAGCGGGGGGCTTAACCCACCGATAAGCTAATCTAACCAAATCTAACCTAAGCTAAGCTAAGCTAACCTAACCAAATCTAACCTAAGCTAACCTAACCTAACCTAACCAATACTAACCTAAGCTAACCTAACCTAACCAAATCTAACCTAACCTAACCAAAATCTAACCTTACCTACCCAAATATAGCCTACCCTAACCTAGCCAAATCTAACCTAACCTAAACAAATCTAACCTAACCTCCTAGCGGGGGGTTGGGGGGGGGTTCTCGACACTTCGGTCATCATTATGTGACGATCGTCAGGTTCACACGTCTCTGGACTCAGATGTAATCCAAAGAATTTTCCCTAAATCTAGGGAATTTTTAAAACTCCCCTTACTCAAAAACTATGTGGTTGCGACGCATATTATGTACCCCAGCCAAATGTCCCGCATTCCCCCAGGTCCCCATGTTAGTTTGGGGTCAAAGGGGGAGTATGGGCAAACACTAGAATTATACCGATATGTGTCCAACCTTGGCCACCCCAGTTTAAATTTCCTGACGGCGCTACTGTGAGTGGGAAAGGGAGGGAGGGAGAGCTTACGTGTGATTTGAGGTTGTTTAGTCCTCCCTGCAAAGTAATGCCTGTTACCTAGTTATCTTTCTACCTTATATAACGTCAGGTCAGCTATATATCCAGTGGCGTAGCTGCGGGTGGTGTTTGCTACTTGGGGTGGGGGGTGTAGCTACGAGGGTGGTGTGTTTTGGGGGTTGGAGTGAAGGGTTGTAGCGGACTTTATAATTGATCTCTCTCTATAGCTATAAGTTTAATAAATACTCCAGAGTATGATAGTCTATGAAGCTCTGGTCCTAGTAGAGGCCAACAGCACACCCAAGGCCCGGCAGAAGGACCTTATATTTAGTTATTTCATTTCTTGTAGTTCGCTGAATTTTTAGTCTTTTGTGAATACTTGCTGGAAATGTTAATTTAAAATTTCACTCATTATTTTTGGATCTTCATACATTTAATTTCCTTCTTTCAGTCGCTACTTTGTCTTTTTGCTTAATTTTTCCATGGATAAATCTGTAAAACAGCTTACCTAGGCTCTTCCTTACACTTTCCAACTATAGGTGTCCTTCTCATATCTCTTTTGTTCCTCCCTCCTTATGCACACATATTCATTTCTTGATCATTTATAGTCTTCTTTATTTCTTTGAGTCCGATTTCTCTTCACTCTGCTCCATGCCTACCTCATCTCTTAATTATTATCTTTGCCCTTTCACAGCTTCCATTAAACCATTCCTGTTTTCCGTTTTTTCTTGGTGTATATAATGGAACATGTTTTTCATCTCCTTTCTCATATATGCCCAGAAAAATATGATATTTCACTTGTAGATATACATCATTCACAATTTTCATTTCTTCCCAGTCAATTTCTTCAAAGATTTTTTTTTAGTTCTTCCATGTTAGTTTTTCCAAAGTCTCTTCTGCTCCTTTTGTCTGATTCATCTTCTTCCTTTACAACCTTTTCCGTCTCCATTTCTAAAAATTATATGGTCACTCTTTCCAATTATGGGGGGACTCATAATTGATCTCATTTGCTAGGTCTATCAACCTTTTGTTAACACTAGGTCAAGTCTTGCTGGTTCATCTCCCCTATAGCTTGTGTTTTCTGTCACCCATTGAGTCATCGTGTTTTCCATTGTCAGCCTCAACAACAATTTTCATTTCCTCCTTCAAATGTCTCCCATTTTATTCTTTGCTCCAAACTGTAGTATCTTTTTACTACGCTTGATTATTTAACTTAAGTACTTCAAGGTATCCTCTAATACTTTCTTGTTCTTCCTTGCTCCAAGTATTTGTTCTGGGTGGTAGTACTACATAGGTTGCCACTATAGTCTGTGTTTTTCTATTTTTTACTTCTATTTGTACACTCAGTATTTCAGCTCTTCCTTTCCATACTCCACTTTTCTTTACTTTCACCCCTAATTTTCTCAGTATCATAACTCCACCACCTCTTCTGCCACTTCTGTCTTTTCTCCACATGTTGTATTTATTCCTTATCACCACTTGGTCTTCTACTAATTTAGTTTCTGTCAGACACGCCACGTCTGGATCTGCATTTGATAAATAATCTCTTAGTCCCAGCCTGCTTGGTATTATCCCACCTATGTTCGTGTACATCACTTCATTCCTTTCTTACATCATATTGCTTCACACCATTTCCCTTTACTCTTTTTTTCTAGTGGTTCGCTGAATTTTTAGTCTTTTGTGAATACTTGCTGGAAATTTTTATTAAGATTTCAGTAATTTTCTTTGGATCTTCATATATTTAATTTCCTTCTTTCAGTCTCTACTTGTCTTTTTGTTTGAATTTTCCATGGATAAATCTGTAAAACAGCTTAGATTCTTCCTTACACTTTCCAACTATAGGTATCCTTCTCATATCTCTTTTGTTCCTCCCTCCTTATGCACACAGAGGGGAAAATGAGGGAGAGTGAGAACAAATGAAGAAAAGCACGAGAAGAGGAAGAGGAGGAAATCTGCACGGGAAGTGTGGAAGAGGAGGAGCAAATCTGCACGGGAAGTGTGGAAGAGGAGGAGGAAATCTGCACGGGAAGTGTGGAAGAGGAGGAGCAAAGATAGGATCAGGTAGATAACAAAGGAAAGAAAAAAAACAGGACAGGAACAGATAAGAGGAATGACATGAAGTTGTAAAAATATCAACGAGAGAGAAGAATGAATTTTCCTTTTCGACCCTTTTCACTAAGGATCTAATCAAATAATTAACTCAGTACGAGATTTGGCAGCGCCGTGGGCGGGGAAATCCCGAATAAGCCAAAGCCCAAATGCTCTTCATAAATTGGTTCTACTATAGTCAGGTTTCTTCTTTTTATTTCCGCATAGACTTTAAACGGTAAATGTAGATAACTGTTATTTACTTATATTTACAGACTTATCATCTTGCCTATAAGAGTCAGAGAGAGTGTGGTTGTATGTTCGTCAGTTAAATAAAAAGTTATCAATTATGATTCACCTATGATTAAGCGCCTCCGTGGTGTAGTGCGCCTGGCTACGAATCTGCGGGCCCTGGTTAGAATCCGGGTCAGGACAGTCGGTGGCCAGCCCATCCAGCTGGTCATCCTTCCTTTTGGGGTTGGTCGATAAATAGGTACCTGGGGAAGGTAACTGTGATATCCCGGATGTCACACTAGCCCTGTGTCCTGGAGTAGCAGGTTGTCACCCACCACAGGCTCAAGGGCTAATGTGACGGAGATGAGCACAGAGGCCACGTGCAGCATAGTATATGCCCCCATCTTTACCTTTTACTGACCAAATATCTCTGAAGGCGAATTACCTTCACTCATTGATACTTCTCCTCATCGGCATCTTATCACGGTGACTACCATATGACCTCTGATGTCTGGCACATTCACCTTTTTTGGCATTAAATCAATCTATTATCACGGTGACAACTAAAACGGTATTCATAGACATCTTTTCAGCCTCATTGAGGCTGGAACCCAAGGCACATTTCACCGGTAAAACTTGTGTGGGATGCACGTAATAAAAACACAAGATGAGGAAGAGGAGGGATTTATGTCAGACAATCTTGGCTTAGTTCATTTTTCAGTTTTGTTTTATTGGATTTTGAAGTAGCTGTCTATAACCTAGCTATTTTATCATTGTATCATAACATATCTACTTTTTTCTATCTTTTTATTGGTGGTTATCGTACCTTAATTTATTTATTTCTATAAAAAAAAATCTTAATACTGCAGGACATGTCTACTTTTTTTCTTCTTCTTAATTTAATATATTCATCCTCCATTTCCTTAAATTTTTTAAGGGATATTTCATTTCTTTGTAATGTAATTGTCGTGCTTTGATTTTAAAACTTTCAAATGTTGACAACATTGTATTTACCTTTATTTTTCATCTACTTAATTTGTGTTCACATTCACTCATCACTCAATCATCACACACACCTTTCTACGACCATTCCCATCAGTATTACAATGTCACTCACCATCTAACTTCCTCTACTACTACTACTTCTACTCACTATATACTCCTACTACAAAAAATGCATTAAATTATATAAAAGACAGAAATAACAAATAAAAGAGAGAGGCACAAATACAAACCATCATTACATAATATATTTCTTTCCTATTGTAATGATAGTAATAATAATAAAATAATACAAATGTCTGCATACGTCACTAAAACTTCACCATATGAAAAAAAAGTTAAGGAAAAAAATGTAATACAGTGCATATCTCTATTTTAAAACAATGCCGAGTTCTCTCCGTGTCTCGCTGTCTTCCTCATGTCACGGCGCTGGGTCCCGTGTCTACAGCTTTGACTTGGAGGGCTTGGACACGGGGATGAAGGGCCGCATCAGGGGGAACAAGGCCAGCCCCTGCTTGAACTCAGGAATGTCCGTGATGGTGTCAGACTATTGGTAGGCGAAGGGAGAGAAGAAAAAGAAGGGTGTTAACAGGCAATAGAAAGGAAAACAGGAGGGATACATAGTTGAAAAATAATAATAGTGTACAGTAGTTCAATTCAGATGGTTCAGAGTTGACCCCAATTTTGCCTGAAGAAGTTATCATGATCTACCGTAGATAACACTACAGTATAGTATATATACCAAATCATTAACGGCCGCCGCCCGAAAGTTGCATCCCGTGACCCTGCTACCCCAAAATCTGCGGGAGGGAGGCAAGACACAATAATCGTACGGGGCAGGTAAGGTAAGTTAAGGGAAGCATGAGACAAACAAGGCGTGTGTGTGTGTGTGTGTGTGTGTGTGTGTACGTACCTCTCTGAGTGGTGGCGGTTGGGAGAGTCCGTCGTCGGGTTCAGTCCGGAGGGGTGTGTCCGGGTGGCCAGCTCCCCCGAGGGCCGTGGAGGTCACCTTGACACACAGCTTCTTCCTCTGAGTGGCCGTGCTGCTCACGTAGTGCTGTGGGAAGATAAGGGTGAGGTGCTCGCTGTTTATATATCATGCCATTCTTGACATTATCACTATCACTAACATCACCAACAGTCAACTCATACATCTACTTCTATATTCACTGATATTTTTGCTATTTTAATTTACCATCTAATACCTTTTTTTTTTTTAACATTTGTGCCTATAGCGCGTGTAGGCAGTGACCTCCAGGGGTGGGATGGCAGACCCTGGAGGTTCACTTGAGGGCTGTGATGGTTGGCCCTCGCCCGTGGTGGCGCAGGCAGGATTGTTATAGTGACGCCTGTGATTAGAGGCTCATGCCACCCCTCTGTGTCCTCGGATGCACTCGCAACCGAAGGTAGAGTTAATGGGTAGCATGTGGGTGTTCTTAGGCCACTCGACGGTGCAGAAAGATTTCAAGTGGATTTATGGTTCTCAAAACACCAACAGTTCTCTGCTTCTGAACTTTGCAAGGTCCAGAAGGTTGAGAATTGCAGGTTCTTGGTATCAGAGACCAGAGCTGCACCGCTGGACATGGTATAGTAATGCCGGAGGGGTAGCTAAGGAGATCGACCACATCCTCGTTAGTACTCGTTGGAGGATCCTCCAGAACTGCAGGGTTTACCGGAGTGCTGAGTTCTTTGGAACAGATCACAGACTTGTTGTTGCTACACTTAAGCTTCATGTCAAGTCCAGAAGAATCTCAAGAGGTAACCATACTGTTTTCATCTTGAGAAACTGAAGGACTTGACATGTGCTCATGAGTATGCGGTGGCAGTCTCAAATCGGTTTGATGTGCTCAGTGCTCTCGGGGACCCTGTAGAACTGTGGGATACCTTCAAACGTGAAACTCTACAGGCTGCCAAGGAGTGTATTGGGGAGCGCCCGAGGTCAAGGCGTGGTTTTGTCTCGACGGAGACGCTGGAGAAAATTGAGGAGAGTCGCGCTGCCAGGCTGGCTGGGAACCAGGACCAGCACAGGGCTCTGTCACGCCGGACTAGAACCCTCCTGGGGAGAGACAAGGAGAGGTATGTCAGGAGTCTCGCTGAGGATGTCGAGGGTCATTTGAACGCTATTGACCTCCGACCCGCCTACCGAGCCCTGAAGAAGCTCCGTTCCAAGTCTCCTTCTCGGGCGAGTGCTATTCGAACAGCAGATGGGCGCCTCGTGTCGGACATGGATGGGCAGATGGCTCGTTGGGCTGAGTACTTTGGGCAGTTGTTCATGGTGGACCCTCCAACTGAGCAGCTTCACACCACTGGGTTACAGGCAGTGGATGCCGATCCTCCCATTGACGAAACCGCACCCTCTCTTGACGAAGTCAGAGAGGCTGTAGCAAAGTTGAGGGGTGGAAAGGCAGCTGGTGTTTGTAATATCAGTGCGGAGCTCCTCAAAGCTGGGGGTGAGGCCATGATCCGCGGGTTGCATGCTGTCCTGACTGCCGTGTGGCAATCAGGTACCATTCCTCCTGACTGGAAAAGGGGGCTGGTCGTCCCTATCTGGAAAGGGAAAGGGGACCGTCAGGACTGCAACAATTACCGCGGTATTACACTGCTCAGCGTACCAGGTAAGGTGCTTGCCCATCTATTGCTGACACGAATTCGCAGTCATCTGGTGAAGCATCAGAGACCTCAGCAGTCTGGGTTCACGCCTGGTAAGTCAACAACGGACCGTATCCTAGCGCTTCGTGTCCTGGTGGAACGCCGACGTGAGTTTCGACAGGGGATGCTTGCAGCCTATGTTGATCTCAAGAAGGCGTTTAACTCAGTGCATCGTGAGTCACTCTGGGATCTTCTGCGACTTCGAGGGATTCCTACAAGGACTATTGGTTTGATAACTGGTCTGTATTCTGGGACTGAGAGTGCTGTGAAGTGTGGGGCAGGTGTATCCAGCTTCTTTCCTGTGAATACAGGAGTGGGGCAAGGGTGCGTCCTTGCCCCATCACTTTTCAACGCTTGTATGGACTGGGTATTGGACAAGGTTGTAGATCAAAGTGATTGTGGAGCATCCGTCGGCAACACCAAGATCACTGATCTTGCTTTTGCCTTTGATGCAGTAATCTTTGCTGAGTCGCTGGAGGTCCTGGTGATGGCTCTCGAGGCGCTGCACGAGGAGGCAAAGCCTTTGGGACTTGAGATCTGGCTCAAGACCAAGGTCCAGGTGTTTGGAGACTTACTAGATGAAGCAGTACAGTCTGTTCATGGGTGTGGCGAGGACATTGAGAGCTTGGAAAGTTTTACATACCTTGGTAGCGCAGTCCATAATGACGGCGGGTCACGTCAAGAAGTCTTACGGCGGATTGGCATAGCCCACGGTGTTATGGACTCGCTCAGCGGGAGTATTTGGCGTTGTCGGTACCTGTGCAGGAGGACAAAGATCCGGATCTTCAAGTTGCTTGTGATCCCTGTCTTACTCTATGGTTGTGAGACATGGACACTAAATAGTGACTTGAAGAGACGAATCAATGCCTTTGGTAATAAGTGTTTTCGCAGAATCATGGGGTATCGCTGGGATGATTACGTGTCAAATCAGCGATTGCACCGTGAGACTGAATCGAGGCCTATTACCGGCATAGTCCGTCAGCGCCAACTTCGGCTATATGGGCATGTGGCACGCTACCCTGAAACCGATCCTTCCCATCGGGTTGTATCTGTAAGAGACAATCCGGCGTGGAGGAGGCCAAGGGGGCGCCCACAAGGCTCGTGGCTGGGGCAAGTTGATGTTTCTTGTCGAGAGCTGCTTGGTATGGGAAAGGAGCCTGCATGTGAACTCGCGCGTGGTGACCCCCGGGAGTGGCGTCGTAGGGTGGGCGAGGCGACGCGCCCCCCGGCGTATGCCCCCAATGATTGATTGATTGACTCTGGATCGAACTTGCATCACCGAGAACGCCACTCGGGGACGCTAATCACTCTGCTACCGCCTCCCCCCCCTAACCTATTGTTATTTGCTCCTACTATTACTTCTACTGCAAGAGCTTGAGTAGTAAAAGTTAAAAAGGTAGATAGAAATGAAGTGATGCCATTCAACATAGTTCCTCTACCATACTTCCACACATCCCATTAGGTTACAGAGAACACCAACACAAGAAGGAATCACAAGTACAAATTACACGGCCACCTCGATTTACGAATGGGTTACGTTCCTGAAAAACTGTTTGTAAATTGAAAATTCGTAAATCTAATGTATTTTTCCCATTTAACCCCATTATTTAATTTGAGATACGTTCCTACGAACAATAATCACATCCATAGAATGTCATAAACTGCTATAAAAGGCAGGAACTCTACTCTTACGTGCACTGACAAGTCAGAGAGTTTAACAGGGTGGGTTGGAGCATTGTCGAGGAGGAGCAGTGCCTTATGAGAGATGTTCTTCTGAGAGCAGTACCTCTCCACTGCAGGGCAAAAGTAATTGGTGAACCAGTCCTCAAATAAATATCTGTTGGTCCATGCCTTCTTGCTAGAACGGTATATGACTGGTAACGTAGCCTTAACATGACCTTTTAGGGCCCGTGGGTTTTTAGAGTGATGAATTAGCAGAGGTTTCTCTAGTGTTATGGCTTTTCTGGCTTTCTTGGGCTTAGGACCACCCACACTAGCACTGGCACCATGCTTGGGAGGCATTATTCACGGAAATAATCACTGAAATGTCTGATTATACACAATAATGTTCATAAACACAGCACGACCGGTTGGAGAATATGTAAACAAACAATCTTGAGCGTCCCCGCGTGTGGATGTGCTGAGCCAAGGGTTCTGTTTACTGAACTTTTTACAATATTTAGGTGTTATAAATATTCTTACTATTTATGTATTAAATTTTTTTTTTTTATTTTGTTTATGAATTTATGAACTTTTGTTCGTAACTTCGAATTATTCGTGTGTAAACCGAATTTTGGGACAAAATAATTTTGTTCGTATCTTCGAAAATTCGTAAATAGAGTGTTCGTAAATCGCGGTATGAGTGTATAGCAAACTAGATGCTTAATGTTAAGAAGACCGAGCTTTCATATAGAAATATTGATGTTTGGAATGGCTTTGGATTGGCTTGAACTCTTAGGTGGTGTGCATGCAAGGAACACCAATGACACTCATTAAAAAACTGCATAAAAGTAAGTGTTGAGACATGACATTACAAGCTAGACTCAATTCCTGTATAATAAATGTAAGTAAACACACACCCACCTTATAAAAGTCAATCACATCCTGCTAGGTAAACACACACACCCACCTTATAAAAGTCAATCACATCTTCCTTGGAGAGGGTGCGGAGATGAGCCACTTCCAGGGCGTCGCGGTCAAAGTTGTACTGGTTGGTGGAGATCTCGACCCACCAGTTGGCCGTGAGGTGGGACAGCTTCTTGGGCCGCTCCAGACGCCTGCTGGCCAGGGCCTCGCGGTGACGCTCAAACTCCTCCATGGGTAGCTTATCTAAGGTGTCCTGCAGCCAAGGTGGGGTAGAGGGAAAAAAAGTAAATAAAAAAATATGAAAATATTGATGATGAAAAGTCTTAAGATGATGAACTAGTTCAAACAATACTTTTCAGGGATACTGTGACCCGTACCAAGAGTCATGATGAAGGTCGAGCGACGAACGATGAACGACTGAGGAAGGGTACCATAAAAAGTATATTTTTCGGAACGAAGAGCAGCGACGACAGTACCCGTGTCTTCGTGCCGACCTTCGTCGCTGCTCTTCGTTCCAAAAAATGTCCCTTTTATGGTACCCTTCCTCAGTCGTTCGTAGCTCGACCTTCATCATGACTCTAGGTACGGGCCTGGCTGTCTGTCTGTTTTAGTTTGTTGGAGGGAGTGTGGAGTGTCCTGTGAGGAGGAAAGGTGTATTGGTGCACGTGAGGCAGTGGTCGTGGCAGGACGGTGAGTTATGAAGAGGCAGAGTGATGTTAAGCAATATATGTTTACTGGGAAAACAGTGTCCATCATGTTTATTACTTGAGGGAGTTTGGTGAACAAAGTGGGGAAAAATAAAGCATAGGAAGAAAATAAGATAATATATAAAGAAATAAAGTGTTAGTCCTATAGTGTCAAGAAGATATTCATTAGGATGAGAAAAGAAGTAAAAAAAAGTAAATACAGTTTCTGCAATTTTGTTGTATTTATGTAGCAGAGCCAGTAGAGTATAATTGTTATTTATTTCCTCAACATTCATAATTGTTAAGAGGCTGAAGGACAATAATCCGAAATCAGGGACAGAACAAACCAATAATGCCTCCCCTAGACAAGAGTGACAAACTAATGAAGACCTAACCAGCACACCCTAGACTCACCTCCTCAGACAAGATATAAACATAAACATAACCATAATTACTGCATAAAACCCACGCACAGAGCCCCTGCCGCATATTCCCATTTTCTGGAAGAGTGGCGTTTATTCTTGAACACGTCAGGTTAGGTTACGTTAGGTTACAGATAGGTTAGATTAGGTTTTCCTGATACGTAATTCAAGATAACTTTGCGTGGGAATCACAATGAGAGTATTTTCGAGAAAGTCCTATGGTTAGTTTCGGAGCTACAGCCAAGCGTCTTCATTCGGAAACCACATACTCGTATAGAGAACGGGAATATGCGCCCCTGCCACCCTCTACTCACCCCCATCTTGTGCAGGAATGCCTCTATCCTGGAGGTGAGGTAGTCGGGGTGGCGGTCGCCCTGCACGATGATGCGCAGACCCTGGGTGCCGTTTGCCCGGCGTATGCCACACCACACGATGTACCCCAGCTGCTCCTGTGGTGGGGCGAGGCAAGGTGTTAGCGCTGTGTTGTGGATGTATCAGGGGATGGTGTTGTGGGCATATCAGGGGATGGTGTTGTGGGTGTATCAGGGGATGGTGTTGTGGGCATATCAGGGGATGGTGTTGTGGGTGTATCAGGGGATGGTGTTGTGGGTGTATCAGGGGATGGTGTTGTGGGTGTATCAGGGGATGGTGTTGTGGGCGTATCAGGGGATGGTGGTGTGGGCGTATCAGGGGATGGTGTTGTGGGTGTATCAGGGGATGTTGTGTGCTCAGTTTGGGCCTCGGACACATAACCAAAGCAAAAGAACACAGAAATAGAAAAGTCGGACACAAATAAGAAGTCAGACATGAATCAATAAGAAAAGAATGATGCATACGTAGGTGAAGATGATCTATAGGTACACACTGAATATAGAAGGGAAAAAACTTCTCTACACACACACCCATCTTCATTTAAACAATGGAAATGTACAGGAGTGGAGGTCAAAGTGCAAGTAAGAAAGATCCATAAAACTCAAAAGACCAAGATTTATAAAAACAAACTGATACATATTGAAAAAGATGGTTGACTATTAAAGGTTAAATATGATCCTTTCTATAAAACTAAAACTGATATATATTGAAAAAGGTTAACTATTAAAGGTTAACTATGATCCTTTCTATAAATAGTACTAAAAATTGTACATATTGAAAAAGATGGTTAACTATTAAAGGTTAACTATGATTCTTTCTATAACACAAGCAAATCAATATATCCAGTTCATGATTCTTTCTATAACACAAGCAAATCAATACATCCAGTTCAACACACAAACCTTTGTCCGAAGTTCATCAAAGGCCGGCTCTGCAAATATCTGGCACAAGAGTTCCAGCTTCATGTTGTTGCTAGTATCCTGCATGCTGCACTGGAAGTAGGTCTCCACAGCTGAGCACTTGTGTACACTGTTCTCCGCGTGGTACACCTGGCTGCTGCCTGCGGGGGGGTGGGAAGGGCGGCGGTGAGTGTTGGGGGGCGTGGTGGGGTGAGGTGCGGATAGGAGGGTGGGTGGAAGGGTGATGTGGTGGAGTGGTGAGAAATGATGGTGTGGTGTGGTTGTAATGTTGGGGGAAATGAGGGTGGTGGGATGAGGTGCGGATAGGATGGTGTGGGATGAAAGGGTGATGTGGTGGAGTGGTGAGAAATGATGGTGTGGTGTGGTTGTAATGTTGGGGGAAATGAGGTGGAGTGAGGGTGGTTGTGGAGAGAAGGTGATAGGCTTATAGCAAGTAAGGATTAGATGAGCCTTTGAAATAACTGAAGCTCATCCAGTTTTATCTATTCTCATCCATTTAACTATGCACCCACAGTCCCACACTCTCCATGGCAGAAATATTCCAACCTTTCTTTTCCTTCCTATGTAACCTTTGAACATTTCTGGCAATGATAAAGCCTATATTGAACATTTCTGGCAATGATAAAGCCTATAGTCTCCATTAGAAACCCAATACCCTGTCCTAGTAAACTTTGGTCACTTCCCAGATACTTTGTTCACTCCTATAGTCTTTCCATTCTATCAAGTCACTTGTGGAAATTAGCCACCAGCCACCCTCTCAATTAGTAGAGTGGTAGTTTTGCTCTCCAACCCCCCTTGTGAGGGAGGTATTGTTCGCTCACCATAGGGGGAGTAAGAATGTATATACAGTCAAACCTCGATATAACGGACTAAAGGGGGGGAGGAGGAGTCCGTTATATCCGAAGTCCGTTACATCGAGGTCCGTTATATCGAGGTTTGACTGTATATGTAATTATAATGGTAATGGGTTGAAATTAAAGTGACTAAAGTGACTAGATACATTGGAAAGATTATATAGTTCATGGTCAACACTTCATTGGACTCAACACTAAAGGAAAGATTACAGTGAAAAATTAGAGACTTCCAATGCTGACAGACACTTTCCATTCACTTCACCCACAAAGCAGGACAAAACATCATCAGATTTACCCAGCTATCCTAATGTAATGTACGGTACCTCGCATCTTTAGTGAGATCGTCGCAGTTCTCGGTTATATCATCACATTGACACATTCCTTCATGGCATAACCAAAAAATAAATACATACCAACCAAATATGCAAATAAATAACCAACAAAGTCCCATATGTGTATCCCTCAAACACAATTAACCTGGTTTATAGGTATGTAATCCAAGACCTTTCGCGGACAACTAAACCCACCTTTGTAAACATCCCAGACAACTAAAACCACCTTTGTAAACATCCCAGACAACTAAACCCACCTTTGTAAACATCCCAGACAACTAAAACCACCTTTGTAAACATCCCAGACAAGTAAAAACCCACCTTTGTAAACATCCCAGACAACTAAAACCACCTTTGTAAACATCCCGGACAACTAAAACCACCTTAGTAAACATCCTAGACAACTAAAACCACCTTTGTAAACATCCCAGACAACTAAACCCACCTTTGTAAACATCCCAGACAACTAAAACCACCTTAGTAAACATCCCAGACAAGTAAAAACCCACCTTTGTAAACATCCCAGACAACTAAAACCACCTTTGTAAACATCCCAGACAACTAAAACCACCTTAGTAAACATCCTAGACAACTAAAACCACCTTTGTAAACATCCCGGACAACTAAAACCACCTTTGTAAACATCCCGGACAACTAAAACCCACCTTTGTAAACATCCCAGACAAGTAAAAACCCACCTTTGTAAACATCCCAGACAAGTAAAAACCCACCTTTGTAAACATCCCAGACAAGTAAAAACCCACCTTTGTAAACATCCCGGACAACTAAACCCACCTTTGTAATAAACATCCCAGACAACTAAAACCACCTTTGTAAACATCCCAGACAAGTAAAAACCCACCTTAGTAAACATCCCAGACAAGTAAAAACCCACCTTAGTAAACATCCCAGACAAGTAAAAACCCACCTTTGTAAACATCCCGGACAACTAAACTCACCTTTGTAAACACGTGAAGAGCGTATGCACGAGCACATTCACCCTGAAACACCCTCTCTCTCTCTCTCTGGTTCACTTCCCCACCCACAAACACTTTCATACTTGCCATCCGTCAGTTGGTACTCTCTCTGCCGTGCCAGCTGGGAGGGCAGGAGGGGCCGTGTGTGTGCCCTGGCGGTGAGCTGGTCCTGCAGGTTGGAGGCCAGGGTCGTCGCGCTCTCCCTCATCATGTTGCCGTGGATCAGCATCTCCACGTGCAGGCTGGACATGAACCGGGGAATGAAAGCCTCCAGGTTCTCCACAGTCATCTCTGTTGTGGGGATGGAGATTGTTACTGATTTGCTATAAGAACATAAGAACATAAGAAAATAAGGAAGCTACAAGAGGCCGTGAGACCTACACGAGGTAGTTCCTGTTACTTAACTCTACCTATATCCACCTCTCTTCCCCATCCATGAATTTATCCACTCATTTTAAAGACCCCAATAGACCCCGCATTGACCACCTGACGACTTAGTCCATTCCAATCATTCACCACCCTATTTGTGAACCAGTTTCTCTCAATGAAAGGAAGCTAAGGACTTAAAGGAGATTATAAAGATTGGTGACTTAGTGAATATATGAATGTACTTATATGAATTGGAGATTGTTACTGATTTACTTGTCATCTCTGTTGTGGGGTTGGAGATTGTAACTTATATGAATTGGAGATTGTTACTTATTTACTTGTCATCTCTGTTGTGGGGTTGAAGATTGTAACTTATATGAATTGGAGATTGTTACTTATTTACTTGTCATCTCTGTTGTGGGGTTGGAGATTGTAACTTATATGAATTGGAGATTGTTACTGATTTACTTTGTCATCTCTGTTGTGGGGTTGGAGATTGTAACTTTTATGAATGGAAGGTAAGGACTAAAAAGAGATAGATTGGTGACTTGAGGATGATAATGAAGAATGTGAAGACAACTCATCCGATTTCCCTTCCACATCCATACTAGGATAAAGAGAGGATTCTAATAAGGTGAACTATTTTCCTTTGCTTATTTAATGTACTTATATCATGAGTATCAAGTCATATAAAGGTGGAAAATATAGAGGAGGTGAACATGTATTTAAAAGGTTAATAGTGAATAGGATGAAAATAAAATATTACAAGTGATAGTGTCATCAGCTTTTTTTGTGTTCTCTAATATACTTTTATCATGAGTATTATGAGGGATTATGTTCTGTGTAACCAATGTCTATCTTTATCTCTCTCTCTAACCATTCATTCATTTACGTGATGAATTAATTGGATCTTATTTATTCACATTCATCCATCCATCTATCTCCTATTTATACTTATCTATCCATCTACCATTCCACCACCACCATCATCACAATCATCTAAAGAATAAAATGCCAACACACATCACTATTAACCCCTTCACGCCCAGATCTTTCCTTTGCTATATAAAATCGTCTATTTCTAGCCATAAAATTACGAAAACTAACTAAATATACCAAATTAGCTGGTGGAGAAGGATACTAAACAGGTCATATCTATAAAATATTGCTTATATTAATTAAAAATCGTCTACTGGTACCCAAATTACAATGGAAATTACGTTCTGGGCCTCAAGGGGTTAAGTCATATAAAGGTGGAAAATATAGAGGATATGACTATGTATTTAAAAGGTTAATAGTGAATAGGGTGAAAGACTAAATTATTAAAAGTGAAATTGTTGTTATCTTTGTTTTCTATGTGTTCCTGATCCCTCTTGCATGTAACTACAGGACAGACCATGACAATGAATAGTATCCCTTAATGCTTTGAGACCCAGAACGTAATTTCCATTGTAATTTAGGTGCCATTAGATGATTTTTAGTGACTATAAGCAATATTTTATAGATATGACCTGTTTAGTATTATTGTCCACTAACTAATTTGGTATATTAAGTGACTTTTCTTAATTCTATGGCTCGACACGATACAATTTTTTTATATCAAGGAAAGATCTGGGCGTGAAGGGGTTAATGTCCCTTGGTAAATATAACACTGTAAGGGATCAAGGTTATGAGAACTATTTCCCTGTATAAAATGAGAATCAAGAAGGTAATGTCTATAATAACAGCAGCAACGATGATGATAAGAGATTCTGATGACGAGTGAGGAAATGAACAATAACGATGACTGACGATGGACAATTAGACTGATGATATACACAACAAGAATGGCAGTGCCGACAATAAGTAATGATGAGTGACCACGTTGGCAGCATTGGGCATTGAAGACGTTGAAGCAATGGATAGAGATAGTTGGAAGCGTATCTGCCATCTAACCTAAGATATCATGTGAAAATCTGACATTAAACAGAAAGAATAAGACGTGACTCACCATTAGTAGCATTGGGCATTGAAAACGTAGAGGCAATGGATAGAAATAGTTGGAAGTGTATCATCTGCCATCTAAATTGCAGGAAAATCTGACGTTAAACAGAAAGAATAAGACGTAACCCACCATTAGTAGCCTCCAGCAGCTCATCCTTGGTCCAGCCGTGTTCAGCCAGGAGCAGGGAGGTGTAGTGGACAACATGCTGGTGAGGCTGGTCCGCATTGAAGTTCCTGAGAGCTCTTACATACTGCAATGAGGTGAAGAGTGGTGGTGGTGGTGAGACATGGGGAGTGATGGTTTGTAGGAAGTGCTCTATGCCTACTTGAGAGAGAGAGAGAGAGAGAGAGAGAGAGAGACGAGAGACGAGAGAGAGAGACGAGACAGAGAGACCAGAGAGACGAGACAGAGAGAGAGACGAGACAGAGAGAGACGAGACAGAGAGAGACGAGACAGAGAGACAGTGAGTGTGTGACGGGCAGAGACAAGACTGACATAAAAAGAATAGAGGAGAAACAAGGAGAGAGGAAGGGAAAAAAACTTCGGGCAATTAAAGAAAAAGTGGAAGTAAGAAGGGAGAAGGTTACATCTGAGTATTAAAAGACAGACAGGCATACTGTACTACCTAAAACACTATAATAAAGGATACAAACTATAACCCTACTATACATTAACCCCTTGAGACCCAGAACATAATCTCCATTGTAATTTGGCTACCATTAGACAATTTTTAGTGAATATAAGCAATATTTTATAACTATGACCTGTTTAGTATCCTTGTTGACTTAACTAATTTGGTATAGTTATTCAGTTACTTTTCGTTATTTTATGGCTAAAAACAGACAATCTTTTTATAGCAAAGGAAAGATCTGGTCATGAAGGGGTTAAGGAAAAATTAGTAATTCGTTGTCATTCTTTACTCTAGCCATTGCCTCTAAATAAAAAAGGGAGAATGGTGGAAAATAGAAGGGTGTTGATACGTTGTCATTCTTTACTCTAGCCATTGCCTCTAAATAAAAAAGGGAGAATGGTGGAAAATAGAAGGGTGTTGATACGTTGTCATTCTTTGCTCTAGCCATTCCCTCTAAATAAAAAAGGGAGAATGGTGGAAAATAGAAGGGTGTTGATACATTGTCATTCTTTGCTCTAGCCATTGCCTCTAAATAAAAAAGGGAGAATGGTGGAAAATAGAAGGGTGTTGATACATTGTCATTCTTTGCTCTAGCCATTGCCTCTAAATAAAAAAGGGAGAATGGTGGAAAATAGAAGGGTGTTGATACGTTGTCATTCTTTGCTCTAGCCATTCCCTCTAAATAAAAAAGGGAGAATGGTGGAAAATAGAAGGGTGTTGATACGTTGTCATTCTTTGCTCTAGCCATTCCCTCATTCCCTCTAAAACAAAAAGGGAGAAGGGTGAAAAATAGAAGGGTGTTGATACGTTGTCATTCTTTGCTCTAGCCATTCCCTCTAAAACAAAAAGGGAGAAGGGTGAAAAATAGAAGGGTGTTGATACATACAGCGTCCTTCAGGATCTCGAAGCGCTTGGGGTCGATGGTGAAGGAGGTCATGCGCTCCATGATCTTCTGCAGGAGGACGTGAAGCTTGTCGTTGTAACCCTTGACCAGCAACTGTAAACCACCATAAGAGACATAGACTATAAGGTCATAACTTTAACTTCAGAGCTCCCTACCCTATTTCCTCTTGTCTATTTATATAAACAATAAGCGACATAGATAGTCATAACTTTAACCCCTTGAGGCCCAGAACATAATTTCCATTGTAATTTAGGTGCCATTAGACAATTTTTAGTGACTATAAGCAATGTTTTATAGATATTACCTGTTTAGTATTCTTGTCGACTAACTAATTTGATATATTAAGTGACTTTTCTAAATTTTATGGCTTGACACCAGACAATTTTTTATAGCAAAGGAAAGATCTGGGCATGAAGGGGTTAACTTCAGAGCTCCCTACCCTGTATTTCCTCGTGTCTGCTTATATAAAGGATAAGAGACATAGATAAAGAGTCATAACTTTTACCTAAGAGCTCCCTACCGTAGATAACACTATAGTCGCCACGGTGCACTAATGTCGCCAGGCACCATATATTACGAATTCTAGCATCACTACAAACTTGTATGTGTCACTGAAGACAGGTACATCACATAAACTACTATACATGCCTCTTCCATGGCACATACTATAGTCTATTCACTTAAGCTGGATTCCTGGGAGCGGCTCGATGCCTAGGCGAGTATGTAACGACGTCGCTGATTGGCTGATAGCCTCGGGCAGGGTGGCGATGGTGGTGGTACTTGCCTCGCCGCAACCCAAAACCCTTGCGTTGCCTCAGAAAAATATTCATATTTCTTGGCTTTACTCATCTCTTACACAAGATAGGCCTATTTTGTTTGCATCAGTAAATCAGGCAGTGATTGTTCAACAACAACACGCCATTCATAACTCAATAGGGTAAAAAATAAAGTCATGACTGACTATCACAAGAGTAGGCGGACTTTTAGGTTTTCAGTGCATTGAAATGTTGTACTCCTACCCGATATAACCAAGCTACCAGATAATAGTTATGAAAGCTGAGCCTACCATCGTGTTCATAATACATTGCTGCATATCATGAGTATAAAAAAATTACAGTAAGACTACACTAATATTAAGATAATTAAAGGAAAGTAAAAGAGTGTATAAACATTATTTCTTGCTTATTTTGCTTCAACTCGCTCTAACTCCATATGTTTTGGTCACATTCAATTTTCAATAACTGTTTCAAAATCCTTATACTTTTCCGCTTCCTGTGGTATGTAGCACGTACCAATAAGGAAAATAGTAGGTGGTCAAAATGGCTAAGAAAGTTAAACTGTTTCAAACTGGTGCCGTGACGGGTGGAGCCTCTGATAGCTCTCCCGAAAACAGTCTCTCCTATATAGGGAGCAATGCTCACCCGTCACTGTGCCAGTTTGCAGTAGTAGTTTTAACTTTCTTAGCCATTTTGACCAGCTACTCTTTTCCTTATTGGTACGTGCTACATACCACAGGAAGCGGAAAAGTATAAGGATTTTGAAACAGTTCTTGAAAATTGAATGTGACCAAAACTTATGGAGTTAGAGCGAGTTGAAGCAAAATAAGCAAGAAATAATGTTTATACACTCTTTTACTTTCCTTTAATTATCTTAATATTAGTGTAGTCTTACTGTAATTTTTTTATACTCATGATATGCAGCAATGTATTATGAACACGATGGTAAACTCAGCTTTCATAACTATTATCTGGTAGCTTGGTTATATCGGGTAGGAGTACAACATTTCAATGCACTGAAAACCTAAAAGTCCGCCTACTCTTGTGATAGTCAGTCATGACTTTATTTTTTACCCTATTGAGTTATGAATGGCGTGTTGTTGTTGAACAATCACTGCCTGATTTACTGATGCAAACAAAATAGGCCTATCTTGTGTAAGAGATGAGTAAAGCCAAGAAATATGAATATTTTTCTGAGGCAACACAAGGGTTTTGGGTTGCGGCGAGGCAAGTACCACCACCATCGCCACCCAGCCCGAGTCTATCAGCCAATCAGCGACGTCCTTACAAACTCGGCTAGGCAGCGAGCAGCTCCCAGCCCAGGAATCCAGGCTTAAGTGAATAGACTATAGTAATGTTGTAATTTGTGTGCGTGTGTAGTAGTATTGTAATTTGTGTGTGTGTGTAGTAGTATTGTAATTTGTGTGTGTGTGTAGTAGTGTTGTAATTTGTGGTTATGTAATCTTATTTGATGTATCTTATATGCAATGTTAGTTTAAATTTTTTGCTTTTAGTAGTGTTGCTGAATTTTTAGATTGAGCTGATAGGAAATGACATATCAGGCGCCTAGAATTGAAACGGCACAAGCGCCACTTTTAAAAAACTGAGAAAAACGCGCTTAAAGTTTAATCTAATATCTTCATTTGTTGCTGAATTACTTTGAAAACACTTTAGGTGCATTTTTTTCATTGATAAAAAGTGGCGCTTGTGCCGTTTCATATCTTGATTTTCTTAGATTAAACTTTAAGCGCGTTTTTCTCAGTGTTTTAAAGGTGGCGCTTGTGCCGTTTCAATTCTAGGCGCCTGATATATATTACATGGAAGTAGAATTTTAATGTGAAAATAATACTAAGGCACCACAACGTTTCCCATATACATTTTTTTAGACACTTGATACTTTTGTTAATAACTGATTAGAGTACATTTCTGGTCCATGAGTGATTTTGGTATATCATGTAATTTTTTTTTATGCATTTTTGTGGACAATAAAATATCTGCCTATCTATCTATCTATCTATCTATGACTGTATAATTGAATCAACATTACTATATTACACTAAACCGAATAAACCATCAAGTATCCTCATGCTACAATAAACCGGACAGTAAACCCCGGCATCTCATCTGACTCACCATGAGGCCGTACTTGCTGTTGGAGAGGGAGTAGGAGAGGCCGGCCAAGTCAGCTGCGTAGGTGTACTCGGTGAGGGCGTCGCGGAACAGCTGGGCAAAGATGTGCAGCTGGTTGGTGTGGTGGGGATCCAGATAGGCGATAGGACTGAAGGGAAACAGAGAGAGGAGGCATGAGGGTGAGGGAGGGAGTGATAATAAAATACAAACGCAAAGAAAGACACACAAACACCCATTAAGAATAGGTGATATTGGCAAGGAGTGTAGGGGAGAGCGGGGCAGGTTGCATCGAGGGTAGGTTGCATCATTGCCTCTAACTCGCATGTTATCACACGTACATCGTCTTAATACTACTACTACTACTACTATAAACTACTACTACTACAACTACAACCATAATAATAATAAAAAAAGCTAATGCGAGTTAGAGGCAATGATGCAGCCTACCCTCGATGCAACCTGCCCCGCTCTCCCCTACCTCAATTTAACCCCTTCACGCCCAGATCTTTCCTTTGCTATATAAAATTGTCTTGTCGAGCCATAAAATTACGAAAACTAACTTAATATAAGATCAAAATTAGTCTAAATTATTTTGTGGACAAGGAAACTAAACAGGTCCTATCTATAAAATATTGCTTATATTAATTAAATCGTCTAATGGTACCCAAATTACAATGGAAATTTCGTTCTGGGTCTCAAGGGGTTAAAAATAGCTGGATGATAATTAGATACAGAGACAGGACCACATGAGTCAAGCTACAAACGCAAATATAAAAAGACAAACACACATTAAGAAGAGGTGATATTGGCAAGGAGTGTACATCAATTTGAAGAAAAACTGGATGACATTTAGATACAGAGACAGAACCACATGAGTAAAGCTACAAACGCAAATAAAAAAAGACACAAAAACACATTAAGAAGAGGTGATATAGGCAAAGAATGAGCATCAATTTAAAGAAAAACTGGATGAATTTAAATACTACAGAGACAGGACCACATGAGTATAGTTCACACCCTGTATGCTACAAGTAGTTAAACACACATACACACACAGAAGAGAAAGAGGAGACTTAATAAATGTTTCTTAACTGATAACTAAGATGGAAGAAACAGACAATGAGACTACTGACTCGGAAGCAAAGAGAAGGTCGTTACAACAGAGTACAAACAAAAAAATTAGGAAAAGGGAGATGCCTGAACAACACAAAGAAGTACAGCTTCCCTCATAGAAAAGTAGAAGTTTGGAATGGACTAAATGAGGTGATATCAGCAAAGAATGTGCACCAATTGAAAGAAAGATTCAATGAATGTAGATACGGAGACGGGACCTCAAAAGTGTAGCTCAGGCCCTGTAAAACACAACTCAGTAAACACCCACACCCACACACCTGAAAAGCTCTGTGTACACCACGGCCTTAGGGAGCTTGTACTCATCGTCCTGCTTGAACCACACCCGCGTCAGGGGCGTCTGGCTGATCATCTCCGGCAGACGATTTGCATCCTGTGGCTAAGTGAGGTAGGGAAAAAATTTAAAGGATGAATGAATTGCCTTAGTTCAAATAAAAAGAACATATGCATGCTATCTAAATTAATGGATGTATTGATGTAGGGATAAGGATGAATGTATTGATTTAGATACAAGGACCTGTGAAATAGAATGCAGGTTATGTGCAGTTTTTTCATTTATTTATTAATTTAATTCATTCATTTTTTTATTATCATTTTTTTTAGGTTCAGTAACTAGCTTTCTTTTTACTTATGTCCTCCTTCTTCCTCCTCCTCCTCCTCCTAATCTCCATACGTAGAAAATGTATACAAGAAAAAGAGAGCAATAAAACAATATTTGGGGAAAAATGTAACCATAAACAATATTTTATAAACAATATTTATAGCTTAAAAACATACATTGTAGAAATCAGAAATCAACCATCACGACAAGTCACACAAGAGAATGTTTCCTCGCGGGACACAGAAGTCCGTGGCGGTGGTGACCCCTCCGTGCCCGAGGACGGCACGGAGGGGTACCTCAAGGTGCCTTGGTAGCCTTGGCAGCCACGGGCACCGAGCGGGGCACACGCTGGCCCCTCGGGAGGCACCGCTGCCGCCGGGCTGCCTGGAGACGGGCCGCTATGCAGCCCTGCACGGCCGCCACCTCGCTGGCCGGGCCCCTGATGGCCACGGTGCCGGTGCGCGTGTCGCTGGGTGGGGGCACAGACACCCTCACGCGGGGGTGCTGCTGTGCCAGGCCCCTGAGGGCCTCGCCCCCGTGGCCCACCACATACCGCCGCATGTGGGGCGCCACCTGCACCAGCACCTCGTGCACCGCACCGCGCCGGGCAGCGGCTGCCTCGCTCAGCTGCTTGTTGATGGCCTGTAGGTGGTTTGAAATATCCCGCGCCGCGGCGGTGGCCTGGCTCTTGGGGCCCTTGACGGTCACCTCCTTAGACTGAAGGTCAAGAGGGGAGGGCACCCCTATCCTCACACGTGGGTACTCCTGGCGCAGCCTGCGTACTGTGTCCCCGTGAGGGCCAATGACATGCCGCCGCTGGTGGGGAGCCACTTGCAGCACCACCACCACCGTGTCCTCAGCCCAGGACTGACCAACACTCATGCTCTGACACCCCTGAGGGGCGAGCGTCTTGGGCCGCCTGGCACGGTTGCAGGTCTGGGCGGGGCTCGCCGCCACCGCCTTGGCCGCGTGGGTGACATCCAGTTGTTTCTGTTTCCTCGGTCTATACTTTTTGTTAGCCACGAGGTGCAGGCCGCGGCGTCCTCGTCCTCCTGGTGGTGGGGAGGGTTGCCGAGGGCCTCGTCGGGTTGAGGCGCGGCGTGACCGTACAGGTACACCACCAGAGTCTGAGGAAGAAGGTACTCTATGAAGAGTCCCAGGGCGGGGACGTCTTCCTCGGCGTCGTCAATGAAGGGAATGTCCAGAAGGGAGAATTCTCCAAGTGCTGGCGTGACTTCATCGAGGGTGAAGTCTTCAGGAATCACCAGAGGTGCCCTGAGGAGGCGCTCCTCCTCCTCCTGTTGTTGCCCGTACTTGGACGCAGCGGGGCTCGAAACCTCCTGCTGGCAGCCTTGAGGGCGCCGCGCCTCAGTACCTTGCTGCTCTTCTTGACGGCCGCAGCGACTCTTCTTCCTCCTGCACCCGCAGACAAGGGATCTCAGGAGTTTCTTCAATCCCGAGAAACAGCCGCGCTGCTTCATGGTGGTGCTCTGCTGCTGAGGCATGGCGAGCGTCGATCTTAGCAAACACAAGATTCCCGCTGGCAGGCAAGGAAAAAATGGGATACAGAGGTAGGAGTTAGGACGACTTGCAACATGACCTTATATGGGACAGACAGACTTGGAGGTGGAGGTGCAGCCCTCCACGGGTGAGGCTGGAGTTGGTGGTGGGGAAGGTAGGGAGGCTGAGGCTGTGATTGGTGGAGAGGATCAGGTTGGAGTTAGCGATGCAAGGGTGTAAAGGTGAGTTTCCTATCCCTTATCCATAGCTATCACCACTACTGTTATCACCACTACAGTAGTACTTCTGCCATCACCACTACTGCTGTCATCGCCACTCCTCCTCCTCCTCCTCCTCCTTCTCTGCCTTTTCCTGTTTATCTTCTTCACTGTTTCTCATATTCCTACTATTTCTGCTTTTCTCCTTTTTTCTAAACCTCTGTCCCTTATTATTAGTAATAATATAAGCGAAAGTGTGTCTGTCTGTCTGTCTGTCTGTCTGTCTGTCTGTCTGTCTGTGTGTGTGTGTGTGTGTGTGTGTGTGTGTGTGTGTGGTATAGGTTCCGCCCCCCGTGGCGCAAACACCTCATATGGCACATTTTTGGAATCGGGTCGACCAGGGGAAGGTCATAAGCCCACTTATGAGATGATCCGATCACTTTTTTTTATCTTTTTTTTTTAGCAGCCTATTAGCGAGAATTGTGAAAACAAAAGTGGGTTGCGAGAATTGAGGAAGCCTTGATGTAGGGTGATGGGTAATGGAAGAGTGAATGGGTGGGGTGATGGGTAATGGGTGTGGGGTGATGGGTGAGTGAATGGGTGGGGGGTGATGGGTTGGGGGTGATGGGTGATGGGTGAGGGAATAGGTGGGGGGTGATGGGTAATGGGTGAGTGAATGGGTGTGTGGTGATGGGTAATGGGTGTGTGGTGATGGGTAATGGGTGAGTGAATGGGTGGGGGGTGATGGGTAATGAGTGAGTGAATGGGTGGGGGGTGATGGGTAATGGGTGAGTGAATGGGTGTGTGGTGATGGGTAATGGGTGAGTGAATGGGTGGGGGGTTATGGGTAATGGGTGAGTGAATGGGTGGGGGGTGATGGGTAATGGGTGAGTGAATGGGTGGGGGGTGATGGGTAATGGGTGAGTGAATGGGTGGGGGGAATACATACATTTCTACATCCATGATTTCAGGAAAGTTAAATGGGGCTATCTGGAGAGTCCATGTTTGGTGGGCCGAAGGATAGCGGAGGGCTATTGGTGGGCCTTCGGCCCACCAATAGCCCTCCGCAGGAGCTATCCAAAAAGTCCGCCCGGAGGGCGGCTTTGCGGCTAGTTAGTAATATGGAGAAGGGAATGGATCTCTCTCTCTCTCCTTTCTTTATTATATTTTTTATTTTACTTCCTTTACACTATCCTTCCTTATCTGCCTTCCTACCTGTTTCATTACGTTCTCTCATATCTACCTGTGTATTTTTCCCTTGCCTCTCTCTCTCTCTCTCTAACACTGCTCTCTTAACACTGTCTAATAAATTCATAGGTTGGCGTTATCGCGAAAAATTATCGCGATAACGATATCGAGTTATCGGTTATCTGATAAAAAAAATTCCCGCGTTATCGATTCATCGGTATCGCCGATACTTTTTGTTCCAAACTAGCGATAATCAATCATTTTATTTTTTGGTTCCAGTTTAGCACAGGGGCGAGCCGCGCGTGCCTTGGAGGCAGAAATAGGTAGGTCCGAGCTGGAAACCGAACAACGGTCTAAACCCAGCTAACCGTCTTGGCGTTTCTCAAAACGTTCACTCAGTTTCAGTCTCTCACCAGCTGTCGGACGGGGAGGTGTTGCTCCTGCGCGCTCCCGGTTTTACGCGTTCTTTGATGATTTTTTTCACCATGTTCCCGTGCTTCTTCCGTTCTAATTTTTTGTGCACGTGTCTATGAATGTATGTACTATTCGATGCTATTCTTTAATGTCCGTTTATTAACGTTTTGAACACTTACGCCCCTATTCTAAACTGATCCTATTTTTATTGTAATTTAGTAATGCTTTACTATTTAGAAGATATTAGTGTGCAAAAGGTAAATGAAGGGTTTTCTAACAGTTTACTGATAGCATTTAAGATTTTTTATTTAAAATATCAATATCGTTATCGCTAGTATCGGAATTTTGGATTTATCGATTTATCGGTTATCGCCTTATCGGGCGATAAATTTATCGCCAGTTATCGATTATCGGTTATCGCCGATAAGGTTATCGTTATCGATCTATCGGTTATCGTGATCAATTTTTTCTTTATCGCGCCCACCTATGAATAAATTATACGAGAACATGGACAGCAAGAAAGTTTCCTTGGTATCATTATGTGACCTTTCCAAAGCTTTCGACAGTGTAAGTCACGAAATACTAATGAAAAAGTGTATTATGTAAATATAGATCCCTTCTGGTTTCGAAATTATCTTGAAAATAGAACGCAATCTGTGCGGTTAGGAAATCATGTGTCAGGCAAACTTGAGACCAGGTTTGGTGTCCCACAGGGATCTGTGCTCGGTCCTATTCTTTTCCTCATTTATGTAAATGATCTCTCCCATTTTATCACCGAGTGTTTAGTGATTCAATACGCCGATGATACTCAGTTCATACATACTGGTACCATAGATAATACAAGTGTTTGTGGGCCCTTGGGACCCATGTATTGATGTTTGTAGTAGTAGTATATATTAGACAACAATGTGAGTGCAAACTACAATCGTGTTGTTGCTGTCGTTGGTCACTGGTCAAAGTGCCTCGGGGTAGACCACCTACCACCACCGTAGCCTGCCTCACCCCAGCCCCACGCCTGCCTCACCCCAGCCCCACGCCTGCCTCACCCCGCCCCACGCTTGTCTCACCCCAGCCCCACGCCTACCTCACCCCAGCCCCACGCTTGTCTCATCCCAGCCCCACCCCAGCCTCACGCTTGTCTCACCCCAGCCCCACGCTTGTCTCACCCCAGCCCCACGCCTGTCTCATCCCAGCCCCACGCCTGTCTCACCTCAGCCCCACGCCTGCCTCATCCCAGCCCCACGCCTGCCTCACCCCAGCCCCACGCCTGTCTCACCCCAGCCCCACGCCTGTCTCATCCCAGCCCCACGCCTGTCTCATCCCAGCCCCACGCCTGTCTCACCCCAGCCCCAAGCCTGCCTCATCCCAGCCCCATGCCTGCCTCATCCCGGCCTCACGCCTACCTCTCCCCAGCCCCACGCCTGTCTCACCCCAGCCCCACGCCTGTCTCACCCCAGCCCCACGCCTGCCTCATCCCAGCCCCACGCCTGCCTCACCCCAGCCCTACGCCTGTCTCACCCCAGCCCCACGCCTGCCTCATCCCAGCCCCATGCCTGCCTCTCCCAGCCCACGCCTGTCTCACCCCAGCCCCACGCCTGCCTCATCCCAGCCCCACGCCTGCCTCTCCCCAGCCCCACCGCCTGTCTCACCCCAGCCCCACGCCTGCCTCATCCCAGCCCCACGCCTGCCTCATCCCAGCCCCACGCCTGCCTCACCCCAGCCCCACGCCTGTCTCACCCGAGCCCCACGCCTGTCTCATCCCAGCCCCACGCCTGCCTCATCCCAGCCCCACGCCTGCCTCACCCCAGCCCCACGCCTGTCTCACCCCAGCCCCACGCCTGTCTCAATCCAGCCCCACGCCTGTCTCATCCCAGCCCCACGCCTGCCTCATCCCGGCCTCACCCCAGCCCCACGCCTGCCTCATCCCAGCCCCACGCCTGCCTCATCCCAGCCCCACGCCTGCCTCACCCCAGCCCCACGCCTGTCTCACCCCAGCCCCACGCCTGCCTCATCCCGGCCTCACGCCTGCCTCTCCCCAGCCCCACGCCTGCCTCTCCCAGCCCCACGCCTGTCTCACCCCAGCCCCACGCCTGTCTCACCCAGCCCCACACCTGCCTCATCCCAGCCCACGCCTGCCTCATCCCAGCCCCACGCCTGCCTCATCCCAGCCCCAGCCTGTCTCACCCCAGCCCCACGCCTGTCTCACCCCAGCCCCACGCCTGCCTCATCCTGGCCTCACGCCTGCCTCTCCCCAGCCCCACGCCTGTCTCATCCCAGCCCCACGCCTGTCTCACCCCAGCCACACGCCTGTCTCACCCCAGCCCCACGCCTGCCTCATCCCAGCCCCACGCCTGCCTCATCCCAGCCCCACGCCTGTCTCACCCCAGCCCCACGCCTGCCTCATCCCAGCCCCACGCCTGCCTCATCCCAGCCCCACGCCTGTCTCACCCCAGCCCCACTCCTGTCTCACCCCAGCCCCACGCTTGTCTCACCCCAGCCCCACGCCTGTCTCACCCCAGCCCCACGCCTGCCTCATCCCAGCCCCACACCTGCCTCATCCCAGCCCCACGGCTGTCTCACCCAGCCCCACGCCTGTCTCACCCCAGCCCCACGCCTGCCTCATCCCAGCCCCACGCGTCTCACCCCAGCCGCACGCCTGCCTCACGCCTGCCTCTCCCCAGCCCCACGCCTCTCACCCCAGCCCCACGCCTGTCTCACCCCAGCCCCACGCCTGCCTCATCCCAGCCCCACGCCTGCTCATCCATTCCCAGCCCCACGCCTGCCTCATCCCAGCCCCACGCCTGCCTCATCCCAGCCCCACGCCTGTCTCACCCCAGCCCCACGCCTGTTTCACCGCAGCCCCACGCCTGTCTCACCCCAGCCCCACGCTTGTCTCACCCCAGCCCCACGCCTGTCTCACCCCAGCCCCACGCCTGCCTCATCCCAGCCCATGCCTGCCTCACCCCAGCCCCACGCCTGTCTCACTCCAGCCCCACGCCTGCCTCATCCCAGCCCCACGCCTGTCTCATCCCAGCCTCACGCCTGTCTCACCCCAGCCCCACGCCTGTCTCACCCCAGCCCCACGCCTGTCTCACCCAGCCCCACGCCTGCTTCATCCCAGCCTCACGCCTGTCTCACCCCAGCCCCACGCCTGTCTCATCCTAGCCCACACGCCTGCCTCATCCCAGCCTCACGCCTGTCTCCCCAGCCCCACGCCTGTCTCACCCAGCCCCACGCCTGTCTCACCCCAGCCCCACGCCTGTCTCACGCCCTGCCTCTCCCCAGCCCCACGCCTGTCTCACCCCAGCCCCACGCCTGCCTCATCCCGCCTCACGCCTGCCTCACCCCAGCCCCACGCCTGCCTCACCCAGCCCCACGCCTGCTTCACCCCAGCCCCATGCCTGTCTCACCCCAGCCCCACGCCTGCCTCATCCCAGCCCCACGCCTGTCTCACCCCAGCCCCACGCCTGCCTCATCCCAGCCCCACGCCTGTTTCACCCCAGCCTCACGCCTGTCTCACCCCAGCCCCACGCCTGCCTCTCCCCAGCCCCACGCCTGCCTCTCCCCAGCCCCACGCCTGTCTCACCCCAGCCCCACGCCTGCCTCATCCCGGCCTCACGCCTGCCTCTCCCCAGCCCCACGCCTGCCTCTCCCCAGCCCCACGCCTGCCTCACCCCAGCCCCACGCCTGTCTCACCCCAGCCCCACGCCTGTCTCACCCCAGCCCCACGCCTGCCTCACCCCAGCCCACGCCTGTCTCACCCCAGCCCCACGCCTGCCTCATCCCAGCCCCACGCCTGTCTCACCCCAGCCCCACGCCTGCCTCATCCCAGCCCCACGCCTGCTTCACCCCAGCCCCATGCCTGTCTCACCCCAGCCCCACGCCTGCCTCATCCCAGCCCCACGCCTGTCTCACCCCAGCCCCACGCCTGCCTCATCCCAGCCCCACGCCTGTTTCACCCCAGCCCCACGCCTGTCTCACCCCAGCCCCACGCCTGCCTCTCCCCAGCCCCACGCCTGCCTCATCCCGGCCTCACGCCTGCCTCTCCCCAGCCCCACGCCTGTCTCACCCCAGCCCCACGCCTGTCTCACCCCAGCCCCACGCCTGTCTCACCCCAGCCCCACGCCTGCCTCATCCCGGCCTCACGCCTGCCTCACCCCAGCCCCACGCCTGCCTCTCCCCAGCCCCACGCCTGTCTCATCCCAGCCCCACGCCTGCCTCATCCCGGCCTCACGCCTGCCTCTCCCCAGCCCCACGCCTGTCTCACCCCAGCCCTACGCCTGTCTCACCCCAGCCCCACGCCTGTCTCACCCCAGCCCCACGCCTGCCTCATCCCGGCCTCACGCCTGCCTTTCCCAGCCCCACGCCTGCCTCACCCAGCCCCACGCCTGTCTCACCCAGCCCACGCCTGCCTCATCCCGGCCTCACGCCTGCCTCTCCCCAGCCCCACGCCTGCCTCACCCAGCCCACGCCTGTCTCACCCCAACCCCATGCCTGTCTCACCCCAGCCCCACGCCTGTCTCACCCCAGCCCCTCGCCTGTCTCACCCAGCCCCACGCCTGTCTCACCCCAGCCCCACGCCTGTCTCACTCCACCCCCACGCCTGTCCTGCAAGCGCACACACACACACACACACACACAACACACACACTCGCACACAAACGGTAAGTTCATGAGTCTACGGAATTGGTGAAATGCGGCAAGACGTTATCGCAGAGTTCATTCCTGTAATCTAATCTCTGAAAAGTGTTTTTAGCCCAAAACCCCCCTTCAAAACTATTCAATCCACATGGGACCTAGCCGTTTACCACCTACAATTTCTTTGCGATTTTTTTTAGCCTACTCTCATCAAAATTGAATTTAGTTTCGGCTACCCAAAACAGACAGACAGACAGACAGACACAGACACACACACACACACGGCTACTCCTATAGTATATTAGATAAAAGGAATCATCTATGAGGAATATCCAAATTTATGAAAGAATTTATAGATGAGGCAAAGCATGGAGTTTATGAGTGAAAGATAGATTTGTATAGATGAAATGAAGACCTATACAAGACCTCAGTAAAACCTGGTGAAAAGTAAGGGATTTATACACAAGACCTCAGTAAAACCTGGTGAAAAGTAAGGGATTTATACACAAGACCTCAGTAAAACCTTATGAAAAGTGAGGGATTTATACACAAGACCTCAGTAAAACCTTATGAAAAGTGAGGGATTTATACACAAGACCTCAGTAAAGACCTTATGAAGTGAGGGATTTATACACAAGACCTCAGTAAGACCTTATGAAAAGAGAGGGATTTATACACAAGACCTGAGTAAAAATAATGACTTACTTGAGTGTCCTTGTAGAGATCAAAGTTGGTGGGCACAAACTCGTTCCTGGTGGGTAGGCGGAGCAGAGTGTTGGCTCCGGCGTCCTTCCACCTGGCCAGCACCTCCTCCTCCACGCCCTCCATCTTGTAGCAGGTGCCGTACCACTTCTCCGTACAGGTTACTTTGTCCTCCAGCGCCTTGCCCACCACTGCGATTCTGAGGGGATTGATTGATTGATTGTTTTATTAGGCTTAACATAACATACATAAAGTTCACCTTGCCCACGACCGCGATCCTGAGGGTGCGGGAGGGACGAGGATGAGGGAGGGACGAGGGTGAGGGAGGGACGAGGGTGCGGGAGGGACGAGGGTGAGGGAGGGACAAGGGTGAGGGAGGGACGAGGGTGAGGGAGGTGAATGAAGGTTAGATAAAGGAGAGTGAGAAAGAAAGGGAGGGTGTAAGGGAGTGAGGGAAAATGGAAGGAAGAGAAGAGGTGTTGAGGAAAGGAAATGAGGGGACAAGGGAGGGTGGTGAATGAAGGTTAGATAAAGGGAGAGTGAGGAAGGAAATAAAGGGAAGGAGAGAGAAAGGAGTGAAGGATGGAATGGAGTGTGGGAAAATGAGGGGATAAGGGAGAGGTAAGAAAAGGGGTTGAGGGGAGCGAGGGATGAAAGGAGGGATGAGGGGAGGAAGTGAGGGGACAACAGAGGGTGAATAATGGGAAGGAATGAAGGGGTTGAGGGGAGGGGAAAATGGAAGGAAGAGAAAAGGTATTGAGCGATAGATGAAAGGAGGGATGAGGGGAAGAAATGAGGGAGGAATTGAGGGTTGAATAAAAGAAAGGAGAGAGAAAGGAGTGGAAGGTGGAAGATGAGGGAAAATCGAAGAGTGGGAAGAGAGAGGTGGAGAGAGGTGGGAGTCGCTGGAGCTCACCTTATACTCTCAGCTGTCAGTTTTTGCAGGACCATGTGAATGTGGTCTGAGTTGAATTCGCTGAGCAGGTAGCCCCCACACAGCACCTCATCCAGGGGGTAGTACTGAAGGGGGAGAGGAAGGCGGGTGACACATGTAAACACCTCTTTGTACATTGCATGGGGGAGAGGAAGGGGGGTGACACATGTAAACACCTCTTTGTACATTGATTGCATGGGGTGAGTCAAAGACTATTGTATACTGGACTTGCTACTCATTTTGGGCTATTTCCAGTGGAGGCCAGTTTTGCGATTCTGACATTTTCGAACATCACTCCCATTTCCCTTCCTATTACAATATACTTCCTATCAGTATAAATGATACACTGTTATCTTCGTAAATGATTGTTCTATAATATTATCAAATAAAAAAATGTAAAATACACTAAAGAAATGACATTATGAGAGTGAAGAAATATGGATGAACTCAATATTCACTTAAACTCTTCGCCATTTAATATTTTGCGACAAAACATTTTACATGAAACATGTCAATAGAAGCGGAATTGTATTAGCTTTCCATTGATATATTTCGTTGTCTGATAAATGAATTAGAACCATACCATAAATTAGCATTAACTAAATATATAACCTCATCAAGCGGGAAAATTACCCGATTGATGATGTTATTTATTTAGTCAACGCTAACTTATGCATGGTTCTAATTCATTTATCAAAAAACGAAATACATCAATGGAAAGCTAATAAAATTCCGCTTCTATTGATATGTTGCATGTAAAAAGTCTTCACGCAAAATATTAAATGGCGAAGAGTTTAAGTGAATATTAAATTAAGTTCATGCATATTTCTTCAGTCTCATAATGGCATTTCTTTAGTGTATTTTAGTTTTTTATTTGATAATATTATAGAACAATCATTTACGAAGATAACAGTGTATCATTTTTACTGATAAACCATAGTCTACTGTATTCATGGAACACTTTTTTACTTGCCTGATCCGATTGATGATGCTATTTTTTAGTTAACGTTAATGTATGTATGGTTCTAATTCATTATCAGAAAACGAAATACATCAATGGAAAGCTAATGAAAATTAACTTCTATTGATGTTTCATCTAAAATGTTTTCTCACAAAATATTAAATGGCGAAGAGTTTAAGTGAATATTAAGTTCATGCATATTTCTTCACTCTCTCATAATGTCATTTCTTTAGTGTATTTTACTGTTTTTTATTTGATAATATATAGAACAAACATTTACGAAGATAATGGTATATCATTTATACTGATAAACCACAGGAAGGGAAATGGGGGTGATGTTCGAAAATGTCAGGAATCGCAAAACTGGCCTCCACTGGTCATGGGTCGGGTTGGCGCGGGGCACGAGTAGCAAGTCAGTAGTCTTTGGGTGAGTATAAAAAAAGAAGTCATTTTTCATGGGCTTCATTCTGTTATCTGTATTTCTTTCTTTCATTTTCTATCACCGAATGGTTTAGATGTGTGATATATATTCTGTTAACTTTCTCCTCATTTTTTGGTAGATAATTTGAATTTTAACTTTTTTTGGTAGATAATTTGAGTTCTCACTTTTTTTGGTAGATAATTTGAGTTCTCACTTTTTTTGGTAGAAAATTTGAAATTTAACTTTTTTTGGTAGATAATTTGAGTTCTCACTTTTTTGGTAGATAATTTGAAATTTAACTTTTTTTGGTAGATAATTTGAGTTCTCACTTTTTTGGTAGATAATTTGAAATTTAACTTTTTTTGGTAGATAATTTGAGTTCTCACTTTTTTTGGTAGATAATTTGAGTTCTCACTTTTTTTGGTAGATAATTTGAGTTCTCACTTTTTTGGTAGATAATTTGAGTTCTCACTTTTTTTGGTAGATAATTTGAGTTCTCACTTTTTTTGGTAGATAATTTGAGTTCTCACTTTTTTTGGTAGATAATTTGAGTTCTCACTTTTTTTGGTAGATAATTTGACCCAATTAATTTTACCCTATTCTTATCCTACACAAATGGAGAAACAAAACATGAGAAATCATAATTGAAACAAGATATGCAATAACTTAACACAGAAATCCATCAATAAAACCAAGAAATGCAATAACCTAACCTATTTTTGTTGCTTCTAAGACTAAATTCTCTTCATGTCACATCTGCAGTTAGGACACACAACACACACACACAACACACACACACACACACACACGGGAACTCTGTAGTGTAGTGGTAGCACGCTCGGCTCACAACCGAGAAGTCCCGGGTTCAATCCCCGGGCGGAGCGAAGACAGACGGGCGGTCTTCTTAAAACCCGAGCCCCTGTCCACCCAGCAGTGAATAGGTACTGGGTGTTAGCCGGGGGTTTGTGACCCGCCTCCCGGGGTGGTGGTTTTGGCCAACACTAAATGCTATGGATGAATGATATAATGAAGAAGATATGGAGACGGGGCCATACGAGTGTAGCTCAGGCCCTGAAAAATACAATTACTGTACACACACACACACACCACTGCCCTGAGTCACACACCCACCCACACCCACACCCACACACCCATACAGACACACATCACTGCCCTGAGTCACCCACACACACACACACAATACACCCACACCCATACACACACACATCACTGCCCTGAGCAACACACACACACACACACACACTCTGGACTCACATGCAGCTGCTCTGACAGGCCACAGGTGTAGGACTGTGGCTGTTCCTTGTCCTTGAAGCGGAAGGTCATGGAGCTGAGGTCACGACACTCGTCAAACACCCACTGCTGGGGACCCTCCTCCCTCAGCAGGTTCAGGTACTGTGTTGAGAGAGAGTGAGTGAGTGAGAGAAGAGAAAAAAAAAGTTTAAAAAAAAATCAAAATACCTGTAGATAAAATGGAAACTAGCTTTACTGTTTGCTTTATATAGAGAGAGAGAGAGAGAGAGGAGAGAAGAGAGGAGAGAGGAGAGAGAGAGGAGGAGAGAAGAGAGAGAGAGAGAGAAGAGAGAGAGAGAGAGAGAGAGAGAGGAGAGAGAGAGAGAGAGAGAGAGAAGAGGAGAGAGAGAGAGAGAGAGAGAGAGAGAGAGAGAGAGAGAGAGAGAGGAGAGAGACTAGAGGACTGAGAGAGAGAGAGAGAGCATGAGACGATGAGAGAGAGAGAGAGAGAGAGAGAGAGGAGAGAGAGAGAGAGAGAGGAGAGGAGAGAGGAGAGAGAGAGAGAGAGGAGAGAGGAGGAGAGAGAGAGCGAGAGGAGAGGAGAGGAGAGCGAGAGGAGAGCGAGAGCGAGAGGAGAGCGAGAGGAGAGCGAGAGCGAGAGCGAGAGAGGAGAGGAGAGCGAGAGCGAGAGGAGAGGAGAGCGAGAGCGAGAGCAGAGAGAGCGAGAGAGGAGAGCGAGAGCGAGAGCGAGAGAGGCGAGAGGAGAGGAGAGCAGAGCGAGAGCGAGGAGACGAGGAGCAGAGAGCAAAGAGGCGAGACGAGAGCGAGGAGCAGAGGAGGAGGGGACGAGGAGATCCAGCCTGTGGCCTCACTGGGGAACATGGCAGTCACTATATCCTCCACGTGAGAGAGAGCGAGAGCGAGAGAGAGAGAGAGAGAGAGAGACTCCAGCCTTGCCTCACCTGGAACACGGCAGTCACTATATCCTCCACGTGTTCAATGCCTTCCTCCGTCAGGTCCACGTTCACCACGAAGAAAGCGAACCCCTTGGCGCCAGACTTCTGCCCCCCGACCAGGGAGTTGACCCAGCCCCGCCCCTTCAGGTAGGACAGCAGCGACCCGGACCCTCGTGACCTATCAGATGACCCAGGTAGTGGCCGGGCTGAGGGTGGGAAGGAGGAAAGTGATTGATTGATTGATTTAATGCAAAAAAAAGGTGAATGTGCCAGACATCAGAGGTCATATGGCACTATGGCAAAGCATAAAAAAGGGGATGGGTTAGAGAGAAAGAGTGAAACGGTGAGGGAAGGGGAAAGAACGGAATGTTACAGCAGGATGGTTAGATCAGATGAAGGATGTGGATTTTTTGGAGGAAGGAGGTTAAATTTTCCAGGGAGAATGAGGGGGATTCCGGGAGAATGTCCGCAAGACAGGGAGGTCGGGAAAGGGAGGACAAATGAGGGAAGGAACTGGAACGGGCAGTAGTATGATGGGGGCAGGCTATTAGGACTGAGGGTGGGAAGGAGGAAGGTGATGGGTGAAGGTGATGGGTGAAGTGATGGGTGAAGGTGAGATGAGTCGTGATTACAATAGGGTGTTATGAAAGTGTGTGTCATAAGAACAAATACATTACCTACATCCACCCTTCATCCCTATCCAAATAATGAACATAAGAAAATAAGGAAGCTACAAGAGGCCGCGAGACCTACACGAGGTAGTTCCTGTTATCTAACACTACCTACGTCCACCTTTCATCCCTATCCATGAAATTGTCTAGCCTCCTTTTAAAGCTCCCTATTGACTCAGCACTAACTATACCTGATGACTGAGTCCATTCCAATCATTTATCACCCTATTTATGAAACAGTTTCTCCCTATTTCTTTTTCAAATTACGTTTTTCTAGTTCTATTCTGATTTCTTCTTCTTAGATTGGAGAAGATTAGTGAAGGTGATATGATGCATGATTACAATAGGATGTTATTAAAGTGTTTGTCATAATAACATAAAGAAGCTACAAGAGGCTGGTAGACATAGACGTGGTGGTTCCTGTAATAGACATACATTTCCTATGTCCCCCTTTCATCCCTATCCATAATTTGTTTGGTCATCTCTTAACCCCTTGAGATGCAGAACGTAATTTCCATTGTAATTTGGGTACCATTAGACGATTTTTTGTGAATATAAGCAATATTTTATAGATATGACCTGTTTAGTATCCTTGTCCACTAGCTAATTTGGTATATTCAGTTACTTTTCGTAATTTTATGGCTGACAACAGAAGATTTTTTATAACAAAGGAAAGATCTGGGCGTGAAGGGGTTAAATCTCCCTATCAACTCTGCACTAACGACTTAATAGCTTGTCATACTAGAAATTTCATAACTAGACATTAAAAAAAGAAACATATTATTATGACAAACTAAACATTATAAACATAACATAATGTAAAAGCATTCCACAAATAACAACTAACTGTTACTCCTTTAAACCCTTGAGACCCAGAACATAATTTCCATTGTAATTTGGCTACCATTAGACAATTTTTAGTGAATATAAGCAATGTTTTATAGATATGACCTGTTTAGTATCCTTGTCTACTAGCTAATTTTGTATATTTAGTTACTTTTCGTAATTTTATGGCTCAACAAAGACAATTTTTCATAGCCAAGGAAAGATCTGGGCGTGAAGGGGTTAATACACAAAGTCACCAAATGACCTCCCACCAACACCAATCTTTTGTCACCACCCTCTCAGCCTTGCCAAACACTCAACACATCTCCAAACACAGACTAAACAATCACTATTTCTCAACACCTTTGTAAGCCAACTCCACACACTAGTTTGCATAACAGCCACGCAAAACACAACCTTGACCCTCTTTCCTCTTTATACCTCAAGATAGCCTCACTACCTCCTCCTCCTTGCTATAAATAGATTAAATATCATTACAATATCATACATAAATGCATCTTAGCACCTTTTATAACGCCTTCCTCTATCATCACACACTACCAACAAATTGACTACATACATCAAAATACCCCTCCATGCACACCCTTTTTTTTTCTTTCTATTTTTCTTAATATTGTAGAAAAGGGGGGGGGCAATTTAGAACAGGAGATGTCTTGACAATCCTCTCTTGAAAAAATTTAAGTCATAGGAAGATGGAAAAATAGAAACAGGAAGAGAGTTCTTCTGAGTTTTACCAGTGAAAGGAGAAACGGTCAAGATTATGGTTAAACTCTTGCATCAGTAAGCATGACAGAATAAGATAATGACTGAAAGCCGCGGGGGGGGGCATGTAGCTAGTAAGTTCAGAAAGACACTGAGCATGAAATCTGTAAAATGCGAGAACAAACATTGCGGCGATGCATTGTCACTCTGTAAACCTCTTCTCATCCTTCCTACACACCCTAACACACCAAACACCTCACACACCCTAACACACCAAACCCCTCACACACCCTTCCATGCACCCCTCAAACACCCTTCCATGCACCCCTCAAACACACCTTCATACACTAATCCTTCTCCTCAATGCATAAAAGCTAAAGTTTACCTCCATGAATCATACATACACACACACATCCTTCCACACCCACATACTGCTACATTAACCCCTTGAGACCCAGAACGTAATTTTCATTGTAATTTGGGTACCATTAGACATTTTTTTTAGACTATAAGCAATATTTTATAGATATGACCTGTTTAGTATCCTTGACCACTAGCTAATTTGGTATATTAAGTCACTTTTCGTAATATTATGGCTAACAACGGAAGATTTTATATAGCAATGGAAAGATCTGGGCGTGAAGGGGTTAATAACATATCAAACATTCATATCTTCTCCCCGCAAACAAAAAAATTGCCATGAATTACTCCTTATTTCTGCCTTTTCTTATAATTATCATACCATACTACATATCATATATCTATATACCATATATCATACATATCATAGTTATCATTATAATTAACATACTGCTACACTGAACACACTCACGGCAGTCTTGTAGTAAGGGTTAAGATCTGGGATGGGGAAGGTGACGTAAAGGTTGCGTATGTCCTTCACAGGCACCACGTAGCCAACCTTACGGCACTGCTCTGGGCCGAAGGGATGCTGGGTCCACTCGGGTACCGTGACGCTTTTGTTCTCCACCTCGCTGAACAGAAACAACACCATCTCCTCCAGCTGGTCCAGGCTTTCTGTGGGACAAATAGAGGGTGAGACTGAAGGAATGGGAGGGTAATTCACTTCCCCATTAACCCCTTGAGATCCAGAACGTAATTTCCATTGTAATTTGGGTACCATTAGACGATTTTTAGTGACTATAAGCAATGTTTTTATCGATATGACCTATTTAGTATCCTTTTCGACTAGCTAATTTGGTATATTCAGTTACTTTTTGTAATTTTATGGCTTGACAACATACATTTTTTTATAACAAAGAAAAGATCTGGGCGTGAAGGGGTTAATTGATTTTACATTTTTTTTCCCCTCTTCCTCAGTCTCTCCCACCCTGCTTATCTTACCACAAATTCTTCTATTTCTCCTGCTACCCTTACCCATCAACCTGTAGTTACCCTTTATAATTCTCCCATTCACAACTCTTAACATTTTTCAAGTCTAACTCACTCAACCATCCACCCACTTTTTCACAACCTCACATTCCTATACACTATCCCACTTCCATACATATTCTACTTCACCCATTCATCACTTCTTCAAACCTATCATCTCTCCTATCATTCATATCATCATTTTTCTTTGATATGGAGACGGGACATAATAAGCTTGCATCAAATCCTGTATATCACACCCTAACGGACTCGCAAACACACACACACACAGAAAGACAAGCATACGCACCCTTGCCCAACAAAGCCAAGGCCATGATGTTGGAGGAATACCACTTGGCATGGAACTGTAGGAGGGCATCGCGCACATTGATGCCTGTTCCTTGGGTATGACGTCTAGAGTTTCCTTGTTCCCTGGCGGAGAGGAAAAACATACTCAAGTCAGATGTGAAGACGGACTAAAAAGGTGTCGCAATCCCTTCCACTATTAATGATTGATTGATTTAATGCCAAAAAAAAGGAGAATGTGCCACTAATAATGAAGTCAACTAAACAAAGGGACAGTTTTCATCATTGCTAAAGGTTGACTTAAATAACTTAGATCACAATTCTTTCCACTAATAATGAAGTCAACTAAGCAAGATAAGATAAGATATTTTGATCCTATCTAGACACTTTGCAAGTACCAACTACAAGGTTATTGACTATACAAAGCGTCACCACACCAGGACGAATTTGGTGGACTCGAACCGCTGACCGAATGGCGCAGGGACTCTGCAACACCAGTCCGTGATTCTACCAACCGCGCCACCCTGGCGGGTTCAACTAAACAAAGGGACAGTTTTCATCATTGCTAAAGGTTGACTTATATAACTAAGATCGCAATTCTTTCCACAAATAATGAAGTCAGCTAAACAAAGAGACAGTTTTCATCATTGCTAAAGGTTGGCTTATAAAACTTAGATCGCAATTCTTTCCACAAATAATGAAGTCAACTAAACAAAGGGAGTTTTCATCATTGCTAAAGGTTGACTTATATAACTTAAGATCGCAATTCTTTCCACTAATAATGAAGTGAGCTAAACAAAGGGACAGTTTTCATCATTGCTATAGGTTGACTTATATAACTTAGATCTGTAGCACCTGGCGGATATAATAGCAAGCACTCATTAGCATCATTAGGAGCCCCTCTACATTCCTCACCTGTGCCAAACTTGCTGAAGTCGTGCGATGGGTCAGCCGTTGACTTCTCCAGCTGCGCCAGCCTCCAGTAGTCATTCTGGATGTTCTTCTCGTGTTCCGAGTTGACGGCGTTCACCTCCCTGTCCACGCCACTCTCGGTGAACATCGGCGTCACGAAGAACTGCGCGAACCTACGGGTGTTGCAATGACCTTTGAGTTCCTCCATGTGGTGACCTTGACCTCCTCCATGTGGTGCACTGTTATTGACCTCCTCCATGTGGTGCACTGTTATTGACCTCCATGTGGTGCACTGTTATTGACCTCCATGTGGTGCACTGTTATTGACCTCCATGTGGTGCACTGTTATTGACCTCCTCCATGTGGTGCACTGTTATTGACCTCCATGTGGTGCACTGTTATTGACCTCCATGTGGTGCACTGTTATTGACCTCCTCCATGTGGTGCACTGTTATTGACCTCCATGTGGTGCACTGTTATTGACCCTCCATGTGGTGCATGTTAGTCTTTATGTTTGGTGTTGGTGATGAAACAAAAACAATATATTATGGGTGGGTATTTAGCATTATTTTCCTTGTTCTGGTAACCTTAATCCCTTGAGGCACAGAACAAAATGTTCATTGTAATATGACCACCAATAGACGATTTAGTGAATATATGGAATATATTATAGCTATGACCTGTTTAGTATCCTTGTCAACTAGCTAATTTGATATATTAAGTTACTTTTTGTAATTTTATGACTAACAACAGACAATTTTATATAGCAAAGGAAAGATCTGGGCGTGAAGGGGTTAAGAGGGAGAGTGATGTGCATTGTGGCCGCACCTGTCCAGGGCCCCGGCGAAGGCATCAGGAGCCACGTCAAAGTAGTAGTTGGTGTGGTCTGCGGCGGTGTAGGCGTTGCTGGATCCCCCGTGCTCCGACAGGTACTTGTTGTACTCATTCTCACTCGGGTACTTCTGTGTGCCCATGAACAGCATGTGCTCGCAGAAGTGTGCCAGGCCGGGCAGCTCCACCGGGTCTGACATGCTGCCTGGAGGGGAGAGAGGCGCCATCAGGGGTATGACAGGCAGGGTTACATACCTTCATAAATCCTCCACAAATCCAGACCTTCATAAATCCCTTCAGATACCTCTAAAACGTAATTATAAAGTGGGGCCGAAATGCTTCAACCCCCCCTTTCCCTCCCTAAAATACCCCACCATACATAAGAACTTAGAAAATAAGGAAGCTACAAGAGGCCGTGAGACCTACACTAAGTACAGTCGGGGCAAAAAAACTTAGGATGCCAAAAAACTTAGAATGGGAATAACGTCCTTAGCTTTTTTGCCAATTTCGGTGAGAGCGATTGAATTTTTTTACGATTTTTGTATATCTGGCAGTGCATTAGGGTGTCTGGTGTAGATTCCTCGCTGCTGCCCGCTCTGTATCTTCCAAATCATCATAGGAAGAGGTTGTTGTGTTTGGTTCTCCAACCTTCCTACACCCCCATTCGCCCTTCCATCTTCTACCGCCTCCTCCAGGTCTACTAAAGCATTATGCCGGGCAAATCTCTACCCATTGTGAAGAAGACACATATAGTAACCTTGTATCGAAGTGGGAAGACCATGGGCCAGATAGCGAGTGAGATGTGTGTTTCCAAACACACCGTCTCTTTCTGGTGCACGCGGGCGCAAGATGAACAAGAGACTGTTTTGGTGTGGAAGAAAGGGTCAGGGCGACCAAGAAAAACTTCAAAGAAGACTGATCAACTGCTCAAAAGGATTATTGACATCAACAATCCTTTTAGCAGTTTATCAGTCTTCTTTGAAGTTTTTCTTGGTCGCCCTGACCCTTTCTTCCACACCAAAACAGTCTCTAACTCACCATCTTGCGCCCGCGTGCACCAGAAAGAGACGGTGTGTTTGGAAACACACATCTCACTCGCTATCTGGCCCATGGTCTTCCCACTTCAATACAAGGTTACTATATGTGTCTTCTTCACAATGGGTAGAGATTTGCCCGGCATAATGCTTTAGTAGACCTGGAGGAGGCGGCAGAAGATGGAAGGGCGAATGGGAGTGTAGGAAGGTTGGAGAACCAAACACAACAACCTCTTCCTATGATGATTTGGAAGATATAGAGCGGGCAGCAGCGAGGAATCTACAGCAGACACCCTAATGCACTGCCAGTATACAAAAATCGAAAAAAAAATCCATCACTCCCACCGAAATTGGCAAAAAAGCTAAGGATGTTATTCCCGTCCTAAGTTTTTTGGCGTCCTAAGTTTTTTTGCGCCGACTGTAGTTCCTGTGATGCCAAGAACTTATTCATGTGAAAGATTTTGTGCATATAATGTCAGACATGTTGTAATGGCAGCCTTATTCTTTATGGCATCTAAGCCCAGTGTTTCATTATGATGCATTCAATGACTATACTCAACACAGACACAAGTTATACTAATATTTCCTCATTACAGTATTACAGCACATTACTTATCCTTTAACCCCCTGAGGCCCAGAACGTAATTTCTATTGTAATTTGAGTACCATTAGACGATTTTTAATGAATAAGCAATATTTTATAGATATGACCTATTTAGTATCCTTGTCCACTAACTTGGTATATTTAGCTACTTTTCGTAATTTTATGGCTAACAACAGACAATTTATATAGCAAAGGAAACATCTGGCGTGAAGGGGTTAATCACTTCAAGGATCACAACAAATAACACTGCCATCATGTCCTGCACTCCCTCTATCAGCAATGCCTGCCACGGTGCCACCCCTTCACAGGCCACCTACTCACCCCTCACAGACCATCCTACTCACCCCTCACAGGCCACCTACTCACCCCTCACAGGCCACCTACTCACCCTCACAGGCCACCTACTCACCCCTCACAGGCCACCTACTCACCCCTCACAGGCCACCTACTCACCCCTCACAGGCCACCTACTCACCCCTCACAGGCCACCTACTCACCCCTCACAGGCCACCTACTCACCCCTCACAGGCCACCTACTCACCCCTCACAGGCCACCTACTCACCCCTCACAGGCCACCTACTCACCCCTCACAGGCCACCTACTCACCCCTCACAGGCCACCTACTCACCCCTCACAGGCCACCTACTCACCCCTCACAGGCCACCTACTCACCCTCACAGGCCACCTACTCACCCTCACAGGCCACCTATCCCCTACAGGCCACCTACTCACCCCTCACAGGCCACCTACTCACCCCTCACAGGCCACCTACTCACCTCTCACAGGCCACCTACTCACCCTCACAGGCCACCTACTTACCCCTCACAGGCCACCTACTCACCCTTCACAGGTCACCTACTCACCCCTCACAGGCCACCTACTCACCCCTCACAGGCCACCTACTCACCTCTCAGAGGCCACCTACTTACCCCACATGCAACCATCAACCTCGCGACCTACTGCCCGTCACAGGACTACAGCACCTTCAGGCCCCTACTCGTCAAGGATCAGAGCCCGTAATGCCCCTAGTCCTCCTCAGCACACACCTTGACGGACTACTCTCCACGCACCTTGACCCCCCATGTGGCCCTACTCACCACACGGCCCTTTACCCTCAGGGGCCTCTCACCCCTTTCCAGACTTCGCCTCACAGGTCACCTAGCTACGCGCTAGCCACCTAAATACCTGAGAGGCATCTTACCTCCACACTACTACTCGTCAGGGGCTCTCACCTTAAGGTCATCCTAGGTAGGGCTTTTTATCCTAAATACCTGTTGGTTAGTTGTTTATCTGACGTGCAGCCTATAGCGCTTGAGGCTATTTATATCATCTGGAGGGACGTGATGTTCCCCACCCTGATGGCGCACTGGATTTTTAAAGGCTAGTACGCATAAATAGAAGTAGGGTAGTTCTTATAGCCTACTATGTTGTACGGGAGAGTCACGTGGGTTAGATACAGAGAGTATGTTCGACTGAAACTACAGTCGCATGATGAGTGAAACACCAGCTCTGTGGGTGACTATACTTCATTCTGCAAAATTCCTTGCAGTTTACCATTTTGTTTTAAAACATGACTATTTCTTTTCTAAATACCCGTAATGGGAGACCCTCACTCATAATTACAATATCTTCTGATCAAATACAGATGTAAGAGTAGTAGAAGCCTTGATTTGACAATGGAAAACACCAACCACATGGCAAAGTATCAACTCTCAGCTAATCAAATCTAGTCTCAACTAATCCTTGGGGAAAATTAAAAGGAAGTGGAATTCCCAGCCCGAAACCTGAAACAATTAAACAAGATATTATTGGGCATTATCTTTTAACTTCCTTACACCTGTGACCTCTAACATATCAACGCCTGTCACCACAACACTGAGGTTCACAGTGTTGCGTCACCACAACCTGTCACCAAACATGAGTTCACAGCGTTGATCACACAACCTGTCCCCAACTGATTCACAGCGTTGCTCACCAAACACCTTCACCACAACACTGACGTTCGTGTTGCGTCATCACACACATGTCACCACAACACTTGAGGTTCCAAGTATTGCTTCACAAACACCTGTCACACATAGTTTCAGTGTTGCGTCATCACACCTGAGGTTCACATGTTGCGTCACCACAACACTGTCACCAAAACTGAGGTCAAAGTGTTGCGTCACACAACACCTGTCACAAACACTGAGGTTCCATGTTGCGTAACAACACCTGTCACCACACACTGAGGTTCACAGTGTTGCGTCAACAACACTGTCCCACACACTGAGTTTCACAGTGTTGCGCATCAAACACCTGTCACACAACACTGAGGTTCACAGTGTGCGTCATCAAACACCTGTCACCACAACACTGAGGTTATATGTTGCTTCATCACAACACTAGTTCACAGTGTTGCTTCATCACAACAGAGTTCACTGTTGCGTCACACAACACTGAGGTTCACAGTGTTGCGTCACCACAACACTGAGGTTCAGTGTTGCGTCATCACAACACCTGTCACCACAACACTGAGGTTCACAGTGTTGCGTCACCACAACACTGAGGTTCACAGTGTTGCGTCACCACAACACTGAGGTTCACAGTGTTGCGTCATCACAACACCTGTCACCACAACACTGAGGTTAAAGTGTTGCGTCACCACAACACTGGGGTCACAGTGTTGCGTCACCACAACACTGAGGTTCACAGTGTTGCGCATCACAACACCTGTCACCACAACACTGAGGTTCAGTGTTGCGTCACCACAACACTGAGGTCTGTTGCGTCATCACAACACTGAGGTTCACAGTGTTGCGTCACCACAACACTGAGGTCACAGTGTGCGTCACCACAACACTGAGGTTCACAGTGTTGCGTCATCACAACACCTGTCACCACAACACTGAGGTTCACAGTGTTGCGTCACCACAACACTGAGGTCACAGTGTGCTCATCACAACACTGAGGTTCACAGTGTTGCGTCATCACAACACCTGTCACCACAACACTGAGGTTCACAGTGTTGCGTCACACAACACTGAGGTCACAGTGCGCACCAAACACTGAGGTTCAAGTGTTGCGTCATCACAACACTGAGGTTCAGTGTTGCGTCACACAACAATGAGTTCACCGTGTTGCGTCACCACAACACTGAGGTTCACAGTGTTGCGTCACCACAACACTGGGTTCACAGTGTTGCTCACCACAACACTGAGGTTCACAGTGTTGCGTCACTCACAACACTGAGGTTCACAGTGTTGCGTCACCACAACACTGAGGTTCACAGTGTTGCTCATCAACACTGAGGTTCACAGTGTTGCGTCACCACAACACTGAGGTTCACAGTGTTGCGTCCACCAACCTGAGGTCACAGGTTGCGTCACCACAACACTGAGGTTCACAGTGTTGCGTCATCACAACACCTGTCACCACAACACTGAGGTTCAGTGTTGCGTCACCACAACACCTGTCACCACAACACTGAGGTTCACAGTGTTGCGTCACCACAACACTGAGGTTCACAGTGTTGCGTCATCACAACACCTGTCACCACAACACTGAGGTTCACAGTGTTGCGTCACCACAACACTGAGGTTCACAGTGTTGCGTCACCACAACACTGAGGTTCACAGTGTTGCGTCATCACAACACACAGTCAGGTTGCACAAACTCGCCTACATCAATTACTAACAACGAAAACTTCACATACTTATAAAAGCTTAATATCATACGTCTATTTCTTGTTATAATCTATCTAAATACACAAAAACACATGTCAAAAAACTATATATATATATATATATATATATATATATATATATATACAGTAAGATCAATTTTCCTTGTATTTCACAATATATTCTCACTCCAAAATAGACTAATATTTGCTATGATTATTACAGGAAAATTATACAAACAACCAAACAAAGGTAAAATTCTAGAGTCCTTTCCCGCCCTTATTAGTGGTTTTATTTTCTCCAGACCTTCACAGATCCCTAAGATACCTCTAAAACATAATTATAGAATGGGGGAGAGATGCTCCCTTCAACCCCCCTCCCCCTCCTATATTACCCCCGCCCTAGACCCCCAAAAATAATATTACTAACATAACCTCACTACATCCTAACCAAACCTTACCAATAACCACCTAGCGAAACCTAAGGGCGAGAAAGAACTAGAATTTTACCAGGTTAGGTTAGGTTAGTACATTTTTTTTTATCTCTCCCCCACTTTATAATTACGTTTTAGAGGTATCTGAAGGCATCTGGGAAGGTCTGGAGGAAAAAAGCCCACTAATAAGGGCGGGAAAGGACTCTTAAATTTTACCTTCTTTTCTCCAGACCTTCATAAATCCCTTCAGATACCTCTAAAACGTAATTATAAAGTGGGGCTAAATGCTTCAACCCCCCCCCCCCCCTTTCCTTCCCTAAAATACCCCACCATACATAAGAACATAAGAACATAAGAAAATAAGGAAGCTACAAGAGGCCGTGAGACCTACACGAGGTAGCTCCTATTACTTATCACTACCTACATCCACCTTTCATCCCCATACATGAATTTATCTAGCCTCTCCTTAAAGCTCCCTAATGATTCCGCACTAACTACCTGTCTACTGAGTCCATTCCAATCATTTACCACCCTATTTGTGAACCAGTTTTTCCCTATTTCTTTTTTAAATCTACGCTTTTCCAGCTTGAATCCGTTACTTCTTGTTCTACCCTGGTTAATAGCCGTAAGAACTTTTCCTACCCTACTTTTACACACACTAGGCAAGCAATGACACTTCAAAAATTACTTGAGCCTCTTTCTGCAAATTAACCATGACACATCCCTCCCTTGTCAACAAAATACTGTATGAGATTAGATAAGAATGACACTTGTTAATCATGTTACCAACCACTTCAAGGGTGATCGAACCTAACATTGCTAACTTTTCATGGCTATAATTCGATGGCAATAGTCTATGTAGACCTTACGATCTAAATAATGGAAAAAAAATAATACCGATCACGTGAATGATTAACTACTTAATAAAATACATAACTAACCGTAAGTTTAAAAACACCAATTCTAACCCTTCATATTACTTTATCTCACCTTATAATATCAGTAAAATTGAATAAAAAATCATCATCTATGGCCATCATCTATGGTATGTTGAGTACCAACGTTTTTTGAGTGACAAAAATTTTCGAGTCCCAAAAAATGTTGAGTGCCAAAAATTTTGAGTGCCAAAAAATTTGAATGCCAAATATTTTTGAGTGCCAAAAATTGTTGAGTCAAAAAAATTTGAGTGCAAAAAAATTTGGTGCTACTATAGCGTGCGGTCTACATCGGGGTCTGCAGTCTACGGTACCCTAATGTGCGGTCTACCAAGATCCCACCTGACCTGACTACCGCATAGCTGTAATGTGCAGTCTGACAAGACCACACCTGACCTGACCTAAGTACCGGGACCCTACTCAACCTTGTAAAATGTGGATCAACGAAGTAATGTCTCAGTATCCTCTAAGATTCAAGCCGAGAACATCAGTCTGACACACTTAACCATGCTGGTTAAGTGTGTAATACAATGCTGTTGACAGAATTCTACAGAAGTGTCATCTTGACAAAAGAAACAGCAGTTACGTTTATACGTGAAAGCAATCTTCAGAACGCACCACAAGAAACAGAGCCTTGTCATCGATGTGGTAGTGTTAGGCAAGAAAAAAGCGTTCAAAACGTTCTTTTGTTTGTCCGTTTTGTTTTTCTATAATACTCTACTGTATAATTGACAATATCATATAGCAGGAGTAAGTTGCAGCCTAAAGTGTAAGAGTGTACAGCCTAAAGTGTAAGAGTGTAGAGTGTAAGTAGCGAGTAAGAAATGTAGACCGCACGCTATAGTGTAAAATGTCCCGGTAGACCACACGCTATAGTGCAAATGTCCCGGTAGACCGCACGCTATAGTAGCACCAAAAATTTTGAGTGCCAATTTGTTTTTAAGAGTGCCACAAATTTTTTGAGTGCCAAAAATGTTCGAGTGCCAAAAATGTTTTGAGTGCCAAAAAAAATTAGTGCCAAAAAATGTAGTGCCAACAAATTATGAGTGACAAAAAAAAATTCAGTCAAAAAATTTGTGCCAAAAATTTGAGTACCAAATTTTTTGAGTGCCAAAAAAATATTGAGTGCCAAAATTGTAACTTTTGTTTTCTTTTGTATAACTACAGTATGTGTACTAATATACATGGAATAGCTATACGTTACTTCATCCTGTGTTGCTTTATCTATGTAGTATGCTGTGTAAAAATATTTAAAAGAATGATACAGTATATCTTTTCATAAATAATTTTTCCCTCTCTTCCCTTTGCTGGCAGCACTCTGGTAAAGATAGGAAACAGTTTGCAGGAAGTAATATGTTACTTTTCTGGGGGTTTTCATAATACACCTTTTCACTCTCAAATTAGAATAACAGAATTTCAAAATAATACAAATTAATTTCAAAATATAATAGATGAATTTTTTCTTTTAATTTGAAGTTGTTATTTTAATTTAAACTTCAGTTATTTTAATTTAAACTTCAGTTGTTTTAATATAAACTTCAGTTGTTCTAATTTAAACTTCCGTTGTATTAATTTAAACTTCAGTTGTTTTAATCTAAACTTCAGTTGTTTTAATTTGAAGTTCACTTGTTTTAATTTGAAGTTCAGTTGTTTTAATTTGAGGTTCAGTTGTTTTAATTTGAAGTTCAGTTGTTTTAATTTGAAGTTCAGTTGTTTTAATTTGAAGTTCAGTTGTTTTAATTTGAAGTTCAGTTGTTTTAATTTGAAGTTCAGTTGTTTTTATTTGAAGTTCAGTTGTTTTTATTTGAGGGAAAAGGTGTAGACCCGCGGAAGTTCTCAAGGCATGACCCCGCAGTATATCATGTTATACATGTATAAATGATATACTGTTATCTTCGGAAATGTTTGTTGTATAAGATTATCACATAAAATACATTAAATAAATGCCATTATGAGAGTATGGAACATATCAATAGAAGCGGGATTTTATTCCGTCATAATCAGTGTACGAAACAACTAACAAAACCTGGGTACGAAACAACTTGTGTACGAAACTCTCTGTAACCCGTGTAACACTCATCTACTCATAGGACATCACCAGGCAGGGCTCATAGTGTTCCCCAAGGGATCCTCGCAGCCCTATACGTGGACACAAGACCTGGGTACGAAACAACTTGTGTACGAAACTCTCTGTAACCCTTGTAACACTCACCTATACGTGGACACAAGACCTGGGTACGAAACAACTTGTGTACGAAACTCCCTGTAACCCTTGTAACAGTCACCTATACGTGGACACAAAACCTGGGTACGAAACAACTTGTGTACGAAACTCCCTGTAACCCTTGTAACAGTCACCTATACGTGGACACAAGACCTGGGTACGAAACAACTTGTGTACGAAACTCCCTGTAACCCTTGTAACAGTCACCTATACGTGGACACAAGACCTGGGTACGAAACAACTTGTGTACGAAACTCCCTGTAACCCTTGTAACACTCACCTATACGTGGACACAAGACCTAGGGTTGTGGATGCCAGAAGACGCAGGCCGTTAACACTCGGTCTCCTCGCCGCTATCGTATTTATGCTTCTCTGTAGTGGTATCCCTCCTCCTCCTCCCTCAAGTGATGTGTTTAGTCTCGCGTGGAACACTCTGCCATTCCGTGCTCCCCTCACCACCACACGGATCAGCATTGACGGGTACAAGGGGGTAATGTAACAGCTGACGGAGGGAGGATGGAGGAGCAACGAGGAGGTAGGTTCGTCTGCAGCCCACACAGACACGTCACAAACTCCCTAAACTTGACTCAATCTTTCCCTAGATTACACCAAAATATTCCCTAAAAAAGATATTTACTTGTATAAGGACCGAAAACTAAGGAAAATGTTTGAGTATCCCAGGTGAAATAGCCAAGGGAAGAGTTGCCGAGTCTGTTCATTAAGGAGACGAAGTTTCAAGAGGACCTATGAAGCGATACGTGTCTTGCACTGACGTCACGATCTAGCGTCTTCAAGCCAAATGCCGCCCGTCGGAGCGAGCTGGAGGACCAACAAACTCCACTTACCGCCCGTGTTTGCCAGCTTATGGTAATTTTGAATTTTCCCCTACCAAATGTATGTTTATCAGTATAAAAGATATACTGTTGTCTTCGGAAATGTTTGTTCTATAATATTATCAAATAAAAAACCGTAAAACACACTAAAGAAAGGCCATTATGAGACTCTCAAGAAATATGCATGAACTTAATATTCACCAACTCCAGCTCCCATTTAATATTTTGCTCGAAAACATTTAATAAAAAATTTAAATTACATGGACAATATCAATAGAAGCGGAATTTCATTAGCTTTCCATTAATATATTTAGTTTTCTGATAAATAAATTAGAACCATGTATAAATTAGCGTTAACTAAATAAATAACCTCATCAATCGGGAAAAAATACCCGATTTCATGATGTTATTTATTTAGTTAACGCTAATTTATGCATGGTTCTAATTCACTTATCAGAAAACGAAATATATCAATGGAAAGCTAATGAAATTCCGCTTCTATTGATATTATCCATGTAAAATGTTTTCGAGCAAAATATTAAATGGGAGCTGGCGCTGGTGAATATTAAGTTCATGCATATTTCTTGAGAGTCTCATAATGGCCTTTCTTTAGTGTGTTTTACGGTTTTTTATTTGATAATATTATAGAACAAACATTTCCGAAGATG